>OX459053.1:11448641-12048641 GCA_949775005.1 Orthosia gothica | reverse complement strand
TCAAACAATTATTTTAAATTATTTCGATTGACTCGGTTCAATAAAATAAATTAGTGATTTTCAAAAATGTATTGTTTTAAAATTAGAACTAACCCGTTTATAGGCATAAAATAAAATAGAATAACAACGTACAGTAATAACTATATTTATATGATTTCATAATTTTATCATAACCATAATGTTACAGTATTTTAAGAAAATATATCGGTTTCGTGGCTAATTTCGCGCCGATTTTTCTATTACGTACAAGAATTCTAAATTCAAAATCGGAATGCGGTCGATATTCAAAATATTTTATCGGATACATTTTAGTATAAAAGGGAGTTTTACTTTTTTCTTTTCAGAAGGTTTTATACAGAATGACCAGTATAAATAAGATTTTGTCTATGTATGATAAGTAGGCCCAGGCAGGAACTGGTACACTTACGCGAATCCGAAGCCAGCTGTTATGGCATGCCTGTAAATTAAAATCCAAGATGGCAACCATACAATTTATCGTAATGGAAGTCATTAAAATGATTTTCGAGGGTGGTGATCCAGAAAATTAATTTAAAATAATCTAAGAAGGTCAGAAATATCATCCACACATAAAAACCGCTTGACGTATAAAGATGAAATTGGCAGGGAGGTTTCTCAAGTGACGTGAGTGCGCATTATGAAAGGATTTTTAGAAATTCCACCCCTAAGGGGGTAACACTTTTTTAACTTTCAACCGAAATTCCACCCCTAAGGGGGCTTAGGGGTGGAATTTCGGTTGAAAGTTTGTATGAAATTTCTATAGTTTGTAAGGTGGACACGTGAAATTTTAGATTCACGCTCTTGGTTGATAAAAAGAATTCATGTAGGTATTTATTTTCTTTTTGAAATTCGACACCTAAGGAAGTGAAAAGGTGGAAATTTAAAAAAATTGCATAAATACTAACCTAAGTAAATAGTAAAGGTTTCATTATTAGTTTTTCAAAACTACTCCTAAAAGACAATTTATGGGTTGTTAAAGATTTTTGAAGAATTTTGTTGTACAGGACTTTTTATGATATAGGGGAGCACTAAGAAGTTATTTTTGGAAATTCAACCTTTAAGGGGGTGAATTAAAAAGCCATCTGTAGGATAAAATACGGATCACGCGAAGTCGCGGGCGAGGTGCTAGTAAGGGCTAGTACATTCTTTTAAATCACAAATTAAAGATGGCGGCTTTTTCAAAGCTTTACATATTCTAAAGGATTTTCTATTTCTCCTGGGGTGCTATTACCGCTAATTCTAAATCCAAGTTGGCAGCTATTTCAGGTTGTTTATTTTTTTATAATTTCAATTTTAAAGCCCGTATTCGTTAATGACAACTATGACGAAAAGTTAACAAATTTTCGTCGGCGCCATCTTGGATTTTGATTTTAAGTTAATACTCGTTATTTAACTACAACGAAACAAAGACAATGATGCCCAAAAAAAGAAAAGTTAACCATCTTTTGTCAGAGAAACCATTAAAATTACCCAATAATGAAAATCAAATTACCGTCGGCGACATCTTGGATAGCTTAGTTGGTTGGCAACCATAACCATGCCATAACTCGCTTGGAATCACGCAAGAAGATACGCATAAGGTTATTGTCATTAATTGTTTTTGGGGAATGCAGATGTTAATAGAAACCAAACTTATGTTCTTAAAACGAATAAAAATAATACTTATAAGGCCGAGTTTCTCACCTTAAAATTATCGCAGAATTAATGTGACAAATTGTCAAGAACGCGTTATCTGCTACGATTGGCTATTGAAAAATTCATTCAACCTTATTTCAACCATTACAACAAACTCGACCGAATTCAAAACCTAACCATACAATACTCAACTCATTATTCAATATATATATTAATAATACCAGCCTATAACTATCCCACAGGGCAGCGGCCTCTTCTCATACAGAGAAAGCACGAGCATTGATCACCACGCTTGCACAATTGCGTGTTGGCGATTTGAGATTATAAGACCAGGTTTCTTCATGATGTTTTATTTCACCGTTGTTAACGATCTCCAAGATATACTCAGAAAGTACCTAAAGGAATTTGAAAAAGACGCATTGGTACTTGCCCGGATTTGAACCCATGACCTCAGGCAAGGCGAGGCCTTTAGTCACTAGACCACCACGACACTCATTACAATATACCGAATATGCGTTCCCCGGAACCATGCGTTTCATACTTACATAAATATATACTAGGCACTCTGTCTACTTCTGAGACTATCAAACATTAAAAGGCTCAATCATTATTACTTTTATACAAAATATTTTTGAATAGCGAGCGCATTCCGAATTTAAATTTTGAATTAAAAAGAAAATTCGGCGCGAAACTATCCACGGTTCGATGAATTTGATTAGTTGCCTGTAGTCAAATAATGTCCAAATATCTATTAAGATTACTTTAAGAAAGTATTAAGAGTAATTATTTTAATTACTTATTGTATTTTATGCCTAAATCAGGTTTATTCTAATTTTTAAGAATCGATTTGGAATAATCGCTCATTAATTGAGTTAATAGTATAAAAAAATCGATTGCTAAAATCGTTTTGGCACACCACTATTACAATAAAAAAATAATGTCGTTGAAGAATTCGAGGTTTTGAACATAAATAAAATAGTGGTGATGAATTTTACGTATTATTGGATCGGTTTTTGTTAATTACGTAAAGATCTGAGCGTTTTCTTGTTGTTTATTAAGTTTAGAGACATAATTGATAAATTTGTAATCATTTTTCCATGTGGGTGGGTGATTTTTGTGTAAAATAAAAATGTAAACAAACACGATTGGCGCGAAACTTTGACTTTGGATAACAAATAACTTCATTACCACTAAATATTTATGTTGAAATATTGATGAATTCGTTAAATATATTATTTATACGATGAGCAAACCACTACCCCTGCACTGGAGTTTGGGTGTCCCAAATATGCATTGTTTATGTTTTTTAGCCTCGACCACGTCTGTCATCAAAATGGCGATTATCGCATTAACACACTTGGATTTAACAAAGTTAAATTAATAAACTTGCGCGCTTAATCTAAAAAAAAAATTGGCGCTAACATGTAAGCTTTTTATCCAACTGTTTTAATCAACGCCACCAAAGAAGATTCGTTAGGTATCATAATCATTAATTACGTTATTAATTGGGATGTCGTATGACGTAAATCTGGGGTCCAAAATGAGCCGCGGCTGAGCCAGCGGAGGTATGCTTGTCGCGCCCCAAAGTGTACCCCGTCCGAACTATACGGATAAGCTCTTGTGGAAATCATGAGCCCCATTTAAAACTATGTTGTTGTCAACACTTTTACTATGCAATAAAGTAATCAAATTTTTAATTGAAAAATGTACCCGTATTTTTTTTTCGTTCTACAGAACAAACAATGCAATAACATTAAAAGGCATGTGCTATTTGAGTCATACCATCGTCAAAATGAATTTTCACTTTGTTGGAAAACTTTATACTGAAAATGCTTTCAAAAATCATAACTAAAATTCACGGATGCTTTTGTGTTGTTTAATGAAGAGCGTGATGTTACAAATAAATTTTTCTTCCAACTACGCAGTAATGTTATCATTATTCACTACAAAACTGATCACAAAGGACGTATTTTTTGCTTGGTACCAAAACAGTGCAGAAAAGTTATATGAAATCTCATTGTTGCACTGTTTTACATTAATGCACTGTTTTGTAATTTTTATCTATAATAATATGATAAAGCCGAAGAGTAGGTAGGTTATGTAGGATAAGAAGAGTAGGTAGGCTAGGCAGGGCAGGTTAGGCAGAGTAGGCAGGGTAGACAGATTAGACAGAGTAGGCAGGGTAGGCAGAGGCAGGAAAGGCAGAGTAGGCAGGGTAGGCAGAGGCAGGAAAGGCAGAGTAGGCAGGCTAGGCAGGGTAGGCAAGGTAGGCTAGGCAGGGTAGGCAGGATAGGCTAGGAAGGGTAGGCAGGTTAGGCAGAGTAGGCCGGGTATTATGGTAGGCAGGCCAGGCAGGGTGGGCTAGGTAGAGTAGGCAGGGTAGGCAGAGGCAGGGTAGGCAAGGTGGGCAAAGTAGGCAGGGTAGGCTAGGCAGGGTAAGCTGGATAGGCTAGGAAGGGTAGGCAGGTTAGGCAGAGTAGGCCGGGTAGGCAGGGTAGGAAGGATGGGCTAGGCAGGGTAGGCAGAGTAGGCAGGGTACGCAGAGGCAGGGTAGGCAGGGGAGGCAGGGAAGGTAGGCTAGGCAGAGTAAGCATGGGAGGCAGGGTAGGTAGCGCAGGTAGGTAGTGGTAGATAGATAGGTAGCCAGTTGACGGGAGCGAAGCCGCGGGGATCAGCTAGTTAAGATATAAATTTACCACAAAGATTTAATGTCTCCCATTAAGTTTAATATAAAATGTATGCAGTAGATCAAAGAGATACTGGCTGAAAGTAAACATCGGCTGTATATAAAACCAATTAGGTGAAAAAAAATGCCCCGCATTTTGTACCATTGTAAAATTTTGATAGTTAACTACGTACTTTATTTTTAGCAAGAAAAGTATAATAAGTGGAAATAGATGAGAGGTAGATTGGTAGTTGAAAGAAAAGTAGATTACGCACCTCGCTAAAGTGAGTAATTAATGCACTCGTGTTAATTAAGTGCCCTCGCATGCGCTCGGGCACCAACATAACACTCATGCATCAATAACTCACTTTGCGCTCGATGCAACAATCTACTATTGTGAAATTAATTTTACCTTGATACCTAAATCAACATACATTTTGCATCAACTTCTGGCTCCATTGTGAGAGTGATAGTTTGTGACTAGTGAATGAAAGGCAATATCTACGGTGAAAAATAATTATTTTGTTTTAATTAATTAGTTTATTCGACTTGTAGCGGTACCAACGCCGCCACTTACGAACTAATGACATGACGTCACACAAATCCTGCATCGCGCAAGCAAAGTTTTCGTCGCGATTAGAACACATACAACAGTCCGACAACACCCGTAAAAATCAAGAAATATCACAAGGTCCCCCCTTGAGATGTAATCACTAAATCCCCCATTCAACGAAAACATTAATACAAGTGAGGTCCCATTTTATTAATTTATTATTATTATAATGGAAGTGCATCGTAACAATTTTATTAGTGTCATCCGTTACAGTTGTTGTTGTTGATTTATTTATAGCTTGAGAATTAAAAATAGTCTCGGAAAACGGTGTCTCAGGATGTAGTTTTTGAGAAACTTGATTATAATACTTTTACTTGAGGAAGACGCGCTCATTTATTATAATTCTAAAATCTGAATTTGAAACAACTACGAACGAAGGTCGAATGCATTTAATTTCGGGCGTTGTTTATTTTAATCAACTTTTTTTTTTATTTGGCGCGCCCGCATTTTTTCAACGAATCACATATTCAATACATTGCTCCCGCATGGTTTGTGATTCATCTCTTTGCTGATTGGAACATTTACTAACAATATCCACATTCCAAATTCAAATGAATTTTGATCCCTAAGGGATTAAAGAATCATTTGATACTTTTTAAGATATTTTTTTTTAAATATTTTGAGTTGCTGGTGGTTCAAGTCTAAATTCAGTTAACAGGAAAATTGAATTTCCTCAATAAGCGTTTGTTGTGATGTATAATCTATAATCATTACAATCACATCACAGATAAACCATTTCAAGCAGATCAGCAGTCAATACCTGTCACAATGCAAGCTATTCCGCCTATCTAACTTCACATTCATAATCAGTGCCGATAACATTGTAAACGTGCCACCGTCTGTGTTGGTCTTAGAATCTATGGCGGTCATAGGAATGCAATTTGTCGGAGATTTAGTCATGTGGTACGATACAATCCGACGTGCTTTCATTTACGGTCGCTGAGACATAATAAGTGTGTTCTGTGTGTATGTGAATGGTTCCGCGAAACTCAAACTCGGTCATCATTCCATGTCCAAGTCTCTCACCATGGGATGTCCTCAGGGTTCGGTTATTGGTCCACCTCTATGGAATTTAGGCTTTGATGATTTCCTCGCGATTCCGCTTCCTAGCGGCTGTTACTTAACCGGTTACGCGGACGACGGTCTTCTGCTCATTCAATCAAGTACTCGAGCTGGACTCGAGAACTTGGCTGACACTTGCCTACGATTAATATCTCAGTGGGGCGATCGAAACCGCCTGACCTTTGCTCCGCACAAAACTTATCAACTCATTTTGAAGGATAATCTTAAATCGTGTCCTACTATTAAATTTAATGACGTTCCCGTAAAAAGGAAGCAGTCCGTGTGCTATCTTGGTCTAGTGTTAGAGAGGAATTTTGCATTTATAGATCATATTAAAATAGTCGGTGAAAAAGCAAAAAAAAAATTCTATGCCTTATCGAGAATATCTAAATCTACGTGGGGTCTGTCTTTTTTAACTTTAAAAACTATTTATGGGGCTACTTACTTGGGTTGTATGTGCTATGGGGCGCCTGTTTGGGCTGATAGGGCCACCATAGAGGCGGTACGACGTAAATTACTTCAAAGTCAGCGTTTGGCTTTAATATTCTTATGCAAAGTGTACAGGACGGTTAGTACTGAGGCCTTACCGATACTTGCTGGTGTACTTCCGGTCGACCTTGAAGTGCAGCGACGTGCTGCAATGTACTATTCCGCACGATAGACCGCGGACGCGAAATTTTAACGCGGAGTGACCGTGAGAAAATCTCTAGATTATTTAAACCACCTATTGACGTCTGGGAGGAACTTTTATCCGAATGGCAATGTAGGTGGGATAATTCTATCAAGGGCCGACACCTCCACCAATTCTTTCCATCCGTTCGCGTGCGGCTGGCCAGCACGTGGCTGGAAGTGGATCACTGTGTTGCCCAATTTCTCACGGGACATGGTAACTTTAAAAGTAAATTATTTTCTTTCAAGCTCGTTGCCTCGCCTTTATGTCAGTGTTCTACATCTGACTGCGAATATGTACAATCTGCACATCATATCTTATGGGAGTGTATTCTTTGGCAGAATGAACGTAATATTATGTTGAATAATGTACAGGCTGCATCAGGAGTTGTTTACTATACGGACCTTGTGGAAACTAGAACAAATGAGATGTTCGATTTTGGGCCATCTATATGTACACTACATAGATAAATAGGAAAAAAATAGATAAATACCATAAAAATACTAATAAATTAATTTGAAAAAGGGTACAGGCGTAAAAAAATATCATTTGATCAATTTTTTACTAAGATAACCCTATTTTTAGGGCAGCCATGACGGCTGTGTTTGACATGACGTTCGACGAATTTGACAGTTTTAAGAAGTGACGTCTTTGAGTCATTTTTTGCTTTGGCTTTGAATTGGATATGTTTCGTCGTTTTAACTGGTAGTTTTAGTTTTGCAACCCAGTTTGCTACTAAGGATATTGATTAATTGATTCTTTGTTGCAATTGAACTCTTGTAATTTTTTATAACGCAGATTTTACAAGGACACGTCAGTCAAATGTCATTGTCAAAATGACATTATTCGCATACTACTGATCTGATCCACCCTGTTTAAATAAATGGTGTGTTGCTCTACTTGACAAAGTTAATTTGAATTTACTTTGAAACGAAATGAAATTAAAGAAAATTAACATTTTAAAACGGTTACTATATTTAATAACGAGTTTTACATAAACTGTACATAGAGCTGGCCCAGGCTCCATACATTTCTGGAACATCTCCTTTCCGTGCGTTCAAGCGTTTTTGCCATACCTATTATTGGAACCAAATATAACAGCTCACAATGTTAGGACCCATTAATATGTATTAATGCTAATTTTTTATCCGTGGTGCTTGGCAACTGGGCTTATCCCAGTTGTATAAGACCCTTTATTCCTATTGGCCTTGTTTGTTCTGTCTCCTGCTTGATATGCAGGGAAGTGGAAATTTACATTTTTCCTACTCCTCCGTTATTCTTTTCTGATTAATTTCGTTGCGGGATCCAAGACAGGTAAATTCATTCTCCGGGACTTCGTCGAGCATCATTGCCTCGGCGCTTTTCTGGTGGTCGCCACTGTTGATTCTGGCTTTCAGGAGTTGCAGTGGTTTGGGAATAGTGCGGTGTGATTGTCCCAATAAAAAAAAAAAAAAAGTGTGTGTTTTCACTGTATATGATCCTTACGCAACTAGGGTCTACAGTTAAAAATTACATAAGCTTATAATTTATTAATAGTACTCACGAGATTACACCGGCAACTTTAACAAAGTTTGAAATTGAGATTTAATTTCTAGGTACAGCTTCATATTTAGGGTTCTCTATTGATTTAATTTCATCGGATCTAGTTAGTTTGATTATCTTTGGTATAAAGGTCTTCTGTTACGTGCGTTGCATAAATTAATTATGTATTCGTTTGGATATGTGTGCTTTAGTTTATAGAAGCAAAGGTCTTAGCGTCGTATCGTCACAGCTACGCTACTCAGTGCGCACTACGTCATAGCCACACCGCTACGCTATGTCTTCGTAGCTGGCAAACTTTATAATATGCGAGCTATGTTGAATAATTTCGATCAGAAAATTATCTCTCTGCTTTAAAAGTAAAAAAAAATATGTCAGTTTCCACTTTAAATCTTATATTTTTCTTAAATTAAACCATAAATTCTACTCATTTCTTTAAAAAACCAAAAAAAAAATCAACGCTGACTACGGCCATGCAATTATTCTCTGACAATAATTGCAATAAAATGCAAATTTAAGTTTTCTCTTCGAAACAATCAACAATTTCACACGAGTCGGGAATCATCTTACTTACAATAACCTAAAATTGTAAAATTTATTCTTTGGCTTGCGGTGAGATTGGGTTGGCAGGGTAGGCGGGGCAGGCAGGATATCCAGTTGACGGGAGCGAAGCCCCTCGATCTCGTGTGCTTATCGTGGGTAATGCGTGCGCAAGGCGGGTAACTTATGCCGTTTTAGAGATAGTCCTTGATCCAACAACGAAGCAGTGGATTCGGCCACCAGTGTACTATACAACATTTTACGAGGAAATAAAAAAAAAATATGTCTGAACCAAGCAAGAAATTAATAAAATGTCAGAAGAATGTCAGCCACAGATTAACTAATAGTTCCTCGAGCATACCTACTGCGCATGTGCTAATAGCTGTCACGTCGTAACGCAAAAAGGCACGAGTAACATATACGTTCTTCCAAACATACCTATTGAATATTTAATATTAATTTATTGATCAAATCTAAATCTAGAGTAATAAAATCACCTTTAATTAAGTATTAGTTTTATTTTACTGGCTAAAGACGGAGTTAAAATTAAAAAAATACAGGAAAGTAAAAAGCACTAGTGAAAAAAGTGACATTTACCGCACAGTTTAGGCTGCTTGGAAAACGCTCTTTTCGAGGACACGCATTGTAATAGTAGATTGTTGCATCGAGCGCAAAGTGAGTTATTAATGCATGAGTGTTATGTTGGTGCCCGAGCGCATGCGAGGACACCAAATTAACACGTGTGCATTAATTACTCACTTTAGCGAGGTGCGTAATCTACTTTTCTTTCAACTACCTATACTACCTCCTCTACCTCTCATCTATTTCCATTTTTTTATACTTTTCTTGCCAAATATGAAGTACCTACCTATCAAAGTTTTACAATGGTACAAAATGCGGGGCATTTTTTTCACCTAATTGTTTTAATACGCTGATTTTTTTCTGAGTCAGTACCTTTTTCGATCTACTGCATATATTTTATATTAAACTTAATGGGAGACATTAAACCTCTGTGGTAAATTTATATCTAAACTAGCTAACCCGCGGCTTCGCTCCCGTCAACTGGCTACCTATCTACCTAGCACGACCTGCCTACCCTGCCTACTCTGCCTAGCCTATCCTGCCTACCCTGCCTAGACTAACCTGCCTACCCTGCCTACCCTACCTACTCTACCTACTCTACTTACTCTACTTTCTCTACCTACTCTACTTACTCTACCTTATCTACCTAATCTACTTACTCTACCTTCTCCACCTACTCTACTTACTCTACCTTCTCTACCTACTCTACTTACTCTACCTTCTCTACCTAATCTACTTATTCTACCTACTTTAGCTACTGTACCTAGTCTACTTACTTTACCTTCTCTACCTACTCTACCTTCTCTACTTACTTTACCTACTCTACTTACTTTACCTACTCTACCTTCTCTACTTACTTTACCTACTCTACTTACTTTACCTTCTCTACCTACTCTATCTACTCTACCTACTCTGCTTACTCTACCTACTCTGCCTTCTCTACCTACTCTGCCTTCTCTACCTACTCTACTTGTTCTACCTTCTCTACCAACTCTACCTACTCTACCTGCTCTACTTACCCTCTAACTACTCTACCTACTATACCTACTCTACCTACTCTACTTACTCTACCTACTCAACCTACTCTACCTGCTCTACCTACTCTACCTACTCTACCTACTCTACCTACTCCACCTACTCTACCTACTCTACCTTCTCTACCTACTCTACTTACTCTACCTAATCTACCTTTTCTACATACTTTAGCTACTGTACCTAGTCTACTTACTTTACCTTCTCTACCTACTCTACCTTCTCTACCTACTCCACCTACTCTACCTACTCTACCTTCTCTACCTACTCTACCTACTCTACCTACTCCACCTACTCTACCTACTCTACCTAATCTACTTACTCTACCGTCTCTACCTACTCTACCTACCCTACCTACAGTACCTACTTTTCAGCTTTATAATATTAGTACAGATAAAAAATACAAAACGGTGCATTAATGAAAAACAGTGCAACAATGAGATTTCATATAACATTTCTGCACTGTTTTGGTTTTAAGCAATAAATACATCAATTGTGATCAGTTTTGTAGTGATTAATGATAACATTACTACGTAGTTGGAAGAAATAGTTATTTATGATACAAGTGCGGAAGGTAGGTGATTTCCGATGAGTGGCATTTTTATTCACGAGCGAGCGAAGCGAGTGAGTGGATAAATCGACACGAGTCGGAAATCATCTTACGTACGTGTATCATACAACATTTTACTATGCATTGTGCGAGGAAATAAATAAATTATTAAAATGAAATTAAAAATATGGCGGGCTGATTCAAGCGCGTTCAGCATATCCACAGATTAACTAATAATTCCTCGGGCATATCTACTGCGCATGTGCAAATACTGTCACATCGTAACGCAATAAGGCACGAGCAAAATATACGTTCTGCCAAACCTATATAATGAATATTTAAAATTAATTTATTGATCAAAATCTAAATCTAGAGTAATTAAATCGCCTAAAATTAAGTATTAGTTTTATTTTACCTTTTATATGAATGATAATCTGTACATAACTAATTTGTAAAACTTTTCTCAAATAATAAAAACTCTATGAATCGGGCTGACGTTGGAGTTAAAAATTTAAAAAAATACAGGAAAGTAAAAAGCACTAGTGAAAAAAAGTGACACTTTCCGCACAGTTTGGCTGCTAGGAAAACCGCTCTTTTCGAGGACAAGCATTGTAAAATAATTAAACTTACTGATTCAAGTCTAATTATTAGGTACTCAAACTTGTGTAGGATCAACCAACTAGTTATTAACATATTCAAATACAGCAATTCAGCGTGGTGACATCACACATCGTCAGCTTCTCTCGCATATTGCACGGAAATTGTGTTATATGCTCACTCTGGGGTACTTCTTGTGACACAGAGAGATTTGCTTGAAGAGGTAATCTAAACTTGGGTAGTCAATATCGAATCTCAATCTCAGTATGAAATCCTATTTCTACCTTTTATATAAAGTGACGACGGTAGGTATCATAAACATGAGGGAATTGTATTTAAAGTAATGTATGCAGAGATATAGTGTGGGTAAATGTTGCTTTCAAAACATTAATACGAGTATTCATCGTGTAATGAAGGTAAATAATATTTCTGTATCTTAGTAAATTCAAGGGGATGTTAGGTTGTGGTAGTGTTGTGTGATTTACTCCCACGTGAGTGTTATACGTATCACCGCATCGTGAGTCGAATTTAAAAAATCTCATTAACATCAGGTCCCAAATATTCTATGCGGTATGATCAATAAATTTGGTTTTGCATATGAAGTGAACCCAGCGAGCGCGATTGGATGGATTGCTTAATTAAATTATATTCACAGCCTTTTTGAATTCATCTGGAAAATCGGATTTAATGTATACTTTTTTCGTAAAATAAATACGATACTCTATTACCTTAACCGATTGTATAGGTGAATTAAATTTATAGGTAATGCTTTTCGCCACATTGACCGGTCCCGTGCGTCCCACAACCACCGGTCAATGTGGAAAAATGTCGAAGCATGGGGGAGGCCTATGTCCAGCAATTGACGTCTTTCGGCTGATATGATGATGATGCTTTAACAACTATTTTTACGAAAAATGTTAAGTAATTTTCATTCTCACTTCAATCAATTAATGAATATTACAAATCTTGAAATTAAACTTGTGACCCAAGCCTGAATCTCATCGAACATGGTTCATGATGGACCCGCATTTTGCGACAGTGCAACTTGTAGACAATTAGCCAACAGGAGATTAAATCTACGCTTGACCGCACAGAGGAAGCGTTAATACGGGTGCTGATGTCTATGGGGCAACATGTAGAGTGATGAATCTCGAATGAATTAGACATTTCAGGCACATTCTTTTCTGTTGTGCTGATGGGTTCGGGTCGAATAAATTAGGACTTCAGCGGAGTCTTTCATAAATTGGTCGAAGGGATTTCGTGGGGATTAAGGATATTAAAGTTGCTTAATTTATCGGTTCTGTTGTGTAGACATCACCGACCTGGTTTTACCCAACTACCGAAGGAGGGAAATGTGTTTATTAGTCTATGTATGTATGTCTGTATGCTTGTTCCTATGTGGCGTTCTATAGACCAAACGTGTTGGTCGATATTGATAATTCTTACGTCAATCGATTTGTCTTAACTTTGCGACTGCCACTGGCTACATTAAAATTAGAAAATAGAATAATGGCGTATTTTGGGTGCCATATTGTGGTGGCCCAATTATTTTTTCTGCCGAACCCTACCTGTGGGGTATCAAAATAAAGGGTTTTATGAGTTGATTGCTAAAATATATTACACTTATGTTTAAATGTACCTAATTCGAAAAATAAAAAATTTCCCTAAAAAGTTATAAATAAAACATTACCCTCCTTCGGCAGTCGGGTAAAAAACTTAATTCAATAAACCCGACTGTTTAAGAAACGAACTAAAAAAACCTAAAAAAGAAGAAAATCATGCTGTGCAGTTGTAGGATACATCTCGTTTTGGTCAGCCAGCTCGCGAATATGTATCCTCCGACTGCACAGCATTCGGGTATTTTGAATTTTTGAATTAAGTTTTTTACTAAGACAATTCTCTGTGTAGGTTCTATCTACATCACGGCTGTGCCAGCTGGATTACTCGTAAATTCTCAAGAGCTTCTTACTGGTTTAAGCTGTTTGATTTCTACTATTTTAATTAAATACATAGTTATAACGATTATGTAATCAATGTTGTTTACCAAAATCTATGCATAATTCTGTTGATTGTGGTGTTACAGAGAATAGTAAACAATCAATCTGTCTAGCCTTTTCCCAATTAAGTTGAGGTTGGCTTCCAGTCTAACCAGCTTCAGCTGAGTACCAATGTTTCACATGGAGCGGCTGCATATCTGGCCTCCACAACCCAGTAACTGGATCTTACACGGTACCTCTTGTCAAGACTGTTGCCAGATTCGGACTACTCGTAATGACTGTCAAAGATCTTCAAATGACAGCCGGGACCTACGGCTTAACGTGTTGTCCAAGGTACGAAGGAAACTCCCTATGTAAAGATGGTCACCCATCCACTGACCGACCTCGACAAGCGTTGCTTAACCTTGAAGATCGATCCGTGTGGCTGTTATTATTTAGCCACAAGCTCCATACAGAGAATAGTAAACACTAGTAGAAGTCAGAGGACCAGATTATACGGCGTTCTGGACGTACACCCGGTCCTAAACACACAGAACTGTAAGTGAATCACAGAGATGTCAAACAAAACTGTGGGTTCATAGAAATTATTCAAATAAGGGTCGATTCCACTCTATTAAAAAGCTCAGATATCTGAAAAAAAACGTGTATATGGCATCATATGTGTATATTCACCCGCGTTTAACGTATTAAGTACACGTTAACAGAATATGAGCATTTCAAGTAAATTCCAAAGGGTAGACTCTTGAGCGCAATTGAGGAATTTGGTTCCCAGAAACAATTGTTTTTCTATTGTGTCTGCTAATTAGCCCTCAATGGATTAGTTAAATGCACTCTATCAAAATCTATTATTATTGTAGGTATTAGTAAGATAGATAGATTTCTTTATTTGTTTCAATATATTGTATAATATAGTTCTCGCCAATCATCTGGGCCGCCCTGAAGTTGGTTTTCCGATGCGCAAGGTACGGATCGGTGCTGTTTTTGTATTTGATTTATTACTGCGCAGCTATTGTAGCCAACTTCAGCGTGGCCAAGAAGTTTGGCGAGAACTATACATACAAGAGCATGCAAGATATTACATCGTTTGAGTCCAATCATGTTTAGCAGTTAGTATCGGCGTTCAAATATTTCCAAAACCATGAAATGAATTTAAAATTATTTTTATGTTAAAATGTCTAAATGCCATATTCATATAAATTTAATATTATTTTCAGGAAAAAGATAAAACTATTCAATCAAAAAAGCCTTTTCAGAAAAATTTAAGACATTATAATAATAATATGCTTTTTGCGAAAGAAACATTTTTAATTGATTCTTGGATACCTTACCATTTAGCCCCTTCCGACTTTTAGGCAATATGTTAAATATAAATATAGAAGGCGCCCTAAGCATCAGGTTTCGTTAGAAACAAAGTTGTGCAAACTGTTAGTGGCAGTCAGCACTGTGAAAGTTCTAATAAATTATTGTTTGTTGGTGCCTACTTTTGCGGTCAGTTTACTATCGAACAAATTTCGTGTTTTCCGCAGATCTCAGGTTATTAAAAAACTTTTTCTATCAGAGACTTTTCGAGATAAGATAAGATGTGTTAGTCCAACTTAAGAAAAAAATTAATTCTGCGTAAGGCTTTTTTGTATCAAACTTTAGCCGTCTTATTAATAGGTCGGAATAAAGTTGGATTAAGAGTGTAACCATGGCAACTACAATTATTATTATGTTTGATTGACATTTTGTGGTTGTGATTTAATGATGAAAACTTTTAGTTTAAAATATATTTATATATTGTCAATCTATTAATAATATATTACTATAATAAGAAGGGATAAACAATAAAATATGGTTTTTTTATTGTTTATCCCTTCTTATTATAGAATATTTATTAAAATAATACAGCGTAAGATTAGACAGTCAACAATATTTCAGGAATTGGCATGAAGTCGATGTGGTTAATACTTAGGTATTTTATTAACATTAGTATGAGGGGTACACTCATCAGATCTATTAAAGCACTACGAATATAAATAGCTGTTGCCCGCGACATTGTTTGTGTAGCAATAGTACTTCTAATAGCCTATTTTTTATGTCGATCAATAATATTGTTGATGTGTGGGTCGCCTTATTTGAGAAATTATTGGTTTACAATACGAATTTCCACTTCTCTTGCCACCCCCATAAGGATGGTTTCCGGAATAAACACCTATCATGTGTCCTTCCCAGGGTCTTAAACTAACTCCATTGAGGTAACTATGTAGTACACATTATCTCAATTACTAACTCCATCCAAAATCGGTTCAGCGGTTTAAGCGTGAAACTTAACAGACAGACGGAGCTACTTTTGCATTTACAATATTTTATAATATGCGCTTTAAGTTGAAATTGTTGAGTTAAATTTAAAATTGCCTCCTTCAATTTCAAAACTGTATAATTAATTCGTTTTCTTCTTCTTTATGTCATTAACTTTCTTGGTTTCATTCACTGTTTCATTCTTTTTACTTTTAAATACAACTGGGTTGCCATAGCTTACGCGTAAATCCAAGAGTAATGAATGAATAGTTAGTCCTAGGTTATTCCATGTTTATTAATAACATTGCTAAAGCTATGTTAATCCTGAGTTACTCCGGGATTAGCTAGTCCAAGAGTAACTTCAGAATAAGCTGGTAATACGTCATTTTTATTAATAAGACGGTAGCTGTTTAAGCCTATACACATTGCGGTAATAATGTACTACGCACTAGAGAAGTCACACATCACTACTGCGTGTCGTTCAATTGCGGTTTTTTAGCCGCATTTCACTCATTTGCTCTTGACAGCTTAAGTCATTTTTTGTTTTTAAACGAAAAAAACGTTCAGACGCATTAAATATGCCGTGGTGTGTTTTAAAATATTGCACTAATAATTCAACTAATACGGCGAAGTGCAAAGGAATAACTTTTCATCGGTGAGTAACTAGATAATCATTTTAAAATATAATTTAAACAAAATATTTGGTGGACGTCATGTTGTGACATTTTTCATATAGACTAAAAATTAAGATGTGACAGTTTGTGTAACAAGTGTAGGTAGAATTAGCTGACGTTTCTTTTTAAAGAGGAAAATAATAATCTAACATTTATATTAATCCATTCCATCCATTCATTCTAATTTTAATTATTGCTCATTTTTTTTTTTTGGACTCCTACCACTGCTGTGTTCTTTTTAACCCAAAGGTTGACTGGTACAGAATGCCTTGCTGCATTAAGTCCGCCTATGTATCACCATTGTACATGAAGTTTAAATAAATAAAGAAATATTTAGAAAAAGAACTGACTGTGGTTATTCAATGAAAAAAGATAAAAAATGAAAGATGAAAACAATTATTACATAGTGTAAGACTTAATTTACATTTTGTTTATTTAAGGTTTATTATTATAATAAAAAGTACAGAAGATTCTTGTTTGAAGCAAATTGTATAATTCCCTATTCCGATTTGATATTTTTTTACTTATTGTAAGCGCATTTGACTTATACTTTAACAGTCGGTTATTTCAACTATTAATAAATTTTGAATTGGCGTGTGTGTATGACTAGATGTATGAATGTGTGTGAAGCAAAAGAAGTATGTAAGGATCGTAGCAGGTGGCGTTCTGTAGTTTCTGCCCACCCCCATGGGAAAAAGGCGTGAGTTTATGTATGTATGTAATAAATTTTGAAAAAGTGAAAATTCTATTGAAGCTTGTTAGGTATAAAGCTATGTCGCTTCTGTAGTCAGTCAGAAAATTAGTCTTTAAGAATGACAAGGTGTTGCAAAACGTTGTACGAAACGCGTAAGCGCCATGAAAATCACGGCGCTTCCGTCTTTTTGGTCGCGAGAAAACTACACCTTAGAAGCGCTCTAGCGCTGCATGTTTATATTGTTTTGTTAGACGACTAATTATTGTTTCAGCGCTGCAGCGTATTTTTAAACTGTTGTCAAAATTGACAAAATGGAGCATGTATTTTGCTTAGGATAGCTTCTTTAGTACGTAGTACATATTATCTCAATGCCTATACACGCTTAAAATAGAAGTATTTTAAGCGTGCACCTGCGACTTCACAGCATGATTTTCTTCTTGTTTACATCTTTGCAGTCAGTTTTTTTTGATTTTATTAACCTTTTTTATTTTATTTACAACTTTTTAGTTATTCTTTTTTTTTCGAAAGACTTTTAACATAAAAGTGATTTATATTTTTGTAATCATCTATAAAAACCCTTCATTTTGATACCCCACTCGATGGGCTTGGAAGATAAAAATAATTGCAACCCCCACAATAAACCCAAAAAAAATAGTAGATAGGTATATTTTATTTTGAAATGACAGTACTAAAAATATAAAAACATGCTTACTAAATGAATATATACAAGTAAATCAAATAAAACTTATTCAAAGATTCAAAGACTTTCAAAACGTACCTGTGTCAAAGATAATATAATACTAGCAAACAGATGCCTCATCCCATACAAAGAAACCGTGAAACTAGCGTTTTTCATCTGATTATACCGATTGTTTTTTGTAAATCGATCGCATTCGGTTCCGTTCCACGGCGACAGATAGATCACCATCTATATCCGTGGAACGGAACCGAACGCGATCGATATACAAAAAATAATCAGTATAATCAGTACAGTACGTTGGGACAGTTTCTTTGTATAGGACGAGACACCACTGCCTGTGTATAACTGAAGTGTGCGATAATCGCCGTATCATGCGCCGCCGGTTGTTTTAGTTTCCCCGCGGTTTTTTTTTTCGGCATCATAAAGCCAAAATGTCTAATAAGTCATTATAACATTATTTTTTAATATAAAAATTATGTTTTGTATCACATATTTTGAACTAAAATAAGATAAAGGTGATAAAACCTTGTAAAGTACTATATACCCATTTTACATCTGAGCCAAGTAACAAGCTGTTCTTGAAGGTCATCACGAACCAAGACTTTAGTTAGGCAAATTGTTTAGAAGGCTATTAGGCCTTTCAACTGTGGACCGCGCTCCAGGAGCGTGACTTCAAAAAGCACGGATCTGTGTCAGGAGAGGAGCTCCTGAAGTTAGATGAGTCAACCCCGTGTTTATTTTAACCGTGTATTATGTCATGGCAGTTAGAGGAAATGCTGTACAGCCCTTCGGTTGTTCTATGAAGTTGTAAAGGAATACGTCTATTTGGGATCGAATTTCCTCACCGAGTTGTATATACACCTTTACAACTCGGTCGACACAGATTTAAGCTGCCATCCAATTCTTATGTCAGCCTGGCTGACTAAACGATTCAATATCTTGTCTCCGACCGGGTGGACATAGAACTCGGAAACCGGTCGTTGAGGTGCAAATTGTAAGTTGCCATTGTCCAGCATTGTTCTACGATAGGCTGAATAGATTGACGTTATTTAAAATTGTTTTCGAAAAAAGTACCATATCTTGCTTATGCCCCAATTGCGTGATAAAAAAAACATATTTATTATTACGGTAATGATGCGCCGCCGCCAAATTAAATATCGGATGCCGTTACTGGTGAGACCAGCGCATCGCACACCTCTACAGTTTTCAAAAACATAATCAAATAATATATCTGAAAACGCTACAGTCTATAATGCCAGTCAATCCTTAGTCTTCGTTTCGACGTCGCTAATCATAGTGAATATATTCTCAGCTGTATGTCTTCCGAAAATGTCTACGTAGTTCTTGCAAGTCACTCCACACTCCTGCGAAAGTAAAGATAAAATATATTATTAATTTACTTGTTACCTACTATACTTACTATTAGCTAGCATCACTATATACATCGTACATACTGCTGTAGGCCGCACGTTAGTGGTAAAAAAACCAGTGAACGCTTGCCTCTTATTCCATCGAAACTCCGTACTACGCTAGGCCAGCTCAAGTCCAAAGTGAGTTACCACCGAAAAGCGGTCGACTATTATGTATTTATCTAATACTATTATTATTATCTAATACTATTATGTATTATCCTACACTTTACTGATTAAAATAAGTTCGCGATGACCCCTACAACGAAAGATAAATCTGTTATAGCCAGGTTAAGCCAATTTTCTAGCTCGTTTCGTTTGCTTTTGCATTTTGTTAGTGAAGTTTCTTTCATATGCGATTTGATAAATATAAATTATAATGCCACCATTTGGGCTTCGCCAAAAACGGATGAAAGTTAATAAGCCAGTAGTGATTATCTTTTTATCCATGTGAAGACAGGAATGATATCAGGAATGGTGGTTGAAGATGTTTAGCCACTTACAGCTCCAAAAAATGTTTGCATCCAGTTCTGATTCATGACGCATAAACTCTTGTCGGCGACAAGGTTTTTTATGATAAGTTTGTCACTAGTCTGAAAAATAGTTTGGATTTAGCATCAATAAACTAGTATTTGAATCTACACTATGTACCATCTGCTTACTGTTCTACCACTACAATAAATAAATTTATATTTATATTAATCAGTACCTGAGAAACGACTGTACCTTGACAGGGTTGCCCAGTCCCTCCAGTCTGTCGCACGGCAGCAGTGGCATGGTAGTGAACCGACAGTTGCTGTCTCTGACAGAGCTCAGTCGCAGCGGCATGCGGTCCGCGGGCTCCGGCGCGCCCGCCGGCTCGTACCTCACGTACAGAGGGGCTGCCTACATTCATATTAAAATATTATCTACTGATAACTTTGTTGTGCATTAGTGGAAGGCCTTCCAATAGGTGGACCGATGACCTAGTAAAGGGTGCAGGGATCCGCTGGACACGAGACGCACGGGACCGGTCAATGTGGCGACGCTTGGGGGAAGCTTATGTTCAGTAGACGTCTTTCGGCTGATATGAAGATGATGATAATGATAACGTTGTCTTCAGTGTTGCGTTATCCTCAAAGAAACCGGTTTCTGCATAATTATGTTGTGGCTTCATTAAGACTTCCACATGAGTCGAATAAAGAATCAGATAGAGCAAGATCTCACAGACCCCCAGATGTTATTTGAAAAAAAATGTTTGATTGAATAGTGTTAGTATTGTAGCAATTTAAAAATGTATAAAGCCTAATTAGTAAATAAAATAAAATGAATAAATTTATAATAATTTATTTCACCAAAAAGCCTGTCTTACAAAAAATCAGTAGTTAAAAAGTAAACATGCTTGCTATAAACATTAGTTCATTTTTAGATACTCGACTCCTAAACTAGGTGTATATTCATGTGAATTAGGAGTCGGTGATCCTCCGCAGCAAGAGCCATAAAACATGTGTAAAACAGTAATTTTATCATTTTAAAATACATAATACAAAAGAGAGAAAATAATGATAACATCAAATAATTTAAAACATCATCACAATAATAATTAACATAGGTCTAACTAACTCATAATATTTTTATATTTAGTCAAACTAAAAATAAAATATAATTTAATAATAATGGTTCAGCGTATTCCTAGGTACGAGTATATGTGTGTGTGTGTGTATAAAGTTTGTACACAAAGGTAGGTTTAATTATTTAGGTATCACTGTAAGTTACCCAGCAGAAGATCCTCAGTGAAATTATAATAGTCTAAGAGGTGGTCGCTACCTCGAGTGAGGTCAACATTCTGTTTAGTGGAGCATGGCGGCCCAGATTTGTGCGACTTGTCTCAGTAACAAATACTCTAGTGGTGCGCTTGGACCTGACATGAGAGTAACGAGGGACTTCTAGGCAAATGTTACCAAGTAGACCTGGCGTTGAATTTATCCCGTTTACGGTTTTATAGAGTAATAATAGATCATTTAGAGCCCTTCGGCGCTGCAATGTGTCTAATTTGAAGTAACTCATTCGTTCTACGTAATCGGCTCTATAGGGGCATTTCTGGTCTTTGAAGCGCAAGCATCTAGTGAACTTTTGTTGAACGCGCTCTAGACGGTCTACGTAGATTTTATAAGTCGGGTCCCAGACGGGAGATGCATATTCTACCAAACTACGCACAAAGGCATTATATAAAACTTTTAAAGCCACGGTTCCCTTAAATTCTCTGCAAACTCTATCAACAAACCCAACCATTTTCATAGCCTTCTTAATTACATTATTAATATGACTGGCAAATCTGAAGATCTTTATAAGGATAGCAACCACTACCTATGGACATATCCTTCGAAATATGCGTTGCATGTTGGAGGTATCTACAAACCAGGCAACACAAACATCAAGGAGTTTCTCGAAAGATATACCTTGCAACTGGAATCTAGAAGAAAATCGATTGTGTTCGGTGATTTTAACTTGGACCTACTGAATCCGAACACATGTGCAACTCAATACCTATCAGGACTCGAAGAAAGTGGCTACGACATCTTAAATAAAATAGATAAGGACTACTCCACAAGACAAACTCGGACAACAAACACCATCATAGATCATGTTGCCACAGACTTACAAAAACAATCCTTTCATTTTGTTATTCTGGAATCTGCTATGTCCGACCATAAACAAATTTATCTGGAAATGTTCAAATATAAACCAACAATCAAACAAAAGATGCATTATAGGGCAATAGATTTTGAAAACTTATACAAAAGTATTAGCGAAACTCCATATATGGGCAAGGCGGATGACTACAAGTGTCTGGAAGACTTTATTACATCACACATACTGCAAAACAAGAGGGATAAATCAAAAATTATGAACCTGCCAAAGGACGACTGGATTAACAAAGAAGTTATTAAGATGATCGATAGCAGAAACACTCTATGGCAACAATTGAAAAAAGATGAAACAAACGTAGACTTGAAGAGGAAATTCTTAATGGAGCAAAATACAGTCCGAAAAAAAAAAAAAAATATAAAAACAGTTACTATTACAAAGTATTCCAAGATTGTATTAAAAATCAAAGAAGATGTGGAAATCTATTAATTTTATAGCTATGAATAAGACGAAAATTAATATTTCACCTCCAAAACTTATACTGAATTCACAAGGAGTCACAGATGGCAAGGAAATCTGTGATATACTTAACGTTTATTTCACTAATATTGGTACAGAGCTGGCTAATGGGATACCATCGGGATACCATCACAATTCAGGTAACACACTTATGTACAAAGATGGACATGAACACACAGAAACACTCATTCAATTTAGACCCTGTACAGTCGAGGAAGTAGCTAAACTTATCGATAACTTGGATGCTGATACTAGCACAGGTGTGGACGGAATTAGCACAAAAGCATTAAAATGCATAAAAAATGCAATAACCTTTAGTTAGTTGTATCAATAAATGCCTTGACCATGGTACTTTTCCTGATAGCCTGAAGCTGGCAAAGGTGTCACCCATCTACAAGTCGGGTATGAAAACAGACCCGAGCAATTATAGGCCAATTTCTGTGCTTCCAGTGATATCCAAAATCTTTGAGAAAATTATTTATAACCAATTAACTCAATACTTAAATAAAAAAGATTTCTTAATTGACCAACAATATGGTTTCAGATCACAATCGAACACTCTATCAGCAACTATTGATCTAGTAACAAATATAAAAACGAATATAGATAAAAAAATATGGGCTTAGGCATTTTCATTGATTTGAAAAAAGCGTTTGACACAGTTTCTCACTTAAAACTCTTACAAAAACTAAGTAACTTAGGTATCACTGGAACAGCTTACATCATGTTTCAATCCTATTTATCTAACAGATGTCAAATTGTTAAAAAAGATAGTTATAAGAGTATTTCCCAAAACATTACATGTGGAGTGCCCCAAGGGTCTATTTTGGGACCACCATTATTCCTTATTTATGTAAATAACACTAATCAGATAGGGTTGACAGGCTATTTAACACTTTATGCAGATGACACAAGTTTATTTAACTTCGGTCAATCCATACATAATATCATTAGTGAGGCGCAAAACGACTTAAACCTAATAAATGAGTGGTGTTCTCTCGTCAAGTATTCTGTACTCAATATCATCTCGCGGATTATTGTATTTTTAAAACGTTGCCTAATCTTTTCTTTTTCGTTAAGAACTCTCACCAAGACCTTAAAGTACCACAAAGGACAGTTTTTGCTTACATGCTTAATTTTAGGAACATTTTCTTTAATGACAGTCTGAACAGATTCATAGAGTGCCTCTACCATAGCGTCAACATTTGCACACTGTTCCAACAGCTGTTTCCAAGAAATTTCTTATTTATTTATTTAATAATTAATGTACACACACAGTATAATACATAAGACAACACATCAAGACAAAAGAGTACAAGGGCACTGCTTATTTCTTAAGAAATTTCTGCCAGCAGACCCGCGAAAAGGAAAAATTAAAAAGAAATGTAGACAATAGTGTGTGAGAACAGGAAAATAAGAAAAGAGAACGTCTTAAACTAAGATATAAAAATAAGCGCACCTACACAAATAATGTGATGGTGGACATATACAAATATAAATACATAACTGCAAAATATATAGATACTTATGTATAATATATATATATACATACACATATATATAAATAAAGATCAGACTTGAGAGGATAGATAATGCTCTTTTAAACGTTTTTTGAAGAGTGAGATAGTGTTTAAATCTCTGATGCTAGGCGGAAGTGAGTTCCACAATCTTACAGCATGGACAGAGAAGGAATAGGAATAGTAACTGGTGTTATGTGGATGGGATTTAAGGAGAGATTTGAGATGTGATCTACATAGTGCATCTCTGGGGCGAGCGTAAGAGAATCGCTCACGCAGGTAGGAAGGATAAGAGGGGTTATGCAAGATGTTGAACAGGAGACATAAAATCCGAGTGTTCCTACGAAGACGGATTGGGAGCCACTTGAGTTCCTTGCGAAGATGAGAAACATGATCATACTTACGTAGACCAAAAACAAAGCGAATACACAAGTTTTGCAAGCGCTCAAGCTTATTTAATAGCTCCTCTGTGGCATCCAGGTAGCAGGCGTCGGCATAATCTATAATCGGCTGAATAAGTGTTTGCGCTAAGGATATTTTTGTCGTTAAGGGCAAGATACTCTGAAGGCATTTCAGCGAATGGAAAGAGAAATGTACCTTACGACTGACCTCGTTGACCTGAGCACGCCATGAAAGATTAGAGTCAATGATTACCCCCAAATCTTTTGCCGTTTCGGTATAGTCAATGCGAACACCGTCGAGGTATAAAGGCATCAGGGAAGTGACGTCAGCCGCATTGCGAACAAATTTGCTGCCTATGACCATGGCCTGAGATTTGCTAGGGTTTATTTGCAAACCAAATGACTTAGCCCATATGCTGATATTTGCCAGGTCCTGGTTCATTGCTGCAATAGCCGCACCAGCGTCATTTATAGAGAAATGCCGATATAGCTGCAAGTCATCTGCGTAAAGATGGAAACTAGAAGAGATTACTCTGGTAACAAAGTTAATAAAGATTGAGAAAAGCAGAGGTGATAGTACGCTACCCTGAGGAACACCCTCAGTGAGGCTACACCAATCAGAGAATGACTCATCAAGGCGAACACACTGAGAGCGTCCCCGAAGATAAGAGTTGAACCAAGCTAAAGCGGAAGAAGAGAAATTAATAGATTTAAGAATACCTAGTAAAATGTCGAAATCCACTGAGTTGAAGGCGCTACTAAAGTCAAGTAGTACAAGCACCGTAAGGGACTTACTCTCCATAGCCCAGCGGATATCGTCAGTTACTTTTAACAGTGCAGAGACAGTGCTGTGACCCGCGCGAAAACCGGATTGAAAGGGAGAAATGATCGAGTTAGACGCCAAGAAAAAGGATAACTGTCTATGAACTAAGTGTTCACAAACTTTAGATAGAAACGGAAGTATAGAGATAGGTCTAAAGTGAGTTAATAGAGATGGATTATTAGTTTTAGGTAAAGGTATGATGTGAGCCTGCTTCCAAACCGACGGAAAAGAGCAAGAGGTGAATGAATGGTTAAAGATGTGAGTTAGGACAGGGAGCAATGAGGGAAGTATAAGAGTAATCATTCTGGAACACAACATATCATCACCGACTGCTGAAGAAGTTATTGCAAGTATAGATTTCTTAACGTCCTCCTCAGTAACATCGCTAAGGCTAAAGGTTGAATATTGTGGCAACGGCATACTAGAAAGACTATCTAAAGTAGCGGCTTTGACGCGCGGATCAAGAGAAAAAGGAAGAAGAGAGAAATGTTTGTTGAGATCATTGAGGTTCAAATCCTTGCACTGGTTAGTAGGTGATTTGCCTATGCCTACAGATTTAAGAAATTTCCATATATCTGACGAACTGCGGTTAATGAGTTGTTCATGGAAGTAGCGCCTCTTTGCATCCTGACACAGATGATTGCAACGGTTACGTAGACATTTGTAGTAAGCGAGATTTAAGTCTGAAGGTCGGCGCTTATATCTGCTCTTAGCTTTGTCCCTACGGGCCATATGCTCTTTAATATGTGGTGTAATCCAGGGCGCAGGATTATGTCGCACTTTGACTCGTCGAATAGGGGCATGCTGGTCATACAAGTTGAGTATGGTTGAGTTAAGGCATTTCACCTTACCATCGATGTCATCGTTCTCGAGCAGAGGAGACCAATCGATATCGCCGGCATCACGCTGCAATGCCTCCAAGTCAATGCCCTTGTAATTACGAAGATGTAAAAGCTGGGGTTTACGCTTGGGAACACGGATACGATATGAAAGATAAATAAGATCGTGGTAAGAGAAAGTAGCAGTAAGCTGGCCATGGGTAGAAACATTAGTAGGAGAGGAAACGATCATTAGATCAAGTAAAGAAGGCGTACAATTAGGAAAATAGTGAGTTGCAGAGAGGGGCAAGACTTGAAGATTAAACGAAGACAAGAGTGAAAGGAGTTTAAGGGAGCGAGAGTCATTTTTAATCAAGCAAGTATTAAAATCACCCATCAAAATGATGTGCTCATACGTGGGGCATAGATCGCTGAGAGTGGTGTCAAGAGAATTGAAGTAGTCAATATGAAGATTAGGACTGTAGAACACTGCAAGCAAGACTTTCGTGTGATGAATACATATTTCGACAAACAAGTATTCAGCCGACTCAGAATAAAGGGAAGGAGATGAACTAACCACCCTGAAGGGCAAATCAGCACGTAGGTACATAGCTACACCTCCTCCACCCTTGCCAGTCCTGTCGTTGCGTATTAAGACGAAGCCGGGGAGTGAATAGTGAGTCGAGAGGAGAGAAGGCTTCAGGAAAGATTCCGATATCAATACTGCATCCAGGTTGGCACTGCTAAAGGATGCCAGAAGTTCAGAATAGTGACCAGGAACACTCTGGGCGTTTATGTGCACAATATGCAGATTTTTAGGATCATTAGAGAAAACAGAATATAAATTATCATGCAAAGTGAGTGGCAACGTAGTGTCACTGTCCGCACTAGCAAAACTATCAGAAGAAGAGCATGAGAAGAAGCTGTCATTAAAATCATTCATAATGTATAAAATAAATATATACCCAAATAATAATACAATTATATATGTCGCCGCGTAGGCGTGAATTTGCTAATTTATTATCCTAACTAATCGTTTTAAGTGTCTATGTCTATTTAAGTTGGGTTTTGAGTTCAGCGCCATCTATTGGCTCACTGTGGAATCAGTATTGATTCATAATACATATGCTAATTTCAATGTTTAATTAATACGAGATGTTTAAATTAAACAGGAACACTTATTGTAGGACTTTTGGATTTGTTCTCATTTTAACTATTGCACATTTGACAAAGTAAATGTGTTTTGTTATGTTATTCTTATTAAGTTGTCAAACAATGGCGGATGTTATAATTTCTATGACCAATAACCAGATTTAATAATTTAATACGAGAACTAAACAAATTTGAGTAAATGATTAAATACTAAGAAGTCATAAGACTATTTTACACAGCTATGTAATAATGAGAAACTTTCTAATTAGTAAGATTGTTAGATCACCGGAAACTTGAATAGTTTTGTTATTAGATGACTATTTCAATAATAAACTACAAACCACTTTGTATTTGTGAGTATTGAGGTTGTTTAATGTTAAAATAATTAACTGATCAGCATTTTAGTATTGTTTGCTAACTTTACTCAACTATCCAAGTAATTAGTGTCTAAACAAAAACAATATGGAAGTTCCGCCCACTTGGAACGCGCATCGCGCGGACTATGTGTGAAAAATAAGAACTGATTAATAAATGTAATCGAATAGATCTTTGAAAACCTAATTAATTGTCATAAAGTGATTGTGTAATCTATAAAAACATTTAAAAAGAGTGTCCTGGAGTTTCTTGCTAGATCTCCTCCAGCGATCGACAAGGGCTTTGCGATCTAGCAAGCCACACGATGTGGTTTTAGCTTCAAGTTCATTTGAAAACTCAAAGTGCCTGTAACTAAATCAAATAAACACTCTTGAGTTTCAATCCAGTGTTGTGTGTTATTGAAGTAACCCGCTCCAGTCAAGAATAAAGGAATTGCCTCTAGACATTGGGGTTAAAGATGGCGATTCTACGATTCATAGGTACTTCGACGTGACATATAAATAATATAAGTAAAATCTATAATATTACTAAATATAAAGTTTTCTTGTAATTAGAAAACCACCCCAACTCGCTAGTATATTGGCAGAAATTTTACAACTGTAACTATAAAATAAACACTAAAATAAATCTAAACAACAACCAAAAGAATGAAAAATGTATACAGTGAGAAACGTAAACAAACGAGTTCAATCGACTTACACGTCGCATTTTATGCAGAAACAAAACGCAATACGACCAACTGACAGATGCTATCTGACAGATCAACAGATGCCTACTGTCAATCAATATCATGATGACATTCTGTCAAGTCAAAACAAAGTAAATAATACTAAAAACTTAACACCGGCGGTTAATAAATTAAAATTAAAAGTTTTAAGGTGAGACAGCTAAAAACTACTTTATGAACTACCGGCGGCCTAGGAATAGAAATATTGAGTCGCTCGTGCTATACGGCTAAATTAGGGAGTGACGAGAATGGACTGACAATAAAAACAAAATTAAATAAAGTTACTTGCGCAGACGCGACTTCCTCAAATTCTTAGCGGTCGCAGCCGATGTTGCAACCACAGCAGATCCAGGTCCCACAGTTTGCGCAGAGCCTCCAGAGTCAACCAAGCAGGACGGAAATTTGACCATCAGATCTTGAAGTTCGCCTGCCGTATCGATCCTTCTTCGGGATTTGTCTGGGCAAATAAGGACAATCTTTCCCTCCGTGGACCAGCAATTAAGCAAGCCAAAGTGCTTGCGAGCCGTCACAAACAAACGGTGCCTCGCCTGCGTTAAAAACTCGGAGATGGTTATCCCGGTGCCCTTGAGTGCTTTCTTGCTATCCCACACTAGCTGACGGCTCTCCATATTAAAAAAACGTACCAGTATGGGACGGGCCTTCTGCTTTGAGGATCCGAGTCTATGACAGACATGGATAACATTCTTATCCTTAACCAACTCTGTCAGTTTTATTTGGTTGGACAAGATGCTATGGACCACTTCACTCAACTTTTCACTGGATTCAGCTGAGTACCAGTGCTTTACATGGAGCAACCAAAACCCAGTAACTGGGTAACACAATACCCCTTACTGACTGAGTGGTCCCTGCTGTTGTTTGTGTGGCAATTTGTGGAATTAAAATGAATGAAACGGCTTAAATTACTCCATAAAATAAGACAGCTGACTAGGAACTCAATGTTATTGTTTAAATATGGTTCTTTTGTCTTAAGAATTGCAATGGCTCAGTTATTTGAGAAATTTTATTTTATTTGAGGAGTATGTAAGGATCGTAGCAAGTGGCAATCTGTGGTTGCTGCCTATCCCCATGGGGACAAGGTGTGAGTGTATGAATGTTAAACAATTCAAAGTACCTACGTTGAGTTTTGTACCGGACAAAAAGTAACAACTTATTTTTATAGCATTCATTACATTTAGGTAGCTAAAACAAAAGTTTAGTAGGTAAATAAGTTAAGTAAGTTACAGAATGTATGTGCAACAGAAGTAGTAAACATTTGGCAGAAAGTGCCATGACATATTCATGTTGACGCACTAATTGGCATTTTTGCAATTTATTGTTTTTACCCGACTACCAAACGGGGTTTATTATTGAATAATGTGGAACCCGTTGCATGTCATACTTTTTTTAAAGTAAAGTAAGATAAGAAAATGTATTAACACATTCCTTAAACATGAAAAGCACAACAAATAAAAATAAAATTATAGTGTGCTCAAGAAAATACTTACAACGATTTGCATTTAAGTAGCTGGGGTGAGAATAATTGTTTGGTTACAAGACTAAACAATATTTAAAATATTATCTAGAGGTTTTTGTAGAGTGAGTATGCATCTAATATAAATGTATTTGTATGAATGGGTGAAAGGGTTGTGATACACCTGGGTGAGTCATTACAAACTTTATAATCAGGGTAAGTATCAGCAGAGCTTCAGTTCATGCATAATCATAATATAATAATAAATAGTCATAAGCTGATAACCACCTGGTAACTTTTAATTTACAAGTAGGTACGCTTAGTATGTGTGAGTAACCTATTATGTATGGACCTTGTGATTTTTGGTAAATTAATGGTCCTGTGTATGTAAGACATATTTGAGTGAATCTAATGTGATTACTGTGTTCCATCTTATCTGTCTACATGATCTGGTAGATTTGTTTTGGCTATGGGGTTCTTGACAGTGATAGCGCTATAAGTTAAATCTAATTAAAAAATTGTCTGACCCTACATTCTTGGTTCAGACTGTCAGTTGGATACTGATGGGGCCTTTTATAAGCTCTAAGATTTATGCTTGTTCAAGTTAAGTTTGTTATAATAAAGTTTATTTAATCATTCAATATTTGAGAACCTTCCTAATGAATTAAATCTCACAATGGGTTTAGTTGAATTTTACTTGTTATGGTACATGGGTGTAAATAGATTAGTAATTTCTGACAGATTTCAAAGCTTGTTATTGGATGCACTTGCACAGAATAAAAACAATCAAAAGACAGGTTTGTTTTTTGATAATTTGTCACTTTTAGCATTCAATAACTTTCTTTTCTTTTTGCAACTTTTTACCTAGCTTGTATTCAAACTTGTTCACACATAAATGTTTTGTAATGAAATAGGTTTGTAATAGGTGTGTAAATAGGTTGTTGCGTGTGTGGTATGCAAACATGCATCATTAAAAGTAGTTTTCAACATGTTTTAACATTAATCTTTAGCTAGTGCAAACACCGTCATAAGTAATGCAGCAATCTTCATAGTTATTCATTTCAGTGTCATCAGATTCTAGTTAACTTTGAATTACTCACTTACTATTTCAAAACAATAACATAATTTAATTGTTATCAGTACTAACTCCTACTTATTTAAATATTAATAGGATCATCTTTTCTTTTATTATTATTTATCTGTATACCTTCTCACATTCCAGATTCCTGTGTCATATCAAAAATCAAAATGGTTACCTACATAGTCAAGTATTATCAAGGATGTGGAAACAAAACTAAAAATACCTGGTTTGCAAGTGACCGTGTCGCCGGGTCAGGACCTTAGAAGCTACCAACATACATACAAGCCACCAAATAGAGGTCAGCTGAAAAATGACTTCCAGCCCAACATAACTAAAGTAAAAGGTGAGAAGTTTTCAAACTATCTTCTACTCACCTCGCTAACTGATACGGTGTTGTTGTATCAGAAGGCTCAACACAATAGCCATGTCGAATAACTACATGATGCTTGTGCATGATACTACCATGCAACAAAGTACTTTTAAATTATTATTCCTGGGTTCAATTCCTAGGTTGGGCAAAATTTGTTTATGGGGTTTTTCCAATAGGGATTCCTCTGTAGCAGCCCAGAGTTTTGAAATTGGTGAACCCCCATGCTTCAAAAAGCATCTTGAGCCATTGGCCTTGTGCACCATAGTACCTCCTTATGCAGATGGCTCAACAGTCAGGAGGACTACTGTTATTATTATGTTTTTGTAACTCGTTTCAGTTTATGCTATTCTATTGTCATATTTAGTCAATTATAAAAATGAATAATAAAACAAGCTCTAATTATTGAGATGTCCAATAACCTATAGCTCTGGAGGCACTTAATAAAATAATAGGTTATATCAACACCAAACTATCAGCATCCATGGAGATGGATTTGAGGTAATAATGAGAACACAATAAACTATCTTATTATGCTGTGGAAGCAACTAAGATTGATAACACAACAAACTATCCTATTGGTATGCTGTGGAATCAAGTAATAATGATAACACAACTATCTTGTTGGTATGCTGTGGAAGCAACTAATAATGATAACACAATAAACTATACTGTTGGTATGCTGTGGAAGCAACTAATAATGATAACACAATAAGCTGTCTGTTAGTAATCCGTGGAGGAAACTAATAGTGATAATACAACACACAATCTATTGGTTTGCTGTGGAAGCAACTAATAAAGATTTAATATCCATTGGTTAGGCGTGGAGGCCGCTAATGAACAATCTCTCATGTTATCCTGCTGGGTCCACGGTGTACAAGACCACCCAGAGCCTGGTTCCTTATATCCTGTCAAATCAAAGACTTCGTGCCTGTCACGGAGCAATGATCCTAAACTCCTTAACCTTTAATCCTGTCAAATCAAAGACTTTGTGTCTATCACAGAGCGGTGTTCCTGATCCTATCCTTAAATCCTGTCAAATCAAAGACTTTGTGTCTATCACAGAGCATTACCGTCCCGTGAGAATGAAACTAAACAAAAAACAGCTGATCACAATACTCCTACACTACCTACACTATACTTACCAAATACAAGGCTGCTATGTAAGCCTTCTTATAAGTAGGTATGTGCTCATTAATGCATCAAATATTTTCATTTGAGATAAACTTAATAGTTACCTAATTTCATAAGTATTCAGTGATAAATTGATAACTTAAACTGACTATTACCTATTACAAATCAATGAATATTGTAAGATAATACAAACAATAACATTCTGCAAAAAAGATTCAAATTGGACTAAATAAGCTAGCAACTGATTATTCCATGTCAAAAATCTGAAATAGAAATTGTATGCCTTCATTGACATGACATGTAGCAGTTAGTTGTTTCCTAACAACATTGGTCTTTACCATATAGCAAGTAGAATACCTAAAGCATATAGCTGTGGGTGTAAAAATACATTCAATATTTCCAAAATAAGGCATACTCAGCTTAGATTTATTACAAGCTGTCAATGATAAATAAAATCAGTTGTTATCAGATTCTAAACTTAATTAATACTGTAGGATGATAAACAACAATAATCTGCCGACAAATATTTCTCCGCTATTACAGATAACAACCAAGAAACACAGAGACTGAGGACACCGGAAGGCCCAGAGCACGAGCCTCCGATCACAATGGCCGTGTCGCCGCGTAGGCGTGAATTTGCTAATTTATTATCCTAACTAATCGTTTTAAGTGTCTATGTCTATTTAAGTTGGGTTTTGAGTTCAGCGCCATCTATTGGCTCACTGTGGAATCAGTATTGATTCATAATTCATATGCTAATTTCAATGTTTAATTAATACGAGATGTTTAAATTAAACAGGAACACTTATTGTAGGACTTTTGGATTTGTTCTCATTTTAACTATTGCACATTTGACGAAGTAAATGTGTTTTGTTATGTTATTCTTATTAAGTTGTCAAACAATGGCGGATGTTATAATTTCTATGACCAATAACCAGATTTAATAATTTAATACGAGAACTAAACAAATTTGAGTAAATGATTAAATACTAAGAAGTCATAAGACTATTTTACACAGCTATGTAATAATGAGAAACTTTCTAATTAGTAAGATTGTTAGATCACCGGAAACTTGAATAGTTTTGTTATTAGATGACTATTTCAATAATAAACTACAAACCACTTTGTATTTGTGAGTATTGAGGTTGTTTAATGTTAAAATAATTAACTGATCAGCATTTTAGTATTGTTTGCTAACTTTACTCAACTATCCAAGTAATTAGTGTCTAAACAAAAACAATATGGAAGTTCCGCCCACTTAGAACGCGCATCGCGCGGACTATGTGTGAAAAATAAGAACTGATTAATAAATGTAATCGAATAGATGTTTGAAAACCTAATTAATTGTCATAAAGTGATTGTGTAATCTATAAAAACATTTAAAAAGAGTGTCCTGGAGTTTCTTGCTAGATCTCCTCCAGCGATCGACAAGGGCTTTGCGATCTAGCAAGCCACACGATGTGGTTTTAGCTTCAAGTTCATTTGAAAACTCAAAGTGCCTGTAACTAAATCAAATAAACACTCTTGAGTTTCAATCCAGTGTTGTGTGTTATTGAAGTAACCCGCTCCAGTCAAGAATAAAGGAATTGCCTCTAGACATTGGGGTTAAAGATGGCGATTCTACGATTCATAGGTACTTCGACGTGACATATAAATAATATAAGTAAAATCTATAATATTACTAAATATAAAGTTTTCTTGCAATTAGAAAACCACCCCAACTCGCTAGTATATTGGCAGAAATTTTACAACTGTAACTATAAAATAAACACTAAAATAAATCTAAACAACAACCAAAAGAATGAAAAATGTATACAGTGAGAAACGTAAACAAACGAGTTCAATCGACTTACACGTCGCATTTTATGCAGAAACAAAACGCAATACGACCAACTGACAGATGCTATCTGACAGATCAACAGATGCCTACTGTCAATCAATATCATGATGACATTCTGTCAAGTCAAAACAAAGTAAATAATACTAAAAACTTAACACCGGCGGTTAATAAATTAAAATTAAAAGTTTTAAGGTGAGACAGCTAAAAACTACTTTATGAACTACCGGCGGCCTAGGAATAGAAATATTGAGTCGCTCGTGCTATACGGCTAAATTAGGGAGTGACGAGAATGGACTGACAATAAAAACAAAATTAAATAAAGTTACTTGCGCAGACGCGACTTCCTCAAATTCTTAGCGGTCGCAGCCGATGTTGCAACCACAGCAGATCCAGGTCCCACAGTTTGCGCAGAGCCTCCAGAGTCAACCAAGCAGGACGGAAATTTGACCATCAGATCTTGAAGTTCGCCTGCCGTATCGATCCTTCTTCGGGATTTGTCTGGGCAAATAAGGACAATCTTTCCCTCCGTGGACCAGCAATTAAGCAAGCCAAAGTGCTTGCGAGCCGTCACAAACAAACGGTGCCTCGCCTGCGTTAAAAACTCGGAGATGGTTATCCCGGTGCCCTTGAGTGCTTTCTTGCTATCCCACACTAGCTGACGGCTCTCCATATTAAAAAAACGTACCAGTATGGGACGGGCCTTCTGCTTTGAGGATCCGAGTCTATGACAGACATGGATAACATTCTTATCCTTAACCAACTCTGTCAGTTTTATTTGGTTGGACAAGATGCTATGGACCACTTCACTCAACTTTTCACTGTCCCTCTCCGGAACACCATGGAATAACAGGACCTTCCTTCTCATCGCAGTCTCATGCCGGTCAAACCCAACAGCAAGCAGCTCAATTTGAGATTTTAATTTAGATAGTGCTTGATACACAAACTGCTTGAAGTCTGAGAACTCACTTGCAATTGTTGAAATGTCAGGTGAAGCCGATGGAGTACCAGAGATAGCCTTCTGCAATTTTGCTTCATAATCCTGCATTCTTGATCCAAACAACTTCTCAAGGTCCTCGAGGCTGGTAGTAAGTTTTGAGTCCATATTGTGACTGGATATTACTTTATATATTCAATTTGTATCTCAGTGCTACAAACTTGATAGCAATAGATAGCGGGTGTAGGGTGGCTTAAAATTAAATTGATTTGTTTATTTCATTAAATAATAGTATTATATAATTTAAAACTTAATGTAACTAAGAGCACAAAAAATATATATGTTGATGCTTTGTCTACCCACATAAGAAAAAAAGCTTTCTTTTAATTTTCTATTGATTATTGTGTAGTCAGCTGCCTTGAAATTAAATGAAGTCAGTTTTACACGATTTAATGGCACAAAAGCCTTAAAAACAAATTAAATTTCTAAAGGAGGGTGGTGACAATCTTCTTTACAGATAGAAGAAGAAGACCTCCTGACCACTGCACTACGTAAATTTGAGAATACTAGGTCCAACGTTCTATGATTTGTGTTTTCAATAACATTGTATTGTATTAGATTGTTTAAAGATATAAAGTCTATAAGAGAGAATCCTAGGTTGTTGGCATAGTTTGACGGAATAGTAGAGGTTGCACAAGAGTAACTCGGATCCTGTTTCCATTCGATGAAGCTGAGATTAAAATCTCCGACTACTATAATTTCAAGAAATTATCTACTTGAAATCAAGCATGTTACTACTTAGTCATATATGAGAGCAGTTAATGAGAACACATATTATTGTGTTCATAACTGATGCAGTTATGTACATTGTGTATGTATCATGACCAAGTGATTAATAAGGGCATTATTTATAAAATTCCTGGGCAATATGAATCAAATGAAGTCAAATCGGGCTACGTAGTGAATACTGATTAAAACTTCATTATTTATCACATTTCCGGGCCATTATGAATATTGCTACGTAACTGTTGAGCAACTCGATAATTTTGGTACATCAGTAAGGTTTTTATTTCAAATATTCGGCAAGTAAAAGTTCAGTAAAAATATTATTTGGTCAGCAGGATTATACAATCGGTAAGTATAAAATAATATTTGTAAACATTGCCTCGGTATGAATAAATTGAGTGTGATTTTAACAACAAATTAGAAACGATATAAAAAAATTAGATTGTCCCAACAAACCCTATACAATTTTCTAATTTATCCCCTAAAAGTGGCCACCATGATTCAAATTAATTTATTTACGTTACTCGTCTGTCTTTTTGTCCGCGGCTTACATAATCTGCACCAAAATTCAATTTAACCGTTCCAGTATTTCGATCTGTGACAGGCCAACACGCGAGTGATCCTATAAGAGTTCCGTGTTTTCCTTTTGAGGTACGGAACCCGAAAAATTAGGCAGAATCTGTTACCGACTGTCTTGTCGAAATAATTATGAAGCTGCTTTTTAGAAAATCAAATAATTTACCTTGGGATCTCCATAATTCACAGCCTTGAGTAGGAATTCGTCACCAAATTCCATATGCTCTCCGTTAACACTTTCATCAAAAGCGCTGCAAGCATACCGAAGGCTACAAAAATATTCTTTTCAATTTCTCTTTTTTTTAATGTTTGGCCAACTCTAGGCATTTCTCTTGTACCGTAGGTGCGTTTAAAAACATTAAAACTCACTTACACAAATAGCCAGACCCCGAACAACTATCTGTAGGCCATACAAATATTTGTTCCGTGCGGGAATCAAATCCGCGACACACAGCACGGCAGGCAATCGCTCAGTCACTGTGCCAAACTGTGCTATGGTAAGTAAACTGGATGCTGTGTCTATTGTTTTAGTTTTTTGTTTACACCTATAACAAATTGTTCAGACTAAGGGTCAGCTCACACCGAGACGCTACGAGAAGTGACGCTGCGCGCACTTTTTAAATAGCGACACAATACTTATATTTTCTCTAGTTAAAACTAAACAATAAGGAACTTAAACAGTAGTGAGAGAATTTAAATTCCAAGGGATGTATTGCGGCTCACGTCTAAGTGTGAACTGACCCTTAGTCTGAACAATTTGTTATAGCTGTAAACAATAAACTAAAACAATAGACCTGTTTAATGAAACTGGTTTTCAATTGAGACAAAACATTTTTCTCTTTTCAGTAATTTCAAAAGTACGGGTAGAAACACCTAGGTACTGGTGGCTTAGTAGCTTATGTGGCTAGGTATTATTGCAAAAGCACAAGACTACCTGTCTGTCTAATAAGGTAACGGCTTAAAATAAAAAAAGGAGTTGGTCAGACAAACCTGACGACAAGGAATGTGTTCCTACAGCATGGCGTGAGGATGGGCGACAGGGTCATGAGACAACCGTCGCATATGTTCTGCATGCAGTCCACCTGCCGTTCCCGCACAAGAATAGACATAGCCAAGCCGTATTGCTGCTTGTCACCCGCCATTTTCGGTTTTGCTAAGAACATAATAATTAGTAGCTTGTGACATAATGCAACCATCAGGAAAAGGTTCATCTAAATCTCTCCAGTAAGGCTGAAATATCTACCTGGCATATCAGACGAAACGATTTGTACGTTAAATCCATACAATACATAAATTCCACTTAACGCCATCGGTCTCTGGAATCAAATTAAATTTTATTAAAATAGAAACGTGACTCTTGAAGTTCTTTAAATTGAAATCATGTAATGTAGTATATCATTTAAACATGTGAAAATTACTTATATCGTTAGTATTACTTAGATAGTTGGTGTGAATCAAATGTTAAAGTAAGCGCTAATCCCGGCGACAAACTGTTGCGCAGTTTGGTGAGTCTAAATAATCTCTAAATGGTTGGTCCAAATTAAACGATATCTTATTTATTTTTTGTATAGAGTAACGTCGATGTCGCGGTCATGAAAGTCGTTTAAGCTTAGGTACCAATATTATGCTAACAAACATAATTACCTATTTGCAGCCGAAATTTTTGTTCTACTCTAGTTTAGTCGCACGCCTATATCACAGTATAAATATGGACGAAAAGTACGGAAACTACCAACAAACACTCGAAACGGCACACTCACACAAACATGCGCATCGACGAGACCCCTAAGCGGCCCGCACTACTGACAGCATCGCGAAAACTGCTTAGAGGTCTTGTAGATGCGCATGTTTGTGTGAGAGTTCCTTTTCGAGCGTTTGTAGGTAGTTTCCATACTGTTTGTCCATATTTATACTGTACAAAGTACAGTTCATTGATGTCAATCGCGCGCGCAGTCAGCAGTTCCACGCTGACCCAAATATTTAGTTTTAGTATTAAAATCATTATAAAGTTAGTTAACGATCGGTCACCAACCAAGCCGCGTTTGCTCATACCATTAACCATTACCATTTTACCAAACCAATATACCATAATTTTACCATACGTGTTTTACTATTCATTTGTTGGGTTTACGCCCAACAAATTGGTCCTTCGAGCCTTCGGAAAGGTGGGATCTATCGCGTTGTGGACATTGTACGTGACGTGTTAGTAACTATCTTTCTATAACCAGTCCTTAGACAACAGTGCATTAAGTGATATCGTCGTAAGTAAGTTAAATTGGAACAACATACTTCTTCGAGTCACCACCCACCACAGTTCACCATCAACCAGGAGATTATCAAGTAAGACCTTTCCATTTTATTACTTACCAGAATGTCTACCATTGCCGATTTATTTGCTGTTCAGAAGGAGATCATGGAAAATATGAATAAGCTTTACATTAACTTTAAAAAATAAGGTAAAGAGCGGAAAACATCGGAAAGTATTAAACGTCGTTTACAATCTTTAGAGACCTTCTGGAGAGAATTCTCGCGTAACCATGACAATTTAGAGAATTTATGTGACGAAACTGAAGATAATGAGTACTTCGGAGACAATTCGTACACTAAAACTAAAACATTTTATGACGACGTTAAGAGGCATTTATTAAGAGTTCTTGAGGGAACAACTACTCGGTCTCCATCACCAAAGAACCAACCACCAGCACCACCATCGCATGCAACGACCGTTCCACAGCCTAGCACATCAGATAACGGGTTTCCAAGTACCGGAACAGTACCCAAAAAGGTTTTACCACTACCACGATTCGTTTTCCACGACGTCGACGAACCAAGTTAAATCGAGGAAATGATGAGAAAACAGCAAAGTAACTTCAAAGCATTAGCCCGAACTATTTCTCAGATCAATCTTAATGTTTTGTCTGAAAAATGGGAGTTTAAAGATGTTTTGAAGAATATTGAATCACGTTGGACAGCAATTGATTCCTTACATTGGGAAATCGACTGTAACTTACAAGGAGAAAACAGTAACTATGAAGATCTGTTCAACAGGTATGAGGATGAATATTGTGAAATTAAAAAATCAATTAACCAAAGAATGTGGGACGCTCAGCACAGAGATAATTCCACACCAAAAATAGATATACCAATTTTCAACGGAAATTACCAACAATGGATTTCTTTCAAAGACTTGTTCAATGAATCTATCCACAATAATAATTCTATTTCTCCGGCCCAAAAAATGCAGTTTTTAAAAATGAAACTACGTGGAGAAGCTGAGAAACTGATACAACATCTTCGTGTAAGCTCCGGCAATTACCAGACCTGTTGGGACATCCTAAATCAAAGATACAATAATAAAAAACTAATTTTTAATTCACACATGAATGTTCTCATGTCTTTGCCAGTAATGCTCCAACAAACAGCTTCCAACATAAAAAAGCTTCATGATACCACTAATGAATGCCTCAACGCATTAAAAAATCTAGGCATAGACATATCTACCTGGGACCCGATAATCGTATACCTTATCACCCAGAAAATGGACGCCGAAACGTATACAGATTATATTGACTCATTGCCGGACCCTCGAGACCTGCCACATCTGCAAGATTTTCTAGCTTATCTTGAAGGAAAATTTATTGCCTTAGAGACAGTTCGTCGCAAAACTGAGACAATTAAGAATACGCAACCATTCCATAACCAACAAAAACATTCTAACCAAAATTTTAATACCAGTACTCAACGTAAAAACCCAAGAGATTCAGGATTCAATAATGCTAATAGACATGACGAATGCAAACCATTTATTAATCATTCTGCTATCAAACCATATCAAAAATGTGTAATTTGTGACGAAAATCATGCACTGTTTATTTGCAATAAATTCCGTGAACTAAATAACCAAGAAAAACGGAAACAAATTGCGCAAAATAACATTTGCAAAAATTGCCTAATTAACCATAACGGCAAAGAGTGTACGTCGCAAAAAACATGTCGCCATTGCCACGAAAAGCATAATTCGCTATTGCACAATGCCTACGTGATTACTAACCCTGTTACCAACCAGACTCATACCAATCAGCATAACCAATCAAAATGTGTGTCACACGTGTCAAAAGACAACAAGCCAATGACAGACATTCTATTAGCAACAGCTCAAGTTAATGTTTTAGGAGCTGACGGAACCTACAAAACTATGAGAGCCCTCATTGACCAAGGGTCTCAAACATCCATAATTTCCGAAAACGCAGCACAACAACTTGGAATCCCTCGCCGAAGGTGTAAAGGTTCCATCTTCGGGATTGGAGCGAAAGAAAGTAACTGTAAGGGAGTAATGACAATTACCATAGCATCAAAACATAATGAGTTTACCACGAATATTGATGTATTAATAATGAAAAACTTAATCAAAAAGCTACCAAACCAATCTTTCACCAAACCATCCTGGCAGTACCTCAAAAATATACAGCTCGCAGACCCGGAATTCAACCAGAGCCGCCCTGTCGACCTATTACTAGGTGCAGAGGTGTATTCTGAAATTATCCTACACGGCATTATAAAGGAAGATCAATCACAACCCATCGCACAACAGACGCAACTAGGATGGATCTTATGTGGTAACGTGAAATCGTACTACTGTAATGTGATCTTGAACAACTGTGACGATATAAAAAGGTTTTGGGAAATAGAAGATTTGACAGACCAACCCGATAACCAATCTAGAGAAGATTTATACTGCATACAACAGTATCAATCCGAAACTAAACGTCAACCAGATGGCCGTTATGTCGTAAGATTGCCAATGAAACCAGAAGTAAATGAACTATTGGGGGAGTCTAAGTCAAAGGCCATAGCTCAATTTCACCAATTAGAAAGAAAATTTAGAAAAAATAACCAAATAGCAGCTGATTACAAACAATTCATGAACGAATATTTTAACCTTGGTCACATGAAAATAAGTCGTAATAACCAACCAATAGAGTACTTTTTACCACACCACTGTGTAATACGAAGCGAATCAACAACGTCTGCAATACGAGTTGTATTCAACGGGTCAGCGAAAACATCTACTGGATATAGTGTGAATGACCTCATGTACAGCGGACCTAACTTACAACTTGACCTATTATCTGTAATTATAAAATGGAGACAGTACAAAGTAGGTTATGTAGCAGATGCTGAGAAGATGTTTCGCCAGATAATCGTAAATGAAGATGACCAACAGTACCAGAAAATCATATGGAGAGATTCTCCGAGCAAGCCATTAGGTCAATACCAATTAACAACTGTTACCTATGGAACCAAAGCGGCACCATTTTTAGCACTAATGACAATGAAGCAGTTAGCGAAAGATGAAGCTCACAAATATCCAGAAGCAACGAAGGTTCTGGAAAATAACCTGTACATGGATGATGTTTTACATGGGCAACACAACCTCGACTCGGCCAAAAAGATTAAGAGTCAATTAATCGAATTATTTAAGGCCGGTGGGTTTAATCTGCGTAAATGGAAATCAAATGAAACAGCCTTATTAGAAACCACTCCAAACGATAATGAAAACTCATTTCAGTTCAAACAGCAGGAATCAACTAAGACTCTAGGATTGAAATGGACACCATCCACTGACCAATTTAGTTTTGAAATAAAAATGTTACCATTTGTGCATGATGAACGCATAACCAAAAGAGAGCTTCTCTCGGAGATATCGAAAGTATTCGACCCTCTAGGATGGCTCTCCCCTGTAACCACAAAATTAAAACTCCTATTTCAGTCAATTTGGCAACTAAACCTCAACTGGAGTGATATTTTACCAGAAAATATACACAATGAATGGAACCAAAATAAACTAGAACTACAACAGCTAAATGACATACGAATACCAAGATGGTTGCAATGCCATGAAAACGATAACATCGAGCTGCATGGATTTTGCGACGCTTCAACCAAGGCCTACGCCTGTGTCATCTACTGTAAGGCGCATGATTCAGTGGTGCTCGTAGCTGCAAAGTCCCGTCTCGTACCGTTGACAAAAGATGTGACGTTACCGAGATTAGAATTATGTGCTGCGCAATTAATGACCAAGTTAATGAACAAGATGCAATTGTGTCTCACAGAACACCATATTAAAACATTCGGATGGTCAGACTCCACAGCGGTACTAGGGTGGATTAACGGTAACCCAAACCGTTGGAAACCATTCGTAGCCAATAGAGTTGACCAAATCGTCAAATGTATACCACCTGAACGTTGGAGTTACGTTAAATCAGACGAAAATCCTGCCGATTGCGCAAGCCGAGGGATAACCGCTGCGCAACTGTTAAAACATCCCATTTGGTGGAGTGGTCCTAACTGGCTTCTAACGTCGAAACCAAATCCTAGTACCAAGAAACCAAAATACTACACGCACGAAGAAACTAGAAAACAATACCAAACCAATGTCATCACTAAACCATATGAAAATGACGTCATAGGTAACTTGATAACCAACAACAGTACTTATTTACGAACGTGTCGAGTACTCGCGTGGATATTACGGGTGTTCTCACATAACAATAACAAACCAACATACCTAACCATTGGAGAATTGAATAGAGCTGCTAACCAATTAGTAATGCACGTACAAAGAACAGAATTTTATGAAGAAATTACCAATCTTAAAACCCAGACTAATTTGAGTTCAAAAGGTCGTTTATTACCATTACACCCTTACATTGACTCGGAAGATGTTTTACGAGTTGGCGGGAGAATAAAACATGCCAATCTCAGTGAAGACATGAAGCATCCGATGATATTACCACACAATAATCAGCTTACTGATATGCTTATTGACCATGCACATAAAATGACATTCCATGGAGGACCTCGACTTACGTTAGCTTGGTTGAGGAGGAAATTTTGGATCATATGTGGCAATAATGCCGTAAAGAAGCGTTTACGTAACTGTGTGATATGCCGACGAGCTAAATTTGAAAACCAAAACCAGTTAATGGCAGACTTACCAGCTGCGCGGATAAATCAGACACGACCCTTTTTTCATACGGGCGTTGATTTTACCGGCTATGTAGAAGTAAAAAGTAACAAGGGCCGCGGCATAAAATGCAGTAAAGGATATATAGCTGTTTTTGTATGTTTAGCAACAAAAGCAGTTCATCTTGAGCTTGTGTCGGACCTCACGTCATCAACATTTATAGCTGCACTTCGAAGAATGTCAGCTCGACGAGGAGCTCCTCGACACATATATAGCGACAACGGAACCAATTTTGTTGGAGCTAACAACACCATACAAAAGGAGTATTTTAATTTGACTCAAACCATGGACCAAATTGCTCATCAACATCTGGCAGAAATGCAAATAGAGTGGCATTTTAATGCACCATCATGGCCAAGCGCAGGAGGTCTGTGGGAGGCCGCCGTCAAAAGCCTTAAATACCATCTACGTCGAGTGCTAGGTAACCAAAAGCTAACCTACGAAGAATTTTCGACCCTATTGTCACAGTTAGAAGGCTGCTTGAATACACGACCTCTGTGTGCTATTTCTGAAGATCCAGACGATTTAAATTTTTTGACACCTTCGCATTTTCTAGCCAGTGGACCATTATTAACCATAATAGAGACCGAGAAAGACGAACGTACCAGATGGCAACTCGTCCAGAAAATTAACCAAGATATTTGGAAACGTTGGCAATCTGAGTATTTAACCCAACTAAATACGCGATCCAAGTGGCACCATTCTCATAAAAATGTTAAAATCAATGACATAGTGATTATTCAAGACGTACACGTGTCTCCAGGGAGGTGGGCCCTCGGAAGAATTTTAGAAATTCATCCTGGCGATGACGGTCTTGTTAGAGTAGTCACGCTCAAAACCAAAGGAGGCATATTAAAAAGACCAATCACCAAACTGTCAATCCTTCCAATCCACCAAGAGGAGAACCAACCAAATGTACCGACCGAAATAAATCAACAAAGAACCACAACTGAAGTGGACCCCGAAAAATGCTATGAGACACTACCACGTCGAAGAACGAGCATTTCAACGAAATGTAGCATTTTAACCATGGCACTTATGGTGCTTATGCTGTTAGTGTCGCCATCACATTGTACTCTCCACACAAAAAAGCTGCCAGATAACCAAACCATCTACTTCGATAAAATCAGTAACATGAGACTGATTAGAGACGAATGGAAACTAGTAGTATTTTATGATATGACTGCTTATTGGGAAGGCGTATCGTTAGCCACAAAGTATATAGACCATTTAGATAATTGTTGTCAAAAAATACAAACCATATCTCACTGTCAACTAGTTCTGTTACATCTGCGCCATTGTCAAGATGAATTAGACCATTATAATGAAATTTTGACCAACCATGGACAGTTACCAGAACGGCACCATCTTCGTCGTCGTGGCTTATTCAATGCTGTGGGGTCTATAGCTCACAGCTTATTTGGAGTACTCGACGATGACTTCGCACAACAATACCAGCAAGATTTGACTAAGCTTCGAGGCAACCAGAAATATTTTAACCAATTGCTGCAAAATCAAACATCGATAATTGAGTCAGAGTTTAATGTTATAAAGAGAATGGAAAAAACCGTAAGACAACAACATAAGAATTTTAACCAGCATCTTAATAAAATAGATAACTTAACTAATAGTATGCAAAAACAAATATCTGAAAACGCATATATCAATGAATTTACCATGTCTTCAATATCAGCCAACGGTATACTTATGAATCTGAAGGATATACAACAAATGTTATTAAACACAATCACTGACATCTTCCATGGTACATTCAACATACATCTACTACAACCAGAACAATTAACCAAGGAACTTCATATCATCTCAGCCCACATCTCTAAGGAATTATCGCTACCAATCGATAACATTCAGACTGACTTAACCAAACTTTACCATTTATTAACGGTTAAAACAAGATTTACAGGGGACAATTTGATATTCGAAATAAAATTACCGTTAGTAGGCAGAGACACCTTTGAAATATACAAATTGACACCAATTCCAATAGCAATCGGCGACAAAATGCGACAAATAATTATTGCATCTGATCTATTGGCCATCAACTATCAAAAGGACTTACAAATACCACAATCTAGTCTACAACTACAACAATGCGTTCATTATGATTTAGACATCTTGCTCTGTGCCCATCAAATACCTATTTCAATAACCAAAACAGAACCAATTTATTGTGCTAGAGAAATTGAGTCCTTAAGTTGTAAGACGGAAAGTAGAAAGTGCAAGAATACCTGGGTACAATTAAACAAGGTAAAAAATTACTTGTATTCATGTTGCGGGCAATGCTCCATACAAGTCATATGTGACGATCAAATTACCATTGAGCGATTAGACAAGGTCGGGATACTCGCATTAGCAAGTGGATGCGTCATCAAAGACGACGGGATCACATTACTTTCGCGCAGACAGTCGAACAATGACTTAAGGTTGAAACCAGATATCATAAACATTGATATACCTACCATTAACAATATTGTAAATGTGACCATGCCCTTACATGTTTATGAGATAGACACTAACCAAACAGACATCCGCTGGGAATTAAAAATGATCAGCGATAAAATTAATCAAGTAAAAAATAACACCAAAACAGATTTAGAAGACGAAACATCTTTAAACTACCACGATGTTCACCACTACATCGCAATTTACATAATAGCTGGAGCTATTCTATTAACATGTTTGGCGTACGGAGTGCGGAGGATCCGCGCACGAACGCAGTGGCGCGCGGAAGCGACGCCAACGTCCCGGACGCTGCCACCGCCCCAACCGCAACCGAGAACCCGCCGCGTTGCTGATCACCAGTGCCAGAGTGAAACTAATCAGTGTTTTAGTGTTAGTGATGAATACAATAGAGTGAATAACCATCCCTGTACGAGGGCGACTGACCATTTATATGCCCGAGTGAATAAAGTGAAATTCCCAAACTCATTCAGTTTTAGTGTAGTGGAATAGAGACTGTAATAAATTGAATTTTTAAGAGTTGTATGTTACTATCATCTTGTTTATTGCACCATATTATTGTTTTATCACCTTGTATCACCATGCACCCTCATCTTCCAGTCCCTCGGGAATATGTACAAAGTACAGTTCATTGATGTCAATCGCGCGCGCAGTCAGCAGTTCCACGCTGACCCAAATATTTAGTTTTAGTATTAAAATCATTATAAAGTTAGTTAACGATCGGTCACCAACCAAGCCGCGTTTGCTCATACCATTAACCATTACCATTTTACCAAACCAATATACCATAATTTAACCATACGTGTTTTACTATTCATTTGTTGGGTTTACGCCCAACATATACTGTGTCCATATTGTGAACATTATTATGATATCCGCAAATGTCGATGATAACCTTCCTTTCTTACATGCTTGCTTGCATGTAACTATGTAAACGTGTTTCGATTTTCCAGTACCATTACTTCATTATGTACAAACTTGCTAATTCAGGACAATGAACTTTCGTTTTCTTCCAAGTTTACTTTATTCACATAAACTCGTTATTTGCATGGTTTTTGTTTTGAGTTTCTAACTTTGGTTAGGTAATTCATAACGGAACGTCACAAGCATACATTACCTCCATCAGTAAATTGCTGAATAATGTTCTAGACTTCTGAAGTAACAGTTCTCGTCTTTCACGTTTCCTTAAAAATAATTTGAACTCGTACTGCAACAAAATGAGCAAAACATTTACTTTAACTTAAACTGTAGGAACTTGGGTATTTGTCTCAGAGTAGGAACAATTTTTGGTTCTCATTAGCATTACTTAACCTGGAAAAAGCCTAAGCTTTGGCCACTTACACTATCATTGGATTCGCAATACATAATGTTGAACCCGGGTATATACTCCCCTTTAACAAACATGATGTGATTGGTAACGAAGGGTATACGCCAGCTACGTTTCTACTGTTAAGTAGGTACCATTCCAAAGATTGAAATTGTTTTAGCATTAATAAAAATTACCTCATTTTTGAGTCTTTCCTCGGACCAATTTCCAATGAGAACTGCATTGTTATATGCCATATCGCCTGATATTTCACAATCCAATTTAAAGTAGTTTCAGATTTTTAGTAAATTTATTAGGAAGTTATTGCCTCAGAAGCGTGCGTACATTTTATAATAGGTAGGTATATACCCTAAAGAGGGGGTCTGCCAAAGATCTTGAAAATATTTAATATCAATATAAAAAATGTACTATTTGCGTAATAGGGGGTCTGCTGCGTTTAAACTTTTTATCTGTCATTTTTATTTGTCATATGATATGGCATCTATGGATAAGTATTAACAATGGAATTAGTATGTACTATTGTTTAACTTGAATCCTTAGTGTAAGCCTTCAGAAAGCAGCGGCTCGATGCCATGCTATGCGGCGATACGCGCACTTCTTAAGATAGCGATACATTACAATAGAGAGACGCTTGTATCTCGTATGAGCTACCAGGTAGCGTGCGTGCTACCTCGCTACTACAGTACTCGGCTATAAACTTCTCATAAAAAGAACTGCTGTTATTTATTCATCTAGACAATTGAAAATTCTAAAAACAAAAACAAACCTATATACAAATACAAAAGGGAGACGGAAAAGACCTCATTGTGCATCAAAAAATTCGTCCACATCGATGTCAATGGGAAACGTGCCCAGAACGCTGGCAGCATTGCCACGTTGGATGGCAATGCTGATTCTCTGGCCGAAGAAAAGGCCAGCCCTCTGGTCACGTGAAGAGTCGACGAGCTTTGTACTAATTTCTCGAAAAACTCGATGCGCACTCGGACCCCATGGACCTAATGTTTCAACCCCAAACGGCTCAAACATATAATTCCCAATAAGGTTGTTGTTGTTGTTGTTACTTGTTGTTTGTTGTTGTTGTCTTATAAAATATATTTTAGGTAACAAAATAATATCATCTTTTAACAATACTATTACGACCTTGCAAACGAGATTGAAATAAATCTACTTAAAACCTTTTACCACATTTTATTATTACAAACCAAACGAAACCGTGGTTCGAACTCTGTTACCACGGGAAATTGACACAACGCACGAAAAAAATAAGTTTTGGTACAACCTTTTTAGATTTAAATTAAACATACTGACCATTTGTCCTCAAAATACTGAGATGCCATTAATGTTTTATTTTGTATGTTTTTACTAAACGTCAAAGCACATGGTTTGTGAAAATTGGCCAGGATGTTTTTCTAAATGTTTTAATCACTCTGCTCGACAAGATTTTGACACATGTCATACCCGCTGAGTCGACAGGTTGTTGCAAATTACGTTACGAAATTCAGGACTTTACATAAACTTTCTAAATTCGAATTTATTTAGAAAAATAATATTACCACAAAATTGCGGCGCGCCGCCGCTTACGTACTTTGTGATATTACTCAGCTATTTTATACAGTCAATATGTGACAAATATCTTTATTTACATGTTGAGGTCGGTTAAACCGTGACAGTTTACTGAAAAATGTGTACAAAATACGAATTACTACACCTTTCTAAACGGTAGACAATTTAGAATTGCACATTTTTTTTATATCGATAGGCTCGCGTTTGACCACTATCTCGCCTGATGGTAAGTGATAATGAGGTCGAGGGTGAAGCACGCTTGCCTAGAAGTAACCTATTCACTCTTGACTTAAAGACCCCAAGATTCTATCAGGAAACGAAGAATCCGGCAGGGAATTCCACTCCTTAGCTGCGCGTACAATGAAAGTATTCGCAAAACGCTTTGTACGTATGGGTGCGATGACCACCATGTACCGGTGGCGCATTGCCGTACGTCTTGTTGTCCGGTAATGGAAAGGGCTAGGCGGAATCAAATTGTGTAGTTCCATCGCACACTCCCCAAAATGACTGGCCACTTGGCGTCAATGTTCAAGACTCTGGAGCTTTGAGGCGACCAGTGCATTGTTGCTGATAAGCCTCCTGGCCCGTTTGTACATCGACTCAAGTGCATCAAGTTAATATTTGGCAGACCTGTCCCAGAGGTGAGAACAGTAATCCATGCATGTCCGAACTTGCGCTTTATACAATTTGAGCAGCTGTTCAGGCGTGAAGTACCGTCTCACCTTTGCAAGGATCCCCAACTTTTTAGCAGCCAACAGAGCCTTTGCCTCCATGAATGGACCAAAATTGAGGGTCGATGTTAACGTAACACCAAGAAGGTCGAGATGGTCCGCTATCAGCACGGTTACACCTTGGAAAGATGGAACTGGGTGGAATTTACATTCTCATTAAATTTACAGGTTCATCATTTAAATGAGAGAGATAATATCTAAAATATAAAAACAACTTACTAACATAAAGCGCGTTTTTGGCTTGAAAGATAAAAATAAAATCCCTCCAAAAAGAGATATTAGTCACTTGAAACAATTGTATAGTTTATTTATTTTTGTTAGTTAACTTAAGATTAGCACAAAAGTCCCCTAAAACAAAGATAATAAAAAATGTTTATGGTAAGTAGCATCAGTATGGATAAATTAACCTCATGTTAGAAACTAACTCTGAGTTTAGTTTATAGTGTGAGTCTGAGTTTTTGGGCGTTATACTCTGAGTTTTTGGGCGCACGGTTGGCGCAGTGGTTGAGCGATTGACTGCTGCGCCGCGTGTCGCGGGTTCGATTCCCGCACGGAACAAATATTTGTATGACCTACAGATAGTTGTTCCGGCTCTGGGTGTTTGTGTATGTGAGTTTGTATGTTTGTAAATGCACCCACGATACAGGAAGAAATTCCTAGTGTGGGGCAACGTTTAAAAAAAAAAAAAAAAAAAAAAAAAAAAAAAAAAAAAAAAAAAAATAGTGCAAGTGGGCCGTTGTTTTGTACGTGTCAAGTGTCATTGACAACGTCAAGTCCTATGTCATTCAGACTACTTTATGACGTCATTTAGAAGTCCAGTGATTATTTTTTGTGAAAATAATTACGATCTTAATATTTTAAGACCTAATAATGGACAAATAAGGCTTACAAACCTATAATCATCAAATGGTTTTGGAATCAGCATGGGTTAGTTTTGACTATACATACCGAATTGCCGGAGCGGAGCGTAATCAGAGAGGCGGTGATGATAACTCGGCGTATGACTCAAACAGTCGAAAAGTAACGATGGTAATGTTCAATATATGTGCAGTATATAGTTAATAAAAGTATTCACTGAAAATGTAGCTACAAATATAATTAATTAGTGAATTCCTTTAGGCGCGATTGGTCCAATTCGCGATTGGTCCAATTCACCTTATTCGCGATTGGTCCAATTCGCGGTTGGTCCAATTCGCGTTTGGTCTAATTCGCGATAGGTCCAATTCACGGTTGGTCCAATTCGCGTTTAGTCCAATTCGCGGTTAGTCCAATATTAAAGTATTTCGAAAATTAAACAAAATAACACATTTTTATGTACATACTATATTTATTCTTATCTAATCATTTTACTAATCATTATCTTGTATTAGAAGCTCCTACCAATAACTGACTAAGATAAAGTAATAACTTCAAAAAGCAAAAAAAGCCTAGCCCTAAAACAAACATGTTTTTTCACGAAACTTACATTACATTTAAATATTACATTTAATTTTCATCATGAATGTTGATTTTTTGTACCAATAGAATATACATAAACTCACCCCTTTTCCCATGGGGGTAAATAAAAACAACAGAACGCCACCTGCTACGATCCTTACATACTTCTTTTGATTCACTCACATTCATACATTTATTTATTTTTGTTCATCCGTCACTTTTATCACTCTATTTATTAAAAACTTTCGCAAATAATTTGCCGACAAGACTCAAAAGACTAATGCTACGGTATTTTTACACTCCTGCTGTGCGTCTTTTTCTTATATAGTGGTACGATTACAGCCTTGCACCAGTCATCCGGCACGCGGCCATATCTCCAACACATATTAAAGATCCGGCACAACAGGCTTGCTGCCACCCCTTCACCGCCCTGCAGCATTTCAACAGATACTAGGTCATACCCTGCAGCTTTACCAATCTTCATACCACTTAGTGCTTTTATAATCTTATCCATTTCTATTTCATTCTCAAGCGTTTGATCTTCATCTGAGTTTGGGTCTTGACAACTGGCTTCTAACCAGTTACCCACTCCTTGCACACTATCCTGACAACTAAATAAACTTTGCAAATATCCCTTCCAGCGTTCCAAGACCTTGCAATCTTTGCTCAATAAGCACACATTTTCTGCTCTTATTACATTCATGCTCGATGTTTTTGTCACTCCACGAGCCAAACTAAACTGTTTCCAGAACAGCTTAACATTGGCCCTGAAGTTTTTGGAAACTTCCTGTTATATTTTTCGTCTTTTTCATCCTTCTTCATTTTTACCACCTCTTTGACTTTCGCTTTCATTTGTTTGTACGTAGCTTTCACTCTTTCAGTGTGCTTATTTCGAGTTTTTTAACGCGCTCGATTCTCAATTCTCAATTTTTTATTGCGTACCATAATGTATATACATAGTTGGTAGGAAAATAATTATATAAGTCACAATTATGGACCCTGTCGGGCACAGCATATATAAAGTAGGAGAGAGGAGGAAGGACACTGAGTGTTTAATGTGATAAATTAATTGTATTATTGGTAAGTTTAGGTATTAGTAAGTTATAGGTACTGTTTTATTAATATAGAATTTAAGTTAAGAATTATAATTATTGTTTTATTAATTATATACTCCGTATTATTTATATATTTAGAAACATTGTACAAAACATTAATTTTTTAATTACAATTAATATTAGTTTTATTTAATCATTATTATTTATTTAATTTAATAATCAACATTTTTATTTATTACGTAATTAATATGTATTTTCATAAGGTAAGTTATTTATTTATTGGATACTCCATGATTATTTAAAAAAAAAAAATGATAATATAATATAGTCGTCTTTAATAGTGAATATTTACGAGTATAGGTAAAGATAAAGATAAAGATATATTTACTTCTGAGTATATGGTACATTAAGATCTTAATATTAAACAGTTTCACATACACTACCGTTGCCGGTGTAGAAATATTAAAATTAACTTACAAATTCAAAGTGTCCATGTTCTAGGCCGCAAAAATATAATTCTAGTAAGTAGTTTGTCATCGAAACGCTAAGAAGAGGCTATATTCCCCTAGGTACAAATAGATAGTTATAAGTTCCTTATAATTTATCATTTAGGTATTCGTTTATGCTATAGTAGCATTTGCTTACGAGGAAGAGCTTTAATTTATTAAATGTGTTAGAATTCTTTATTATTTCGGGTAACTTATTATAGATTTTGATGGACATGACAAAGGTACCACTGGAATGCATGTTTAGTCGCGATTGTGGTAAGTTTAGTCTATTTTTATGTCTTATGTCGATCTTGATAACGTAAACGATCTCTTAAGGTGGAAACAAATTATCGGACGCGGCTGACGGACGCGACTTACAGCCGCGGCTGATATGTATGCACAGTCGTATGGGACTCGGCTACCAGATCTCTATCAGACGTCCAAACGCCCAAGGTCACGTCCGCGACTTACGTCCGATAGTTTGCACAATTTAATGTTCATTCATTACCTAGATACTCTATAAGTATAAGTCGCGGCTGTCAGTCGCGTCCGAAAGCCGCGTCCGATAATTTGTTGCCAGCTTTCTGTTAATTTGTATACAAAAAAGTAGTTTCTCTTTACTGTCATCAGACGGCGCTAATCCAGTTTCAATACAAATTGACGTTTACGTTAACTCGAATGAGCGTGAGTAAAAACTCGCACTAAGGCCTCTGATCATCCGTCACGTTTGTTGCCAGATTCATTCTATTTTGGGCCTTACAGGCTAACACATACTAATAATATAAATTTATTATAATATTATTATTGACAGAATCCTATAACACGTATATATTGTATAATTATTTCGGAAACATTATCCATTTTGGACCAACCGCGAATTGGACTAACTGCGAATTGGACCAATTGCGAATTGGACTAATTGCGAATTGGACCAACTGCGAATTGGACCAACCGCGAATTGGACCAACCGCGAATTGGACATATTTTTGAACATTGGACCAATCGCGAATTGGACCAATCGCGCCTAAAGGAGTGAATTCTGTTGAAGCTATCGATGCCTGTTGTATTCTCATGGGTAAATCAAGTGAAGCGTAAAATTGGGTTAAATCAAACTGAACTCAGCCACTCTTTGTTAAATATTAGCATATTACTCTCGGAAACAATAAACTATATGCGATGGTGTGTGTTCGTGCTGAGAATTTAATAAACACACGAGCTTTGACACTTTCAGCGTACAGAGTTTATCAAATTCAATTTTAAATGTTAATCAAGGTGTTATTTCATTGAAATAAAAAAATATTTAGCTACTTCAATTAGCGTCTTACTCCGTGAATTTTAGTTACTTCATATTATTATAAACAAAGTGACAAGCTTCATGTAGCAGCTTACAAACTAATTAATTCAATTTAAAATATCATTGAATATAAATATATAGAGTACATTTTGATCAACATTTTCAGTTTATAAAGTCCTTAGTCATAAAATGTTTGGATGTTCGAAAATACAAAAATTCTTGATTAAAAACATGTAAGTCACAATCTGAAGACAAATTTATATTGAAACCATTATAATCAGCTGATCCAATATAAATCATCATCTCAAACAAAATATTTTACCCTAAAGTTTTTTCCTACGCTTACATTTCAGATGAGTCAAGTATTTCCACGTGATATGTAGAAGATTTATTACAATGTTCATACAGTATGTCTGGCAGCCGCCACATGTAGCTTCACAAACAAGATGTATCGTCTCCACATCGACACTCGTTCCACAGCTAGCTCCATACTTCATGCTGTCAACACATAGCAACACAAAAAAATACCGTATATCTTTATTGCCTTTTGCTACGCTTTTTCAAATTTCCTTTATTCCGTTTCAAAGAATCACTATTTAGTATAATCATTATTTTGTTCTCAAAGAACTATTTCTCGCCAGCCTTTTAAACTAAAACTAATTCTTGGGAAATCTTCAATATGCTGAGCATTCAACAAAGCAAAACAATAAGGAATTACTAGGTATACTTTAAAAGTATTCCATCTTCATAACTCAGCTCCTTTGTGAGTCTTTTAACTAGTCCAACATCACCTTATTTGTTTGATATTAGCTAAGTTTCAAAGTCACAGCAGCTATGAGACACATCTGTCACAGACACTTATTAATTTTCACGTGCTTTATGGTATCATTATATATGTATGTATATAGTATCTATTCCTTTGTAGTTTGAAACATTTAAGGGGGAATAAGATAGTCTGATAGAGGCCTTATTAATGGACCGCTTGTCAGACTTAATTATGAACATCCGTCATAGACCAAATCAGGGTAATTTAGTTTCAAAGTGAATATTTCTTTTCATCCTCCAGACACAAAAGATGGAATCAAGATTCGATGTAGGAATTTCACTTACGTCAACGTAAAATTTTTACATATCACAACAGAAATTTTAGCTTGTGTGCGTCTACAAAGGTAAAACGCGAGTGCTCACTATTGAACCGACCACAAAGTTCTGATTACCTATTGCGGTAACACATTATTACTTTTAAACAAGTAAATGATTGATTCACTCTCTGTGCGTACGTCATGTCATCATCAGTATACATAAAACACAGTTTCATATATTTATAAATAGACGTAGATTGAGAGTTACCTGAATTAATATCTCAGACTGAAACCTAACTGCTCAGCGTCTTCTTGTACAATACTCACAAACTAAAAACAACACGGTATACGTGTTGTTTGAGTTAACTGAGATACACTGAGAGGCTGAGCACGCGAGTTTAGCTCCGACCACAACATTTATAATTCCACAGTAGTCGTTATCCACAAGGATTACCAAGATCCTGTAGTAGCTATGTGGCAGAATGTTCATTGTACAACTTAGAAACTTACTTAATCTAAGTTACGATGATTGAGTTTAATTTTGATTAATTAATATAATTTTAGCTTGAGTAGGTGAGAGTATTAATTAGTAAAATATATTCTTTAAGCATATCTTTCGTAACTATCTAAAAGAATTACTACGACACTCAAAAAATATCTTCTTTTCAGAGACTTTATTTATAATGAAAACATTTATAGACCTCATTTATTTAAAAATATTATGTTCCTAGTAAATTAATTAGTACTAATGATTGAAATTTGATTCTTCAAATTGATTAGCATTCAGATTTAGCAAAACAATAATCAATGTTTTAGCTCGTAATTACTGGTTGTATTCATTTGTATATTTTGAATATTTAATTACTTACTATTTAATTACAAACACTGAATATTTAATTACATTAATGTTGGAAGCACTCGGGCTTGGAGAGATTTTGTTATAAATAAGGTAAAGCCTCGTTATCTTGTGTATGATATTTGGTGATATCGGTACATAAGCTAATTCAAATCGCGTAATTGCACGTTAATGCAATGCCTTGAAATCAAAGACAACAAAACCACGGCTTCTGTGATGCTCAATTGAGCATCACAGAAGTGCAGCCCGATTAAATTGGTGACTTAATTTACAACAGAAGATGCAAGTCTCTACAGACATGAATATGCAGCAGCAATCATGGTTGATTATTAAGTTAATTATGCGATTAACGCTGCTGCAAAGCGGTTTAGCAATAAATACATATTGAAAATGTGCCATATGAGAGCAAACTTTTTCATTAGACTTAGCGCAGCATCAAAAAAAACCCCAGACTTTTTGGTGGTCTTCCAAATCCATGTTATAAAAAAGTGGCATAGCATCATTAACCTTACCCTAAACCATTCTGCATCAATACCACAAGCTCGTCCGCAAATCTCGTAAGCAAAGATTTTTTTTTAACAAAAAGCAGCAGGTGCCCAAGATAAGGCAGTGTGCGTAGAAGTCGATATAAGACTAACAATTAGTATTGATGCGTCAATTGTAACTTGGAGAACCAATCGACGATTTGGGAGCGAAATTGCCCGTAAAAAGATTTACGAGGCTTATACTTGATACAAACCGAATATTTAGCAGGTTGCCTTCTCTTCTTTTAAACCGAAACTTCATCTGAAGACATTTTGGTTATAAAATTGTATAAACGTTTTCCGGGCTCTTGAGTTTGGGTTTTACGCTTAACCGTGCCACTTTTTATTAAGTTACGGGTCAATGTTTTAACCCATAGCCATATAAAAAACAATAAGTATCCGTAATTTTTAAAGCGGGTATTCTCTACACAACGCAGTTTTGTCTTTTATGTGATGTTAAAAATCACAGCGCAGAACCCTTCTGACGGATGCTCATTGCGGTACATCCTGTCGAGTGTCGTCATCCGCGAGACTCACTAACTATAGAGCTATATTTATTTTTCAGGAATGCGACGCAAGAATATAATATTTAGCCTTGAAAAGATAAAAAAAATGGTTGAAAACATTTTACCGGGAACAAGAAAAAAATAAGGACTTTTTTTGGAGCTTATAAAACTTGTATTCTGAGTGGATTGCCACCACATGGTTGGATGTCCGTACTCATGATAACAAAGGTCACCATTATAGACGAGTGAAATCACGCGAACGTGATCCGAGCAATGTTTTATTGTAACTTTCGACGGATTCAGAAAATAGAGGAAATGGGGGCTTAAATTCCACAATGCTACAAAATGTTAGACTTAGTGTGCAAGTAAGAAGAGATAAGACAGTAGATACCACATTGAGAAAATTTACAGACGTGTCGACGCTAAAAGTATCAATTAATTGATTAATTTCATTTTAAAACCCATATTAAATACATTGTAGGTAAAATTTAAACTCTCGTTGGCATGTTTGTTAACTTATTGAAGGGCAAAACATTCGTACGAAATCCTCTAGAGATGCTCGATAGGATTATAATGGATCACTTTGTATCTCAAGAGATGTGAACACAGAGAAAAGGTATCAGGTTAACTGTAATGTATGTATGGTATGAAGACCAAAATTAATTTTATTAAAAGAAAAAAAAACTAATACGGCTGAGGCCCCATTAGTGCGTTGCGTCGTCCCAACGGATCAACGCATTATATGCCACATCTGCGTAGAGACGACGCACGACATTGTGGTATTTAATCCACATCTACTTATGATTTTATAACACTTTACATACCATCTTCACATCTTTTGATATTGTATCAATTTGTGTAACTCATTTCTATATATTCTTATCTGGAAAGCATATTTAGTTATCTCTGACTGTTTTAAATATCTAAAACTTAAATTATATTCGTAATTTATAATTCTTGCAATATTTTTCTACTGTGACATTTTCATCTGACATGACATCTGTCTGTCTATTTTATTTTCGTAAAGTCATAGGTACCATGGACTACCTAAGCTAGTTGTACATTATTGTAAGGTCAGCGCAGATTGACCCGCCTTTGTAAAGCCGTTTTTATTCGTTCTGGTCTTATTGAGATTTGAATTTGAAATTTAGAAGGGATGGAGAACGAGTGAAAAACGGGCTTCAGCTTTTTTGTTCTAGAGTCTGGTCTGAACGCTGAAAGTTGGTTAATTTTTAGACACTACAATGAGTACTATCGTATCTAAAGCTCTTAAAAACTGTGATATATACGGCTTATGTTTGTTAACAATCTTTGAAGTGTAATTAATATAATTTATTGAGTGTGATGCTTATGTGTGTGCATTTTACTGGTACATAATCCTCGTCGGCCAACGCAACATATCAAGAGGCTCACTGTTTGGCGTATTGAGCCATATCCCGGCCTCCACATCTCTTGCCCGATTGCCTACTCTATCCGTCCTGCTTCGGTCCTGCAGCCTACTCCACTTCCTGCCTGCTTTGACCATCAACCCTTGCTGCCTGCCTTGACCATCAACCCATGAGCCTACCTCGGGCATACCACGTCCTGCCAGACCTGCTGCCTGAATAGCTGCCCACGACGTGCGAAGCCGGCCCATTGTTTTATACATCTATAACCTTTTTTATTAATTTTAGTTTATATTTATCTATTTTTATTAACGTGACTTACGTTTAGCTCTCCGGAGCTAAACGTAACGTTATAACATCGCAACGCAACAGGGCGACGCACGTCGACGCAGCGCAGCGGCTCAGCTTGGATTAGGGACGGGCAAATGGGAAAAATAAAGATAAATATCGAATCGATATTAATCAATAATAATAAAGTATCAATAATAATCGCTAAAAAATATTGATATTTTTTTAAAGTGTTTCCAAAATCTAATAGGTTCTAGAACAACATCATCATCATCATCATCTGCCTAGCCTTTTTCCCAATTATTATTATTATTATTTTCTAGAACAACAATTCTGTTAATTTCAAATTCACTTTTTAGTGCCAATTTTTTTTAGCATTTATTGGTTATATTCGATTTGATGGAGATTGTAGAAGGAATTTTCAAAAAAAAGGCCTGAGAGTCATTCAAGTAGTATTTATAGTAATAATAAATATGAAACCAGACTTGCGTAAAAATTTATCGAAATTAATACGAATTCGATACCTACTTGAAAATAAATATCGATTTATCGTCATAGTTTGCTCCTATTAGCAGTAACACCCTCCCCTCACTTTGTCTCTCGTCCGTCAATCCATTGAAATATCGCGACGACGCAACGCATAATGTAGCATGCCCCTAAAAATATATATGTAAAATAAAATGACGCAGCGTCGACGCCGCGAGGACACAACGCAACGCAAACGACTAATGGGGCCTCAGTCATTGTATCCGTATGCAAGTAGATAAAGCTTTTTTACTGTAAACCGTTTTGATTGTACTGCAAGATATCTGTCTGAAACATCGTCTACCTTCATTTATTGAACTTGAAGATACCTTAAAAGAAATTTATGGTCACTCTGTACTACAGGTTTGTAGGTAAGTACGGAGTGTTGTTCATTAGGTATCTTCTTAAATAAATCGCTCCACATTGCTTTCTCTACGAGGAAAAAGCACATATCAAAAATAGACCTAACAAAAAAGGATGAAACTGTAGAAAACCTTCTTTACCTGCTGTTGATGCCTAAAAACACGAAGTATTTAACAATGTGGTTATTGTTTTTATAATTTGCTTTTATAATAAGTTCAACCATCGAGTTCTTAAGTAACTTCATAATTCATTCAATTAGCTCATCATTTCGATTTATGTTCAAGATCGAATTTGAAGGGAATCGTATATTTTTATTAGTTGGGGGAAAATAGGTTCCGCAATCAATTATGTTTGTCTGTGAACAGGACGATTTGTGCTGTATGTTGAGTTGGTGCCAGTATAATAACTAATAAGAGAATCGATTTTTTTTGTGGAAAAAGTGACTAAAAAGAAACTAAGACTTCTCTTATTAAAATAAATTATAAACCGCATTGAAATGTCAATATTTTCAGGAAATAGCGCGCTTCTATTAAACAAATGTCTTTAAGGACAGAATGGTTTAGCTATTTCGCTGTTTTGGATTAAGTTTGAAGTAGTTTTAACAAATAAAAATCAAAAAGATGAAAAGGAAAAGTTTTTAAAACAAAGTTTAATAAATCAATATTTGCATACAAAAATATCGTTTTCTTAAATTTAGCCTGAAAATACAGTTTTCTTAAATTAATCTTATTTTGCTTAAGAAAACTATTTTAGTTCGTTGATGTATTTATATTATGACATCATGATTCTGGCGAACTCAAAAGTGTTAAGTTACTACGTAACGTAGGTATTGCCATTCTTATATTCAGAGTTAAGTTAATTACACATTTTCGTCTACTGTTTTTCTTATTATTTAAGCTACTTAAGTTTCTTCAACTTTTGAATCCGAGTAGGTACAACCAAGATTATTTATTAAGATCAGAATTTATTGCTTTTGCTTTTTATTTATTGCTATTATTTATTTATTCGTTATTGCTCATTTTTTGTATCGTACAGCCGTATTTCTGTCCCAGTGAAGTTTCTACCATCAATCAAAATATATATTAATAATACTCTTACTTTGCAAACGGCTAACAAAGGATTTCTGTGTAAAAGTTATCAATATTTTATTTCTTTTGGAAGTAAATTCTCAGTTCTCTGTTTACAATCGCCGAATATAAGCATCACGTTTTCATAGTTTTATTTATACAAATATATCGAATGCTAATGTTTGTGACTTGTCCCAAGACTAGCGCTACATCTGTCAGCTCATCGCTGAAAGACGCGGGTGACGAGGGCGTAATATACATATGTTATTTATTGTTTGACACTTTGAAATAAAATAAATTGCTGTATCAACAATATAACAGTGTTTGATGTCACGTTTAGGGGCTTGGCTGAGCGATTGGCCTGTGTGCTGCCTGTCGCGGCAGGTTCGATTCCCGCACAAAAAAAAACCTGTATGGCAAACATACAGATAGTCGTTCCGTGTCTGGCTGTTTGTATATCTCACATACACAAACAGATATATCCGTAACCTTTAACTATAATATATTTAAATGTTTGTAAACGCACCTACGATACGGAAGATATACCTTCTTTTTCGTAAAAAAACTGAAGGGATCAGATGAAGCTCAAATAATTAATAGGATGGTTTTGGTTGAATGTTTTTAAAATTTTATTTTTGGATCGATATAAAAAAGGCAAGGGTTTGGATTCAATCTGAATCGCCTTATCTGAGCTTACGGTTTTCAATATTGGGACGCGGAAGTAACTTGAGAAGGTTCTAGTTTTTACGTAAGAAAATATTTACCCCTACTACTTGAGCTGCCGGCTTAGTAGGTAGGTAACTTAATTTAATAGCAATTAGATTCCCTCCGGCCGTTTTCGCAACTGCGATTCGTAACCAGTTGCGAATTAAGAATTTTTATTCCTTGTTTGCAACCGGTTGTTTTTATCTAGCCTTTGACAAGCATGCATATGTTATATTACTCGCATTAAAACCTTATTCGTAATAGTCCTGTGTGCTTATGCCGAGTTTGTAACGTTCTAAATCGTGATAACGTAAACGATCTCTTATGAAAATTTGTATACAAAAAAAAAAATACTTTCACCAGACGGTGCTTATACAGTTTCATTATAAATTGAAATTTACGTTAACGAGAATGAGCGCGAGTAAAAACTCACACTAAGCCCTCATAACGCTATTTTGTCTGTCTACATGGAATACATTTTAACGGAATATACCTTTGAAATATACGACCTTATTTATCACCATAGACAATGTTTTGATCTTTTGGTCAGTCAGTAGTCTTAGGGGTTTATCTAACCATAATTTCGCACAACGTGTAACTGATTAAGAGTTTTCAGTTGAATCAGTATTTTGATATTCTTTCTGTTAGAGTTCAGCCTCACAATACATTCCCAGAGACAGCTTAATTATAGGTCTACCAGAATCTCATGGCAAAAAGGGAAATAAAAATTTGTTGTATGCAATACTGGGGAAATTGGATCAAACGATCTTGATACTGTTTAATTTTTATTTATGTCTTTAGTATTAATGAACATGAGGTACCTATATTATAGTAGTCACAACGGATCTTTGTGTCTTTGAAATTGGTCCTGCCAACCATTGCGTAAGAAACAGTTTGTCATTGAGTATACTGCATAGAGTAAGCGAGATAGGACGATGACAAAAAAGACAAAAGATATTTATTTCAATTGGGCCACCAAGCGGCACTTTTGAATGTCACAATTTAAATTTACATGGAATAAAAGTTGATTCTACCGTGCATTCGGAAAGTAGCTTGTTATGGAGAAGAATGCACAAGAAACTCCGTAAGCTTATGTGACATACATAAGCGAGTGAAAGAGACAGTTATACAATGCTATCTTCACCTTCAACATTGACACAAAAATAGCTACTGCGCGGGGTCTTGCAACCAATTCAGAGACACAAGGATCCACTGTGAGTATTATAGGTATGTGTATGAATAATGTTGTTATACATCGTGTTCTTAACATAGGAAAAATAAATCAATTGAATATTAATTTATGTACTAATTTATTATTTAGCATTTAAATCATACTAATAACTTAAAACCTCATTCAGAACTAGAAAACTAGAATACGATTCCATGAACTCCACTGGCATTTCAAAAACTTGTATCTTTGTAGTTTTATGTCATCTCTCTCCATCAAAATGGTTCTTTTTCATTGGCATTTAACATATTCAAAACCAATCTCTTTATGTATAAAGTCTGTAAAAAAAATAAAATGTATCATGTTACTTAAAGTCATTCATCATCATCAGTCTATATATTTTTTTTTATGTAAGTTTTATGGCCTGTTTGCTAGGACCTTTTAGCCACGTCTTTGGAAAGAGTTTTGGATCTTATATTTATTCTTTAGTATGCATTAGAATGCGGATGTAACAGATTCTAATGTTTTTGGAGTATTTGGCAGCAAATTGTATCGAGTCAGTCTTCCCAGTAAGCTTTGCAGAGGCAGTCAATACTACAATAAAATACACCGCTCCACTATCCCGAGATCGCTTTTGTCAATGATTTTACAAATTGTCCAGTTGCGGAGACAGTTGAGATACAAAACTACACCAATAATATATCACAATATCCACTAGGAATCAATTTGCAAATAATATTAACAGCCACTGAACTTCACTCGACAAAATCCCGCCAAAAACTCCCGTCTATATACACGTCCCACTGCAGGGCGCAGATTATTACTTAATATTTTTCTTACGTCAAAGATTCTCAATCTCCGTTAAAATCAATATCTTGTCGAAGAATTAGTAACAGTTACATTACTGTTGCCATTTCCTTCCGGCCATCATTCGATGTGCCCTGACCTACGAGTTACCATATAATAGTAATGGAAAGAAATTAAAATTAAGTAAGAAAAATATAAATTAAACTAAAAGTATCAAAACAAGTCAGTCCAACTTACCGGTCCACTCTACGACGCACTTTAAAATCAAAGATTGAGTTTAATTTACGCCATCTTCTTCCCTTATTTTATGATACACATTGAAAACAATATGTCTCGCATGAGATCGAAGTGGGTTTTTCGACATTTTCACAAAAATAACAAACTTTCAAGATAATATCAAAAAATTTCAGCAGCGGTTGACACATCAAGTACTTGGATTCGACAGATGACAATTGACATTGCCATATGAAAATCACAATTTAAAAAAAATAAAAAATGCCAGGAGATTCTGGTACACCTATAACTCTGACACCAGAGGTAGCCACATCCTCGCACGAAAAGAAGAAGAAGAAAAATAATCCTCCCAATAACTTAAACTCTATCTGGCTTTTCTGAGATAAAGGATGATAAACATGCTACTTACTGCACCCGCAAGAACCTTTTTAGTACAGAACCTTTTTTTAGAAAGGGTTAATATATTCGGTTACTTGTTTCCCTGAGGACACGACCGCAAAATGTAGTTATATTTTTAGCTGCTGGTCTTGTTATGATAAAATGATAAATGATTTTATTTCTGTAAGTTGGTTTGTACAAACGCTTTTACATGTCTAACATATTTTTTTTTAAACTAGATGAGGTCGGCGTTTCCTATCTGACTACTCTGAGAAGAAAGGCCGAAACAAACTCAGAGGTCACAGTCTCTTTTAAAGTCCTGACAAAATCTTGGTTCGATCATGTGAAGACCATGTAGACTGATGTCTGAAATGGTCTTTTGAGGAAAGAACCAGCCAGATTGAGTGGACCTGTCCAGTCAGTGCACGCATTTGTCAATAACCGAGCAGCTCAACTCAGAATTTAAGGAGCTCAACGATTCGACGAACAATACCAAAGAAAGGACATTCGGGTAAGCCGCATAAAAACTAAGATAAATTAAAAAACAAAATAATGATCCACATAGTCTTCACATTCACAATAATTAAAATAAAATAATATAATACTTTAAAAAGTAAATATTCTTGTCATTGCAAGAAAACAAATAAAAAAATTAAAAAAATAAAAAATAACAGAATTCATGGTGCAAAATATTTTAACAAAAAAACTAAATTAATTAAATTAATTTTAGGCTCGTACGTACGTACTCGTATTTTAGGCATAACGTTAGCTAGTTTTGTTTTTAAGATCACATCATAAGTTAGTTTACTTTTCTGAAGAATTTAGAAATAAAACTGGTGATACTTTAAAAAGATTTTGACACACAGTTTAGGCACAAAGTACGTAAGCGGCGGCGCGCCGCAGACAGAGGGGCCACTCTCACTTTGACATTTCGGTTTTACAGGGAATATTGGGCAATATTGGACCAAACTCAGTCGCGGCTGTCATGATTGCTTTGTGCAGGCGTTTGTCACGTCATTCATACATTAAGAACTGTAACGAGGTTGGTTGCATTGGATGGGTTATTATTATTTCTTACAGACCGAATTTACTTTTTTGTTTTTAATTCTTTCTTTCAATTATTTTTAAGTTATAAAGGTCATTAATCTTTCAAGATGACAAATTAGAAATTCATTATCTAGGATTATAATAAATTATTTTAAGCCCATAGATGAAATTGGGAACTTGTCATAATAACAAGGTTCAAGTCATACAGCTTACAAATATGTTTCCTCCGACTGCACAGCATAATTTTCTTCTTGTTTAAGATCATCTTTGGTTTTTTGATTTTATTAGGTACCTGTTTTTTCACATTTATATTTTTGTCGAGCTTGGAGCTTTTTACAATTAATTTTTTTAAGTGGGATCATTAATTCACTATTACTACGTCGTTTTACTCTCCAATATTCATCGTATGTGGCGTAATATTAAATGTTTCGTGATATTAAATGGATATTTGATGCCCTGTCTACCCTCTAAGGCATGTAAGCATGATATGATGTATGTTTAGACGAATCTATGTATTTATGTTTGTAACTTGGGCAACCTACTCTTTTTTTATTCGGAATCAATATAGTAGCAGCCCTAGTGAATCTGTCAAGTTTAGCTGTCAATTTTCTAAACGGTGGGAGTGGCCCTTCTGTATACTTACTATTTTGTGGTTTAGGATGCTTGGTTTTGAAAACTGACATATGCGAGTCGAATGTCATACGGCATTCGTTGATGGAATGTGTCCGGTAGATAGTCAACTAGACAACCGCATCTGACTGGAAATTCAAATGTTCCGGACATATTTATTTCCAAGTGTTTGTGAAATGAATGTTATCGGACTTATGCGTATCCATAATATTATGAATCTTCTTATTTATCTATTAAATTAAATTCATTCCACTAATTAAATACTATGTAACGATTTTACATAAAAGTTTTATCGATAAAGTGATTCAGCTCACGTTCCGTTTTCATAACTAAGGGATCAGTCAAACTTTTATTATTTTAGTTATTTATCATAAAGATATAACATAATACAGTCTTCAAGGATGCATCTACATACTCTGCTGTAAGTATGAAACACTTGGTAATAGAGATAATTAGCAATGTATATCAAGATGAAGATTAAATAGGACCAAAGAATTTCTTCGGCCAATAAGTTGTCTTCACAATTGACGTTCACTACTCACAAGACTGCGGATGAAGCAAGCTTAAGTCTTACGCATTAGAAAATCTTCAGTTTATTCTGCACTAAGCCTTTAAAATAAGTAATGTAATAGAATATTACAGACTGTTTAGATCCCAGTATTAACCGTTTCTAACTGTGTCATGTTTGGGTAGCGCTTCAGAATATTGATAGCGGTAGATTGGGTCACATTAATCCTTCCTAATCATATTATAGCCCTTCATAGTAAATGAAATCACGTTCCCATTGGGATAACTTTGACCAAAAAGCCGATAATTTGACAAACTGGCGTGATGATGAGGATTTTAGGTGGTACACGAAACATAATCGGGGTTATTAATTGAATCATTCAACGTGGGCAATTTTCTTGTGTATTTTGATATACCCCAGTATGTATATAAAAAATTGATTGATGACGTGCTACAAACAGCTACGATGTGCTACGAACAGCTACGATGTGCTACGAACAGCTACGACCTGCTACGAACAGCTACGCCAAAACATGCTACGAGCGGCTACGTCCACAGCACAAAGTACGTAAGTGGTAGCGCGCCACAGATCCACAGTCACTAAACGACCCTAAATTCTACGAGACAGTTAATTTGGTCGCAACGATGATAAATTGAGAATTGGTTAACATCCAAAATAATTCCATACAAATATGGCAATTGTAATACATCATTTGAAGTTGTTCTTCCCTTGAATTTATTTAACTTAATACTGCTCTCTCTAAAAAAACTCAAATGTGCGTTAAACATAAATATAAATTAATTCATATTGATTGAACTAAGCAAAATCATAGTATGAGAGCTGCACTGTGTCATAAGAATTTGATCGTACTCAACTCTACGTCACACTCAGTGAATAACAAAGTAAGCGCGCTATTCAGAAGCTCACAATCACAAACTAAACAGTTGTTGTCTCAAGCGTTGCGACGACAAAAAAGCAGTATCATCAAGTACACTCGACTAGATGAAAACTGATATCGAACCACAAGCGATTATCTACTGAATACGAGAGTGGATTTGAATCAAGGACCAAAGCCTTACAGACAGTTTAGTTATCGGCATAACTAAACTGTCTGTAAGGCTTTCGGCTCTGGGTGTTGTGTTTGTTGTCTAAATGTTTGTAAACGCACCAACGTTACAGGAAGAAATCCCAGTGTGAGGAAAAAAAATGAAAGATCACAGTAATTGTGCTATTAATTAAGTGAGGGACGGTATTATGCGGTAGTGTTGTGTGTAGCGGAGATAACAAGCTATGGGGAGGATTTGTTGTGCGTGAGAGCCATTCGATTAACACTTTCTATAATTTGTTACGGCCTAAAATACATTTTCTTAAATCGATTCAGCCGCTTTCTCATGTAAAATTCATGAAGTTACTGTGGATTCGATTTCATTTTGTAAAAGTAAAATGAGCAAGGGTGGTGGTGACAATATTTTTCGTGAATTAATGAATGCTAGCATTAACAGAATAAGGTGTTTTTTATCCGAATTATATTAGGATTTAACTTCAATTAATTATTAGTGAGCCTGAAATAAATGTTATACAACTAGCTTATAGCTTTAAGAGAATCCTATCAAAATACTTTCTCTAAAGGTTACGAAAATATTTCTCAGATGACCACATAATGTTTCCAGTCTAATAAAGACCGTGTGGGAGGATCAGTATAGTACCTAGTTGTTTGAGTATATTCCCCGTCTCGACTTATTTTCGATTACCAGGAAATACTCATCCTTTGCTCGTTGCTAGAACCACTATAACTACTTTTTTACGCTAATAACTAAAACCTAATACTACATTTAAAATAAAAGTGAACTGAAATAAACAGAAATTCAAACGAGTGGATAGATCAACTCATCCGTGCGCGTGGCGCTATGTGCGGGCAACCTTGTTTGCTCGGACGCAATGACTGCCGCGTCACTATCACACAAATGAAAGCTGTAATTATGCACCTTTCAGCAGATTCTGTTGAAATTAAATAAACTAAAAAGAGAAAATAACCATTCTTAACATTAGTCATTAGTCATTTATTCATAAACAAGTAACTTGTATCTGAATTTACACACAAAATTAGACAAATACAGTATAAAAACTAAAACAGATTACATTTGAATTTCATAGATTACTTACAAATTTTAAACAAAAAAAATAACCGACGAAATAAAGAAAAAAAAACTTTTAGTCGCCTACAGTAATTAATTTGTATCTTTGTTGTTTTGTGCCAAATCTAAATGCTAAACTAAAACATTTTTTCTCGCTTTACTGTTCGTTATTTCGTCGGTACATTTTTTTGTTATATAGGATTTCGTACAACTACACTGGTTTAGACACTTATTATAACAAAATATTGAAACAACAATCTTAAAAAAGGAGCTTATTGCTATTAAATATTTTATGTCATTAATGTTTATCGGCTCGTTGTTTGCATATACGTTAAAATATATGTTGCGCCTCTAGATTACAAAAATATAGGGGTCTAGGGGTCTTTAAGTCAAGAGTGAATAGGTTAATTCTAGGCAAACGTGCTCCACCGTCGACCACATCATCGCTTACCATCAGGTGAGATAGTGGTCAAGCGCGAGCCTATAACGAATAAAAAAAAAAAAAAAATTTTGCCTGAAATTATTTCAGTTTCAATACCACACAACAAATAAAAATTCAGATGTAACTGCTCCTCATTTACACTAAACGGACTGTGAACTTAGGATCAAGCTAGATTTCTAGACCACTCTTCTCATATCACCGAGCAATAAGTCTAACAGCTCAAAAAACTATTTTCTACAAATAGTATGTAGGTTAAACCAGCAAAGTTAAAAACTATCTGCTGATAAATGTAATGTGGTGTTAGTCAGACTCTGCAACGAGATGCATCCGAAACATATGTGGTTTGTAGCCTGATGGTACGTAAGTTCGTATTTTGAACTCTATTGGTAAAGGCATAGAGTGTGCGTATGCTTGATTAAAGGCTTGGATGCCGTACACATTGATGTTTACTGAAAGCTGCCAAATAGCGTTTTATTCAAACATTGACTGCAGCAAGAGCTTGCTTCTTATCCCTTGAATATTTATCCGGCACTCGGTATCTTAAATTTTTGAAAATGTTTCGAGCAATATTAAAGATTTATATTTTGAATCCTGGCTCGTTTCAATTTGAAAACCTTAACAGCCGAAAAAAAGAACATTTATTTATTATATTAATTATAAATTTAAATTACCGTGTGAATACTCTTTTTATTAAGTATAGTTTTCGAGGTTTGCTAACAGCAACAAATCATTTTTTTATCCGTCTTATCCATCAACAAACACTGAAATACTACCCCAAATCAGCAAATAAAACCTTCTCATTTGTTTATCTAATTAGATGGTATTACTTCTGGAAAATTTAATTTTAAAAAAACTCTTTTTCTGAGCCCTATCACTTTCATAATTGGAGGCAAAGTGAATTTGTCAAATGACGTTAATTTCTAAATTTGACAAAGTCGGCAAGGGTTTGCGCGTTATGTCATAACAACACAGAGCCCCAAAGTCAATTAATATCAATTAAATAATTCTCTACCGTTTCCCGTCTGAATAATGTTGAGCCATTCGTTTGAAAGTAAATTAGTAGACCGGTCATCCTAAGCTTTGACACGCTGGCGGTTTTGTTAAATATATTTGAAAGCTAGTAAGAATTATTGCGACTTAACTAGCCCGGCCATCCAAACACGCTGATGGTCTTGTTATATTCAAGAGCAAGTAAAAATTATTGCGAATTATGCATTCTTGGCATTATAACTAAACTTTGGGTTGCGATAGGTTACTACTCGTAAAATTCGAATTACGAGTAGAAGAAAAATCAGGGCCAAATTAGAAAAAAAAAATTACTTCAACCTGATCACATAAAATATAAACTACCCTGAATACGTCTAGTGTTGAGGTGTAATGTTGATGTAAGCATGTTTAGTTTATGACACCACGGGGTCTCATTGCTAAGAAAGAAAATTTGGTTCAAACATATATTTCTAGATGGCGTGACATGTAAACTCAATTCAATAGAATTGTGTGTAAAATTAACATGTCCTGGAATTGAACATAAAATTATAAGTTCTTGTTTCTTCAACTCTCCTTAGAACAAAATTATGGAATGTTGGGCTCTTAATTCACATTTCGAAGATTATTTGAACGGATCATTTAAAATTGATGGCGCATTTTTTAATTTCTGAGGCATGCCACTCGATTGTTAAAATTTGCATCGTAACACATTTTTGTGCAAAAAATCTGTAAAAACGTGCAAAAAAATACAATAAAACGAACCTTCACTGTATTTAAAGAAAACAATATTCACGAACCTTTTAAACCTTTTACTTGCAAGTCGCTGCTAACACCATCTATTGCCGTGAAACGGGGTCGAACGCGATTGATGTACTTACAAAAATAACAAGATTAATCAGATGAAAAACGCTAGTTACGTCGGCGCGGTTTCTTTGTATGGGATGAGGCATCTGTATGCTAGTATTATATTATCTGTGATAACACTAATTTATTAATGCGGACTGGATAGTATTCTCAACACGTTTATGGTCGTGGAACATAACGTTAGGAGAGTATTAGGGCACTATACCATTGTTAATTACCAAGAGACGCTTTATTAACTTAAGTATGGTGAAATTAGAAATGCTTTTACGATATTGAATACTTTTTGCAAAATTGGCTGGTTGACTGTGGTTTGCGTATCTCAAGACATGGTCCCTTAACAAAAATTTCTAAAAGAAATCTTTATAGACTTTTCTTTCTTTTCTTTTCTCTCTGATTACACGTTTCTTTAAAACAAAACGTCTCAGTAATACAAGTTAGCTAAAACAAAAAAGGCAAGCGATGAAACTTGAATTTACAAAAAAAATCGCGGTCAAATACTTGATCTGTCCTTATTTTCAACAATTTAGGTCGAGCTCCGAACTTGCTCTGATTTCATTATTACGATCTTCCACTGTGGAGCAGTGCCTCATTATAAATAAATGCCATATCTTGGATAGTAATTAGAGTGTCCATATTTACAAAGTTAGTTGAGGATGCTCATCATCAGCCTATTAATGTTCGCACTGCTGGGACACATCCTCTCTGGCCTTAATCCACCACGCGGGCCCAGTGCGGGTTTGTGGATGTCATATGTCTTAGAATTTTTGGTTCTAGGACATGCCGGTTTCCTCACGATGTTTTCCATCATCGTTTTAAGAGCAGTGCTGTTGAAATAATTTTCACAAAGTAAAGCACCTGCCTGGGTTAGAACCCACGACCCATAACACGTAAGTCGGGGCCATTGCCACTGGGCAACCACTGCTCACTTACTCGTCTTATTAAGAAAGGACCAATGCCAAGTTTTTTTATTGGAGAAACAAAAAACTGCCATTATTAGTCGATGTTCACAGAGTATACACAAAAATGCCCTTTTTTCAATTCATGAACTTGGCTAACGCTTTTACAGGCTTGGTTAGAATTGTTCCTCTTACAATGCAAAAGTTTATCAAATGTCAGTATAACAGTATAGGTCTACCGGAATCTCATGGCAAATGTGGAAAAAAAAATTTGTTGTGTGCAATACTGGGAAAATTGGATTAAACGATCTTGATACTGTTTAATTTTAATTTATGTCTTTAGTATTAATGAACATGAGGTACCTATATTATAGTATTCAAAGCGGATTTTTGTGACTCTGAAGGTGGCCCTACCAACCATTGCGTAAGAAACAGTTTGGCATCGAGTATACTGCATAGAGTAAGCGAGATGGGACGATGCGACATACATAAGCGAGTGAAAGAGACAGTTATACAATGCTACCTTCACCTTCAACATTAACACAAAAATAGCTACTGCGCGGGGTCTTGCAACCAATTCAGAGATACAAAGATCCACTGTGAGTATTATAGGTATGTATATGAATAATGTTGTTATACATCGGGTTCTTAACATAGGAAAAATAAATCAATTGAATTTTAATTTATGTACTAATTTATTATATATCATTTAAATCATACTAATAACTTAAAACCTCATTCAGAACTAGAAAAGTAGAATACGATTCCATGAACTCCACTGGCATTTCAAAAACTTTTATCTTTGTAGTTTTATGTCATCTCTTTCCATCAAAATGGTTCTTTTTCATTGGCATTTAACATATTCAAAACCAATCTCTTTATGTATAAAGTCTGTAAAAAATAATAAAATGTATCATGTTACTAATAGTCATTCATCATCATCAGTCTATATATACTTTTTGTTATGTAAGTTTTATGGCCTGGTTGCTAGGAACTTTTAGCCACGTCTTTGGAAAGAGTTTTGGATCTTATATTTATTCTTTAGTATGCATTAGAATGCGGATGTAACTGATTCTAATGTTTTTTGGAGTATTTGGCAGCAAATTGTATCGAGTCAGTCTTCCCAGTAAGCTTTGCAGAGGCAGTCAAACTACAATAAAATACTCCGCTCCACTATCCCGAGATCGCTTCTCTCAATGATTTTACAAATTGTCCAGTTGCGTAGACAGTTGAGACACAAAACTACACCAATAATATATCATAATATCCACTAGAAATCAATTTGCAAATAATATTAACAACCACTGAACTTCACTCGACAAAATCCCGCCAAAAACTCCCGTCTATATACACGTCCCACTGCAGGGCGCAGATTATTACTTAATATTTTTCTTACGTCAAAGATTCTCAATCTCCGTTAAAATCAATATCTTGTCGAAGAATTAGTAACAGTTACATTACTGTTGCCATTTCCTTCCGGCCATCATTCGATGTGCCCTGTGTATTAACCATATAATAGTAATGGAAAGAAATAAAAATTAAGTAAGAAAAATATAATTAATATAAAATAAACTAAAGTATCAAAACAAGTCAGTCCAACTTACCGGTCCACTCTACGACGCACTTTAAAATCAAAGATTGAGTTTGATTTACGCCTTCTTCTTCCCTTATTTTATGATACACATTGAAAACAATATGTCTCGCTTGAGATCGAAGTGGGTATTTCGAAATTTTCACAAAAATAACAAATTTTCAAGATAATATCAAAAAAATTCAGCAGCGGTTGACACATCAAGTACTTTGAATTGACAGGTGACAATTGACATTGCCATATGAAAATCAAAATTAAAAATAAAATAAAAAATGCCATGAGATTCTGGTAGACCTGTACTTACTCCTTTTTGTTCTAGCTCGATATCCTAGGTATTAAAATATCATGACCTTTCCTCTGCAGGCGTCACAACAATTATTTAAACACAAGTTTTACTTTTATAGAGTAAGGTAAAACTGCATTTATTCCGGACGCGTCCTCGGTGCCGTTAAATTTAAATTTATTCAAGAGGGAGCCACTGCTGCAACTAAGCTTAGCAATTCATTGTTCAAATACGAGCATGGCCCCAGTATGTATGTATTGTATGTTACAAATATAAGCTTTTCAGGCAATTATGCTCGCGCAGTAATCAGAAGATAAAACCATTAATAAAATTACTGCTTCAGTCTTGTATCGTGAAGTTTACTTTTTGGCGACTATCACATCGTGGTCGAATAGGGATGACTAATAACAGAACAAACCAATTACGAAAATGATAAATTTTGTTACCAATCAAACGGTCACTGTTTATTGTTCCAGCTTTTATTTGTATTCTGTTTCATTTATTGTCATGTGATATCAATTGAGTGGATAGCACGATGTCCTCAGGCGACCACCACCGTAAACACGCTTCATTTCCTGACACGGACAAGTGAATCTTGGCAAATATACTATGCCATAAGAAAACGAAACTTTAAGACTATTGTCATCCAATATTCCTCTTTCTACCTATAGTCATAAAGGTGATGTAATCAAACACCGAGTGGTCACGGAGTTAGTGAAATAATCCGAATTGTATCAATCAGGAAAATATCAGAACAAGTTTGTCGCCAGTTCGGTTTTATTGTTGACCAATTTCTAACAGCAATTTATTTATTGTGGACTGATCTTTATGCTAACTTTTTGTAAACACCACATATTTAGTGGATAGAAACTTGAAACAGAATGCTAATATTATTTGAAGCCACGTAAAATTCTGCTGATTATTGTACAAAAACGCAAGCTATAACGAGCAAAGTTTGCCTTCTACAAGTAGATAATACCACCACCGACTGAGACCTGTGTGTGTGCACACACACTAGCAACCTGCAGAGTGTTTGAAGTGAAACATGGTGACGTTATGCACCGACTGAGTTTACTAACTAACGTTGTTTGAGCACCCTCATAATTGCCGCATTATAAGCATTTGCCTAAATCAGTAGCGCAAAGCTAATTTGCTGGTTTTGCAAACATTGTGCTTGTTGTACTTAAAAACGATGCAATGCGGCGCTGGAATTATACAAACTACCTACACGTATTTTATGCTCAAATTAATCAGTTTAAGAGCTTATTAGTATGATTATTTGGTATTTAAAAGGCTGAAAGCAAATTAAATTTTATGAGAAAAGTTCGTAACCACTATTTGTGTCAGACAAAATAGCTCTCATCTAGAGACGTCTAGTCATAATAATTATTAATAGGTTTCTCGTTTTTTATTGGTATTTATTAGTCTATTTTATTTGTATACTAGCTTTTGCCCGCGGCTTCGCACGCGTATACTACATGCTTCTGCTTACCATATTTTAACAGTATGTAGAGAAAAAGTAAAAAATAATTATGATAAAAATAATGTAATATGAAAGTTTTCTTAGGACAGACTTATACTTACCTACTTTAAATCAATACGCTCTATCCTTGTCCTGTCCCTATCCCATCATTATTTCTGTGTTTATCCATGAGTAAAAATAAGTAATTATAATCATAAGTAAGTAATTAAATTATAGTATTTCCTTGTAAACAACATTTTTAACCATTTTGGATGTCGGCGTCAATATCACCAGACATGATGCATGAGCTAACACGTGAACACGCTACATAGAACTGTCCATGGGGAAAGCAATTCTCCCTCAAATCAACACCAGCATACTTCCAAATCCAAACAACAACAACACAACACAAACAAACAAACATCCAAACTTTCATCCCCTATTTCACGCCCTTAGGGGTGGAATTTCCAAAAATCCTTTCTTAGTGCTCACCTACACTACCAAAGGAACCTACATGCCAAGTTTCATGATTGAAGCTTCAGCCGTTTGGGCTGTGCGTTGATGGTCAGTGAGTGAGTCAGTCAGTCAGTCAGTCAGTCACTTTCTTCTTTTATATGTTTAGATGTATATGTGTATTATTATTATATATGTAAGTATATACTTTTTCGTATACAAGTTGTTTTTTAAATATTATTTTGTACCTCTTCACAACGTTGTTCTTTTTTAACCCAAAGGTTGACTGGTAGAGAATGCCTTGTGGCATTAAGTCCGCCTATGTACCACTATTGTACATGAAGTTTAAATAAATAAATAAAAATTATTGTAGAAAAATAATTTGATGGCAACCAGATTCATATCAATCAGTCTACTTAGGTATATTTAACAATGGATTTTCTCGAAAATAAATGAAATTCACTCTCACTTGATTATACGTGACTTACGGGATTTCGTTTCGTGAATCAACTTCTTTCTTTTATTTTTGGATTGGGTTCTCATTCAATGACTTCTCACTCTGGGTGAAGTGGGAGGGCGTTTCAGACTTTTACTGACTAAAACCTACCCGGGTTCCTTCAGTTGCTTGAGCCAGGGCCGCGGTAACTCTTTTTCACGCCACAGACAGGCATCGACCCTAGCGGACCGCCTCAGTCTTTGCTGACATCTCTTTGAGGCGCGCGTGGAAAACTAAGAGCCGTCGACTCGGGCCTGGTCCTTATCGGACAGCGAGCTACCCATTATCCGCCGTTTGCAAGCCCGCGCCTTCGGTGGCCGTGAATCGGTTTGCGACAGCCAACGCCCAGGGCGTCTCCTACGGTGATTTAGGGCGTTAGGGGTTATTCATGAATCACCTGGAAAAATGATGGATGATGTTATAGTGCAATGCACTGCGTAACATATTCCGGGATCCTCGCATCCTTACATTTGAAGACGAACATTTGAGCAAAATTCTCGCACGGATGTTGATAACCTTTTATCAGAATGATATGAAAAACATGTACTTTCATTTCCTACTGGTCTCCTTAGTGGAGGCTCTTGGACCACTTTTGACCAGGTTTCGCATTTTAGAGAGACACAAACATGTCAAAACATTCACCACGCTAAACTTAAAATCGTATTATAATAACTAACTAAACTACCTAGGTAAACATGATCATAAAAAATTAATCCCTCGGACGGATTTTGATATTTTTTTTTCAGAATTATGTGACAAGTAAGGACTTTCGTTTTCCACAGGACTCATCAGTGGAGGCTCTTGGACCAAGTTCCACAGAGTTCTGCCCATTATCCTTTCACAAGTTTCCCTTGTTTCTCTCCAGAAACCAAAAACAAGGATTAAAATATTAGATGCTCAAAAAGACCGTTAAAGAAAACTAGGTTTCAAGCTATTTCCTTCATTTATATAACTGTGAAACCAATATCCACATATTATATTATCAGCTACGGATCAGCTTTCGTCGTCTCTTGACAACACAAGTTATTTGATGAGAAGAAAAAAGGTAACATGTTTTGCACTTCAAATCTTTCAAAGACATGCAAGTCCGGAGAATTAAAACAGAAATGTAAAATTTTAATATTTTAAGACTTGATCTTCATTACTTGTAATAAATAATCATAAGTAATACCGGACCAACTCCAGATAATCATTCTCATTCCACTTTAGCAAATAAAAACTTTAGCTGAATATTGTGATCTAAGTGTTTTGATATACTAATTTTACTAGAGCGAGAATGTATCTATCACATATATTTTCCGGGCTTCAATCCGCTGATTTTTCTGTTTAAAACTGATTGTCTAACAGGCAAGATTCTTACAAGATAAAGGCGCTTACGAGTATAAGCGCTTCACCGTCTTGTCATCCCCTACTTCTACATACTAATAGCTAATGATAGCATGGTGAGACCCATGTTCCTACTTATCAAATAAATCAATTTTCCTGTTAATGCTTTTTAATACTTTATACCTGTACGTAGTATAGTGTGTAGAGCTATTCTGGGTGCATCGTCCTCACATAAATTAATATATGTACTTACGTAAATATTGTAAAACGCCTATTTTAAAAAAAAGAGTAAGTATGGAGTTTCTTGTGCGTTCTTCTCCATAACAATCTACTTACCGAATGCACGGTAGAATCATTTTTTATTACTTGTAAATTTTAATTTTAATTTATTTGACGTTCAAAAGTGCCGTTTATTGGCCTAGTTGTATAAATATATTTGACTTTGACTTTATTTCCGAGAAATACATCTTAATTAAAACGTCGTCATTCGCAATTAAAACTAGCCGGAATCTGAAAATGAATTTTACTTCAGTTACGGAAAATTTCAAGATATAATTCAAGCTTATTTAAAATGTAAGCTCATTTAATAAAAAATATATTAAAAATAAAATATAATATAATATAAAAAATAAAATATATTAATTTAATCATTTTATTTTTCCGTTAGCAAACAACAAAAGCGTGTCATATTGATAACAGACTTTATTTTTGAATAACAGGCTTTAGTAATATCAAACATCACATTTTCCGGCCGGTAGTCTTGGTATTTCCCTTAGCGTATCCCGACCTGTTGTGATAGAGGAGCCATGAAAAAATTGCAACACTAATTGAAAAACAAAATGAAACATCAAGTCATTTCAAATCCTTTGAGCCAGTGAATCTTTGATATGACATAAGTCTAGGTAGAAATGATTTAATTCAGTTTGGGATTGAATCTTTTCCAGAACGAGCACTGAATACTAAGCCGAAAATGGTTTTGAAATTATACAGCGTAATATATTAACTCAGTCTTCATGCATAGATTCCCAAACATAACATGTTGAAAAATATCGTTTTCATAGCCGCAGTTCGAAGGTTAAACTTTTTATATATTTTCTAGGTACAGTTGCTTGTTCATTCTCTCTAGGGAGTACAAACGTTGAATTTTATACATAAAACCTTAATACATTATGTTGAACTTTCAAAGCAATAAGTAATTAATAATACATCAATAGGTAACCAACCCGCACTAGGCCCGCGTGGTGGATTACGGCCCATTCCCTCTCGGGAAGCCTGTATCCCAGCAGTACGAACATTAAAAGGCTAATGATGATGACGACTACATATTAATTCCGTCCATTTGGCTTACCAGTGGCATATATGCATTTGCACAAAGGTTTTACTTCGTTGTTTGTTAATGTAATGCAGCTTTTTCGTGAATTATTTATAATCGGATATTTAGAACGACTATAATAATATTAAGTTTTAACTTTACTACGGGTACCGTAACATAAAAAAATGTTTTCGTTTCGTGAAAGACACGCTAACTCTGCTTTGGTATACATTATTACCTTCGGGAATTACGACAATGTTACTTATCTTTCTGTAAATTTGACAGTGCCTGCATATTCATATCATGAATCTAACATCAACGTTGGTACAACTCAGAGACAATGTCTTAAACAATACATAACAATTATAGACATACTTTTGTCGCGATAAGCAATCAATCAGAACGTATAAAATGCTCATACATAAATATACCTTGTGTTCACACTAACACGCATTTTGTCATAAAAGCGATGATTTTCTTTCGTACACTCTCCGCTGAATCACTCTCTTCGAGAATTCGGAACAAAACAAACTATTTCCTTTGTCTCTATGGTTACGGCTATCGCTACAAACATCAATAAAAACAACAATTCATTGCTATTATTTTTACTGTTGATTTATTATTGTTGAAGAAAACCATTTGCATTATTATCATTAGCTCACGGTATATTATTCTAAATACAGATGCATTTCATACGGTTTTGCAATAAGCATTTTACGTTAGGTGGTATTTGGAAGCCTATTTAATGTTGATTTGCCTGTCGATAATATTTGTTAAACTGTTTGACTATTATATTGTTATCATTTTGTTTTTGTATGCCTGCTGTCTGGTGTAGCATGTATCATCTATTTGCATAACATTCTGATTTTGCGATTGGTAGATACGTTTTTTGGTATTTAATAAATCTGTACCTATCTTCCATGTGTTTTAATATTTTGTCTGTTTTTGCTATTCAAAAGTTTATCAACTTGCATTTGTCAACACTATCGAGGCAGTCTCAAATTTGTGTTTTCTACAGCGTGGCGCTGGCGGAGATTTCTGAATTTAAGTTGCACTACACAAAAAGTAAAATAATTTTTGTTTGTAGCAAAAAGTTCAGCTCCCTAATTGTATAAGATCAAAGAATAGCGTACGGTGTGCTTTACTTGCATCCATTACTTCTTTCAAAAATCCGTCTACTTAACAGCGTAAAACACGCAATGAATATTGTTGAGTTACCAAAGTGAAAGGGAAGGAGTGCGCTTCGTGGTGTTAAAACAGATGCGCAATTAGAGTGCAGGTTTATTGTTGTTCTTTTAATAACTAACATAGTTGGTGCACTTTTTAGGGATTGAAGTGCGGTATTTTTATCAATATTATTCTTGTTTTAGGTAATGTATGAACTATTGGATATTCCTACACAAGAAACTCTCAGTAAGTACCTAATCTTAAAAAGGTAAAATGGTTGGAATCGGCAGTAACATAAACTAAAATTGAACATTTTAATAATAGTCACAGTCTGTACCTGCAGCCATACTAAATGTTCAAACTATACTGGCAAAATATCAGTCAATAATCTTTTATCGACTTGGTGTTTCAAAACCTTTTGTTTCTTCAAAAGCTTTGTTAAAGTATAAGTTAGCATTTTAAATAGACATCTCTCAATCGTCATGATCAGACATTATAATTTGGGGTCATTATCATTGGCTGCGACACAGTTCCACAAATGCAGCTATTTCCGTACCCAATTAAATAATTGTATATGTGTTTTTATTGTTCCAATAAAGATTATTATTATTATAAGGACATTTTTATAATGTGCCCGAACAAAAACATAGCCGTTTTTCGTACTTATCATAGAGCAAACATAAAAAGCAAACACTTCGTCAAATCTTTATAACCTCGCTATGCATAATTCTGTCCACATAAATAGTTAGTAGGAAGACATGACTCACCAGCAGCACATTTATACGTTCACTTCCTCGCGGCGTTTTATTTTTGCGGCACATTTTGTGGTTATTTTGATGAAAGGTGCAGAATCCAAATCGTCTAAATTATTCAAAACCTCTTTTAATAAAGGGATTCATTGACCACGATCCTCAGTAATGAGGGACTGATTGGAGAAGAAGACTTATTCAATGACTTTCAACCTATTAGGGATGAATATATCTGTAAAAGGGTGGAAGAGCATTTCCTTTCACTGTAACTATTCCACTCCCTTCTCTGTTATATATTTGATGATTTATTACTATATTATTTTGTATTGTATGTATGTATTTGTTTTATGTATTTTAACTATGTTATATATTTTGTTTTTGTACACTGACTGCCCTATGTCTATCTTCTCTCGTTCAGTCCATCCAAAGGTAGTCTGTAAGATATTGCCTTGTTCGATAAGACCGCTCATTGTACGCCTATCTTAATAAATGTTTGTACTGTAATTATTTAAGGGGTGTACAATAAAGTATATAATAAATAATTTCTGATAAACAGTTATTACAGCAATTTTAATTAAACTTGTTCTTATTGTAAGCGACGTAGAACAGGGATAATTAAAATTGCTGTAATCACTGATGGAATAAATACAAGTAAAATTTAAAAAACTCCTGTTTTATTTTATTTCATGCTACATAATTTATCTAGGAGTAGACAGGCTTCAATTGACAAACAATTGAACACGCAATTATGACACAACATCTTGCGAAAACATCCTGATTCAAACAATAAAACGACCATGAGTTTTGAACGGTTGAACTGATTTTCATCAAACATAGCTATGAACATTTTCGATAATCACTTATCAAACAAAAAAAAGAACCTAAAATCGGTTCATCCATTGAATCCGTCCTATGAACAACAAAAAATATCACAAAAAAATAATAATATTGATCCTTATAATAAAAGACAAACCTTGAGATTCGCGAGTAAAGAGATTGTATTGTTAAAATGAACTAGGTGTTGCATAATGCATGTCTTGAGACTCTGAGACTTTTATAAATCCGGCTTTTTAAACAAACTGTGCTCAAGGTATTATCAGCACTCGCCCACGCGACGATAGAATGGAAAAAGATTTGCAAGGTTTGTAAAATCTGTCTTTTTTTGATGTTTGTACTCCACATTTTAATATTGATTCGTGACTATTAGACTTAAGTTTCTTTTTGTTAATGTATTTGATTTATGGTGTATAATAAAGCATATAATAAATAAATAAATATAAGTAATTAATAAAAGAACTAGTTCAATAGAAAGCTATCTTGCGAAATATTGAGTCGATTGTTTGTGCTACGACGACGGCGTAGCTCACGTAGCAACTGCGTAGGCTTACTACGACGTAGCAATGGTTCAGAATTTAAGTGTAGGTTCTCATTTAACCTTCAAAATTTACAACATTAACATAAGCGCTAAAGCAGCTCGTGAGACAATTAACTCGTCAGTCCAACCATTGGCTCGTTACTTAATGTTTCAAGTGTTCCCCTTTAATAATTTCCATAATATGTCTATGTACTCTCCTGAAGGTACCCCTGTTATTAAACGTGTTTCACCGTTTTAGTAATTTTGTTGTTGCTGTCAAACATAATATAAGGCATAAAGGACCGTTTCCCAATCTGAGTCTAATCTGCCTATTCAGACTACGAGAACAACAAGGCTGCATGTTTGCACAGTTACAATTTAAACGCTTCATATTCACCGTGCTAAGTATGTCACTCACCGCCTGCCGTCCGCCTCGAGAGGACGTCCCGCTGCTCGCCGCTCTGCTGCTCGCCGCCCCACCGCGCGCCACGCCGCGCCCCCACCTTCCGTCTCGTCGCGCCCCTGCGTGACGTCACTGCGGTTGCTGCGTCTCCGCGCGCCGCTCACAGGTGTCCTACTAGTAACTTAGGTTACTAGTAGAGACATCTTTTTTGGCCCCTTCCGGGTTAAAACCACGACTTAGTGGTCCTTGGCGGATACCTTACGGTGCTAACGAAGCCAAGTGGAGTGCTGTACCCTTGCACTCGCCAAGCTCCTTCAGAGCACGGCAGTCAGAAGGAGTCGGGAGCAGGATCAGTTGGCCTTGGTAGATAGCCTAGTTAACCCCTGCTCTGTTCCACAGCTACACCTGGTACGGTAGGGTGTGTCTACCCCTACGTACCAGACTTTCGGTACACAGGAGGAGGGTGGCCCACCTTCAGTGGGCTCACCGGTACCATAGAACCCCTGTCACCCATTAAGATTGGTGACAGGTTTACTAGCTTAGGGCTCATAAGGTACAGACCTCCCCGTCTCACCCGGCTGGGAGGGTAGGCTGTACACATCCCCGGGCCCACCCACCCGGGGAGGTCCCTTACCCTTCAAACGATGTCATCAACAGAGTTTGATGAAGCAGAGCTATTGCAGGATGCAATAAAGCTCCTTAGGGATAAGCTTATGCTAGAACCTGAAATCCGTTGCAGATACTGTGCTGCCCTGTGGAGGCTTATAGATGCCCTCCCACCCGATGTCCCTATTCCGCCCACTAGGACCCAACTGCAAATTGCCGAGTTGCAGCCTCGCAGACTTAGCCAGGCCCCCGCGCCAACCCAGGCCCCCGCGCCAACCCAGGCCATCGCGGCTACGGTATTCAAAGATGCGCCTAGGTCACCCTCTCCTTTCGTCGGACCCACTTCCGGGTCCAGGTCGCCCACCCGCTCCCCGGTAGAGGCTCTGATCACTAAGCCAGATTCACCTCTCTCGGGGCGAGATCGCAGTCCCCTTAAGCCCCAGGCTTCGGCCGTCAAGGCAAAATCACGCCGTCCGCGTAAGCTCACTCCTTCCGATAAGCGCCAGTACGATGAGTACAAACAGCGCATAGCCAATTATCAGTCACAGTCCAAGTCCAAGTCCAAATTCTGTGCTGATGATGATTATGAATCCCCCAATGAGATTGATGTGGCCCACAGCGTTGATGATGAGTGGGATGAAGCCGTCAAACTCGTTGACTCAGTAGCCAACCAGTTAGCTGAATTCCCAGATAATTCTGAGGACTACGACACCGTGTCCTCCTCCTCCGATAATGAGTCACTTAAAACCTCAAAGGGCAAGAGGAAAAAGAGGACGGGCCCCTCTCACGCTACCAAGGCCAAAAAGGCTGTAGCTACAACCTCGCCCCATTCAGTTGTGCCGCCGGCTTCGCCCGACAGGCAACCCTCCCCCACTCCCGCCCCTGATAACGCTTCACAGCGGGTAAACCGCTTGCCCAGCCCCATGGTAGTAGTAGACACTGCTACCACTAGGAAGCTTCCCCTCCCTCCACCCGTTTATCTTCAAGATAAAGGGAAATGGAATGACATTTCTTGCGGTTTTAAAGAACGCAATATCAACTACACGAAAGCTACTGCATGCCAACAGGGCATCAAAATTCAGGTCCCCACGTCCCGTGATTACCGAGTCTTAACTCGCTACCTACAAGGTATGAACGCTTCGTTCCATACCTACACCCTCCCGGAAGAAAGGCCCACCCGAGCGGTGATTCGCCGAATTCCCAAAGAGATCTCCACGGAGGAAATCCGTGATGATCTTTTAGCCCAGAATGTCCCTGTTATTGAGGTCCACTGACTGCATAAAGCAAGAGGTGGGCAACAATATGACATGGTGTTGGTGGTCTGCCACCACACCGAGGGAGACCACCCCATTTTCGGCGTCAAGACAGTATGCTCCCTGTCGGGCATAACTATTGAAAGGCCATACCGTCCCCATGTCGTTGGTCAGTGTCACAACTGCCAACTGTATGGTCACTCCCAAAATAACTGCTATGCTACCCCCAGGTGCGTCAAGTGCCTGGGCGATCATAGCACGAAAGAATGCCCCCGTCTCAAGGACCGCGCAGAATGCACGGAGCCTCCCAGCTGCGTGCTCTGCGGTCAGGTCGGTCATCCAGCCAATTACCGTGGCTGCCCGAAAGCCCCCAAGCTAGCGCCAAAAATGGCCAAGCGACATGTAGCGCGCCAAGCCCGCGTGGCTCCCGCTACCCAACCCCCACACGTCTAGCCTCCTCAGAGGGCTTCTCCATGGGGAAAGCTGGACCACAAAGGTGTGGCCCCTCAGTCCTTCTCCCAGCCCATCCCAGCGCTGATGGCCACTCCCATCTCAGCGCCAATTCTGGCCCCTGCTGCCCTCATGTCCACACAAAGCCAGAAGGTGGCCTCCACCACCTCTGCCGCCAAGTGCCCACCCCTTGCTGCCCCCTCTGGGCGCATGTCATATCAGAGTGTCGCTGAGAACATAATCAGCGCGTACTCTATCTTCATGTCCCCACAGGCCCGTGCTCTGGATGCTGAAATCCGGAATGCGGGCTCTCTCGACCCCGCTTCATGCAGTGCCCTCTTCTCGAGGTACGAGTGCATCACTAGGGAACTAGATAGCCTTATATATAAGGACGGTCAATGGGTTCGCAAATAGTGCGAACACCATGGTCCGAAGTAACACGTAACATACAAAAACGACCGTTTCGTTCCGCCCTCGCCGCCGAGGCCCGCCGCGAAGTCCTTGTCTAAATTACTCTACAAGCCAGCCCGCGACGCTGCGCATTAGAATCTTGATATTATTGGAGTTTCTTATCCGTTCTTCTCCACGTAGGCTTTTCCGAACGGATGGTAGAATCACTTTATTAGATCCAGCCTTAGTTGTCCCCCCAGCGACGCCCTGAGCCGAGGTTCGACCCCAACTGGGGTAGCCCTCAGCGTTGTCGCTTAGGTTTAGTATTTTGAAGCCTGGCTGGAGGCTAAGAGATTAGTCTCCACAGGGAAGCCCGGTTAAGCAGCTGTCGGTCAGTGACTGAGCTGCGAGAGGCCCCAAAGAAAAAAAAAAAAAAAAAAAAAAACCGTGCTATGTCTTCAAGTGCTTATAAAATTGCATTTATGTTTACCATACTTAAGTAGCTCAAAAATAAAAGCATGTATATTAAAGCTATTCCGTAGCGGGTGTCGTCTCTTTGATCTCCGCCGCCTCAAACGCCGACTGACTAGTCGGGTCACTGAGACGCGATATACACCATACATATGAGACACGCTGGAGTCTATTGTTTCAGCTAAAAAAAGTAGATGTAACTAAAAGAGCAGATCATTTAATTTACGCAGTGTATAACGAAATACACTTATTATATACAATACATACATATATAGTTTAATAAAAAAACTACTAAGCCTAAAAATAAAATAATTTTAACTAAGTTGTAAATAAAATATATTCTTCATAACCATTACTGTTTGAAACAAAACGTTTCGTTCCTTTTTTTGTTATTTTGTTGCAACACTTTGTCGGTTCGCTGTCATCAATCTGAAAGCTTTGGATTGAGTTGACAGTTGACATTGGACTCGTAAAAATGTGATTGACGGCGTGAGACGTGACATTTTGGTCTAGATCTGGTTTTTTGTGGAAATTGAATTTTAACCAGCCAATCTGTGTTCGAAATTACGTCCGCCACCCGCAAGTGGTACGGAGTGTCGCCCGGGCATTTGTTCGTGTATGTATTTCGAGCACAGCGAAGTATTTTTGTGTCGGAAACGTGTCTAGGTGTCTGCTGGTAGCCGGAACCCCGGCTCAGACCACGTCTGTTGTCCCTTCCATATTTATTATATATATTTTCCTCCACCTATAACCCCCCGACCTGACACGGGATTGAACGATCCCAGGAGTCCACCGTGGGAATCAATGTGAGTAATAGTTGTAAGTTCACTTTCCACCTGTCTGACAGGAACCAGTAACTCAAAGAACAGACCCCTAGCTACCGCTGCCGCGTATCGTGGTTTCGCGGGATGGACCTTGTAGGATCTAGGAGACGCAATATTGCTATGGGCCCCAGTGTTCGACTCTTGGCTTTGTGATCAACTGGCCTGTATTCAACAATTACAGTCTGGCTACATGCGTCTTGATAAATATTTAATACATTACCTACCAAGCTTTTAGCCGCATCGTCGCGTGTCGATAAGCTGACGCTGTGTGCTGTGTCAATTCATTCACTTAGATATAGTTTTATAGGTTAATTATGAAATCTCGTAAATGCGACAATAATCAAAAATAGGGCAATATTAACATGGATAACTGTAAATTTACTGAACATACCTTTAACTAAACAAAAATCCTCTAAATAATTTCTGTCAAACAAATATCTAGATGAATAGGTAAAATAAAAGATGCAAGATGAAAAGGCTAAAAAGCATAAATCTTTGCTAAAAACAAATCTTAACGACACTTGTCATAAAAAAACAGCATCATGTTTTGACTTTTATGATAGCTGAAAATATCAGTATGTTTATATAAAAAATTCCTCGGTTGGAAGCGCATATGTTATTTCTTTCCATCAGAAACCGACAAAAGATTCACTTATAAGTTTTGTTTTTTCAGCTTTTTAACTTTTAACCTAAGAAAATTAGCTAGCTGGTATATGCAGTCCATCGGGACGTTAATCTACAGACGGTGTTAAAATAAAAAAATATAGCAGATTTTTTTTCTTACAGTGTTTAAGCTTTCCTTTGAAAGGTAAGCGAATACTTACCTTTACTTACTTACCTTTCCTGTTGTCTTCGCTCTTCGTTTGTGTTAATATTTCCTCCATAAAGGTTTTCATTTTAACCAAGCTGTAAAAACTTCGTTATCTGTCAACTTATTACGAATTTCAATGGATATCATAATTTTACCAAGTAGTAGTTTGCCTCCTCTGATAATCTCTTGATTTAGTTTACCAGTAGCAAACGAGACCTCACTAATGGAAGGACGCTCGCAATACTCGTAAATAACTGAATAACACTTACAATTAAGAATGTCTGAATATTTTAGGGCTCTAGGACAAACCTGCGGCCTGTACGAGCTTTTATGTCTGTTTAAAACATAAGGGTCGGCTAGAAATTCGCTATCCATAACGGTTCAAGTCGGCTCTGCTTCATTAATAACAGACAAGAGACAGATTTGACTGCGTGACAGGCGACATTGAACACTTTATTAACCCCCGCCGGAAAAAGAAGGGGTGTTATAAGTTTCACGTGTGTTGCTGTGTATCTGTGTATTTGTGTGTCTGTCTGTGGCATCATAGCGCCTAAACGGATGAACCGATTTCAATTTAGTTTTTTTTGTTTGAAAGGTAATTTTGTCGAGAGTGTTCTTAGCTATGTTTGAATAAAATTGGTTCAGCCGTTAAAAAGTTATGGGCATTTTACTGTATGAATCGGGGTGTTTTCGCAAGATAAATGCGTCGGGGGTTTTTAAATTGTGAAATTTTACTTGTTATTTTCAATAAAGACGAGATTATATTTTGTTTTATTTTTCTTCTATGAAATGAGGCCATTCTAGAGGACAATTTTCTTATCACTTTACTGTCCTTTGTAATATTAATTTACTATCAGGGGGGTAACCACAAGCTCTTAGAGTAAGGTTATTTTGAGATCGAGTAAGTGACAGATGTATACAAGTCAGATACATCTGTCCCTTACTCGATCTCAAAATAACCTTACTCTAAGAGCTTGTGGTCACCCCCCTGTATATTTCTAATAGTAAAACAATTTATAGTGCCTCTATATCTCCAGATATCTTTGACGCTAGAGGATATCTCATGCCACCTGCGAGTTGTTAAGACAACAATAAATTATAATAAATCTTTATGGCAAGGTGGCATACGACCATTGCTATTTAAAGAATATTTTATAAGAATGTCAGACAAGATATTTTTTTCTTGTCATCTTTTTCTGTAAAACGAAACGTCAAATGTACTCAAAAAGTAGTGAGAATGAGATAGAATATAATGATTATTGATAACTTAATAATTTATTTTTCTAAATAGTTTCCAAGTCTCTCTACACACCGAGTCCAGCGCTTTTCCAAGGCTTCAATCACTTTCACAAAAAAAGTTTTGTCTTGGTCCTACAAAAAGCTCTCCACGGCATTCATCGTTATATTTTCCTACTCATTATCGTTATCGTTTTTGTACCTGTTTCCCTTTTTTATTTTTTTTTCAATTTGGGGAACAGATGTAAATCGCTAGCCGCCAGATCTGGTGAATATGGGGGGTGGTCAACCAATTCGATGCCAGCTTGCTGAATGGCAGCTATCGCAACTGCCGACCTTTGCGCGGGTGCGTTGTTGTGATGTAACAGCACGCTCCTTCGAAGTTTCCCTCTCCTTTTCTCTTTGATGGCATTCATCAACTTGGGATTTAAAGCTGCATAATATTGGCCTGTAATAGTGGTTCCACGCTCCAGGTAATCAATAAACAATATTAAGTCCCAAAATATTGAGGTCATAATCTTTCCAGCCGATGCCACGACTCGAAACTTCTTTGGGGTCGGTGATGATGGCCGTTTCCATTGCGAAGATTGCTGCATGTTGGACCTATGTTGAAGATATCTGGAGATATAGAGGCACTATAAATTGTTTTACTATTAGAAATACACTGATAGTAAATTAATATTACAAAGGACAGTAAAGTGATAAGAAAATTGTCCTCTAGAATGGCCTCATTTCATAGAAGAAAAATAAAACAAAATAGAATCTCGTCTTTATTGAAAATAATAAAGTGTTCAATGTCGCCTGTCACGCAGTCGAATCTGTCTCTTGTCTGTTATTAATGAAGTAGAGCCGTCTTGAACCGTTATGGATAGTAACGAGAATATTGTAAAAGTATTTTTTCAGGATTGCCTCAGCGCGCAAGCATTTCTTCAGCGCGGCTTCTTCCATGGTTCCGCATATTGTATGAATATAATCATTGCACTGAATGAAACTAGGGAGCGACGTTTTGATTTTGATAAATAAAAAAATATTTTAATTAAATAGCTCTTAAAATGTTTGCAAATGATGCAGCAAACGTTCAAGGTACTCACAGAAAAATAGATGAGTTGTTGAACTTGGCAGGAGTTCACGTTGCTAAGTGCAGAGTGAGGCTGTAATTTGAATGTAGTTATGTGAGTTATGTCTTGCTCTCAGGGTAATCTCGTAAGCAGTCTCTAATGTAGCTTGTGTATGCTAAGCTGCTCTAATGTATGTTGCTTCTGATTCACGTACTTATGACCACTGTTAGCGTCAATTAGCAATGCATGTTTCTGATTGATACTGATACGCTTCTGTTTTTTCATCAAACTAACAATTCACCTCTGAAACTAACGAACAGTGATTTTTCCTACCTTATGTACATTTTCAATTTCTATCATTACTACACGAAAGGAATAAATCACAAGACGTCGAATTTTTGCAGACAACATTGAAATTAATAACTCTACCATTTAGCAATGTTCCGCGTTGAAGTTGAAGATTTTTTTTCATATCGATATTCCTTTATCTAATATTTTTCTTTATTATTTCAACTTTCGCAGAAATACACGAAATTCTAAATGCAACTGCTAAGGAAGTCAAAATTTCAAATATTGTTTTGCTCACATATCGCGCAATTGCTCATAACGTTCCCGCGTCGCCATGTCTTATTGATTATGATTATGACTAGAAATACATACATTATTTTTGTATCTTTTTTTCCTGAATAATAATATTATAATAATATTCACTTAGCAAAGCTGCAAAACAAAAGCTCTTAAACCGCGCTCTTTAATAAGTATTGCAACGGTTCAATGTACATCGTTCACGTATTTGTGTAGTGTATTTAGTAAGTAAGAATTTTAATTTGTTATTAAGTTTTTATTTTATTTTTATTGTGCGCTTTTGTTAACTCTCCTAATTGTGTAAATCTCGCTATAACACTGAGGTTTGCTGTAATAGAATCCAATTGTGGGTTAAGCTCGCCTTTGTACATAAGTTGTCCTTCTATATTTGTATATGTTTGTTTTGTGTACAATAAAGAATATGAATATGAATACGTCGTATTAAAAGAACATTGTATTTTTCTAGTAATGTTTTAGAACAACAGTTGATCCAAAAATATAGCCTTAATGATACTTCCTCGGTCCTTGAAATTTAGGTTCGATGGAAGAAAAATGAGCTTTCACGTAACAGTACACAACGAAAATAAGGAACGAGCAATCTTCCAGGCAGCAAAACGAGAACCCGGCAAAAAATCGGGGTCGAAATGGACAAATGCGGCCGAGCTAGACTGAAATCACCTTCTCCTGTCCTTGATTGCCAAGACCGTTATTACGTAAGCTAACATTTGGACCTTAATCAAAAGATGTTTATCGGAATTGGGAACTTTTAAACCGAATTTTTTTTAAAGCAAATTATTTGTTTACTTGAGCACTGCTTTCGTCTTCATTAAAAAAACAAACTATCGTTATTTAGCACAAAGAATAGGTGTAAATGAGGGAACCTCGAAAAAAATCCTGTTGCTAAATATTTGTAGACCCAGAATAGAGATTGCGTCCATTAACCTTAGAAACTTTTCAAATACGGTAGGGTTTGCGGACACTAAATAACATTGTAGTCCAACGTGACAGCCTTTGTTAATCCTTACATAACTCACGTGGTGTTTCAGTTTATTACAAAACATGTTTATAATGTGAACTATCTGCGGTGGTATTACCCCTGATGATTAAAGGTATGATCCGTTACCAAATCCTTTTTAAATTGTAGGTCTTCTGTAGTTTCAATGGATTAAACGGCATAATTAAATAGTAAGTATTTAACCGAACAATTTTCTTAAAAGTGTATTTTGATTACAACTGTATGATGGTCTACTTAGAGGACTGTTTTTTTTATTTTCGTCATGAAGAGCTGCCTCGCTGGTCTCAGTGGTCGAAAGCACTACAGATGAGCATGATGGTTGATGGCTGATGGTTTGGCAAGGTATAGTTTGGAGTAAATCTGTCAATAATTTTACATCAAATTCAATTTTAAACTTGGATCATTTTAACCTGATATTCTGTGAGAAACAATTTCTCACTCTTCAAATCGGGAAATGAATAATCCTGCGAATCGTGTTATCGTATTACTAATATAAACGTAAACGTTTGTGAGGATAGATGGATGGATGGAAGTTTTTTATTATTTCACGCAAAGGCTACTGGACGGATTTTGATGAATCTTTACAGAAATATAGCTAACAGAATAACATAGGCTATAATTTATAAATATATTGGGAGAAGTATCAATAACACGTGGGTGAAGCTAGTAAATAATAATGAACAAGCAAAATATATTGCAAATTATACCTTTGCGAAAAGGCTTTAATTTTTCCTGGAAAAAAGAAAGGAAAATCGAAAACTCAAGAAAAAAGTGTTAAATTAAAATGCTGGTTGATCAAATTTAACACTTTTTTCTTGAAAAACAGTTCAAAGATGGCCAAGTTCATTCAGTTTGATAAAAAAACGTATACAATTTTAATGAACAAATGGACGCAGTGAATAAAACTTTGCTACTTTACTGAACGTTCCTCTGCTCTGGGATGAAATATCGTCTCGTTAGAGCCACGGAATTGTACTACTTTGTATTAATACTATGTTATTTTTTAATGTGGTATTTATTTACAATCTATGACAAGATTTTCTCCTAATAACCATAAATAAATTTCTAATGCACACATACATGAAGTATCGGGATGTTAAGATACAGGAAAATAAAGCACAGGCCAAGGACCACCCAGTCGATTCACCCATACAAACGCTACTCAACTGTTTGACGGTGTATGTTCAAAAAAAAAAAAATCACTTTGACTCATCATTATCTAGCCCTGTATAGAAACAAAAAAAGTAAAAATATGTATTTGAAAGTTCCATATTTCAACGCTAATTTTAACGCATTTCTGGGCGCAAATAAATACAGGAGAAATAAAATTGCAAAACAGTAACTATACAGAGATAGAATAATAGTTCAACAATGCAAATAATTTTATCTTGAACAGATACATTTAGTAGTTTTTTCATGATATCCATATTCCAAAGGTCTGTTTATAAAATTTTGCGCGCTCGTTTTCGTAAACGAACTGGCTTCTAACTGCTCATCACAGAATCTATCTCTTTCGCACGTTTTGTTGGTTGAGATGGCATGCATTTTAACCCCACGCACAAAATAGGACGTGACGTCGACTAGGGCAACCTTAATGAACAGAGGTATGTCTTACATCAATCTTCGTTTAGGATTACTCTTTAAACATCGTGGCTTATTGGCAATTTTACAACTACAATTCCCACACAAATTGCCATTCTTAAACTATTTATTACCTTCAGAAAAAATACTTAAACTTACAAATATTGATAATCGTCTGTTCGCAAGACGTTTAGAAAGTGTTCGCAACTGAAGTTTTACAATTTCTTAAACCCTGCCATAAATTACACAGTAATATAAAAAGTACATAAATAAGCCTTCAAACATACACACATACAAACAGATAGCCCAATTAGAGTAACTTACTTTTTTGAAGTCGTTAAAAAAGCTTACTGCACCTCGTCAGAAAAATCAAAATCAAAAACTTCAAAACATACCTGGGGGGTGACCATAAGCTCTTGGAGCAAGGTTATTTTAAGTGTGCATCTCACATCTCAGTATACATCTGTCCCTTTTTTAAAGTCGCTATACTATGGTAGTTTTGAATCGTCAGGTACAAGGGCTGATCTTTTTGCAGTGGAGGCGATCCTAATCTTTCATACTCGCTCTCATTCATCAAGGTCAGGACACTACTAGTATCTACTGAGGCTAGAAGCTTACGATCTTTTTTATAATTTTTTTCTGATATTTTTTGGTTTTAGGCCGTGACACACATCTTTGGTTTGAGATTTACACTTCGAAGCTATGTGACCAAACTCGTTACACTTAAAGCACTTTTTTCCCTATCCTTTCTTAATGCATCCTGAACTCACATGGTCTGTTTCGCAGCAATTGAAACAGCGCCTAGTTGCCAAAGTTGTATCTCTGATATTCTTTTTTTTCCTGATTCACGGTTCACCCTGATTTGTCCCCTTTTTCAGTTTAGCAGTCGGGATTTTATTTTAAAATTAACTTTGACTGTTGTTTTAATGTCCACCATAACTATACTTAAAACACCGATCGTTCAAATCTGTCGACATTAGACACAATCTTGATATGAGTTACCACACAAGGGCATTTGCACTCATTTCCAAAAACATTTGGGATATTATAAATTGCATATCGAATAAATAATCGCCTATCAATACATACTCATCATTTATATTCTTATTTACATCTAATAACTTACTTCACTACAAATAAACTTTAACAAAACTCAAACTGCAGATAAAACTAAATTGTACATCAATATAACATTACTTTTTTCCTCATAATGCAATACTGTTAAATTTATTTTTGTACAAAAATACTACATACATAGCATAAATACTGACTGCACAGCAAATTTTCCATATTTCATAGTCTATTTTAGTTGATCTACGAATAAATTATGGTCATAGAATCGGTCATAGAACTTAGGGCACCCCGACACGGACAGGTTAGGTTCGAACGAGATGACGGGAGCTGAAGTGAGCGAGCAAAGCGAGCGAACTAAGCTCCCGTCATCTCGTTCATGTTAGGTTACTTTTGACCCTGCAGACAGAAATAGGAGCCCCGGGGCTACGTCGACTTATTCTAAAAATCGCTGTACGCTGCGAAAATAAATTGTAGTGTGTTAAGTGATATTTTGAGTTGAATATTTTGCTGTGCAATCAGTAATTTTGATGGGAATTCGGAATCTTATTGCGTAGAAAAAGGATATTTTTTGATTTGCGTTTAAATACTACCCAAAACATTTGAGTGAATTTTCAGCGTGGGATCCTTGCTCAAACTGTGAATGCAGCAAGTGAACACATTTGGCGTTATCTGGCTGTCTGACGTGGATCCGATGTACACGGACTGTGTTAGTTTTCACTGCTGAATGTGTCTATTGTTATTGCTTGGTACTTGATGATATTATTATGTATATTCACCTTTTCGAAGTTGGAGAATAATAGGTTTAGCATAGCCCTATGTATGTGATAAGCAGTATATAGCTGTTATTTCGAGTCCAAATTGATGCGACGCAACTTGGTAAATTATCAAAATGTTGCAGAATGGCAAACAGAGATAAATTCAGATTTATATAAAATTAATAAAAATATTGATATGTGTGAATCACAAAATAATCACAAGTGGTTTTTTTGTCACTTTCAAAATTTCATGCTCTCGTATATAAACATTATTTTCAGTAGCTGGTACTATGTCCAGTACACAAATTACCTCTAATCCGTGTAACAACCTAAATAACGTTTACTTGTTCTTCGCGAGCAGCAGCACTTAACCTGAAGCCTTCAGTCCGAGCTCCGCCACACCAATCTCTTCTTGTACCAGCTGTTAACGTTAAATAACTATTAATGACCAAGGAGATGTATCTTCCCTTTACGTGTGTATCTGTAATGGCACTAATCTTTGGTCTTGGTAATATGTTCTGATCATTCCAAAGCCATAATAGCATCATAGCTATAATAGCATTATGGTGGTAGATAAAACCAATTCTTGTTGGTATTTATTGTTATGACCTGCTTAATATTTGTTAACTATCATATTCTTGACTAGCTGTTGCCCGCGATTTCGTCCGCGTTGACTTTAGTTTACAAACACTGTCTTCATTTTCGTAGGGGTAATTGACTTACTTGACTAAATGCCCTATGTCTCCTAGATGGAGTAGAGGACGTCCACAGAAGTCTTCCATCGTGATCGGTGTTGAGCTTCACGCTTTACGTCACTCCACGTCATTCTGATTCTCGCCGCTTCTGCCAACACGGTGCGACGCCAGGTTTGACGGGATGGCCACGGTTTCTTTTTCCTTGGGGATTCCACTTTAAACCCTGCTTGGGAATATGATCAGGACCCCTTTGGAGCGTGTGGCCAAACCATCTCCACATGTGACGCTTGATCTCGCGGTCGATCGGGTTTTCGAGGTACTTCTCCAACACTCTATGTTCGAGATGGTCCCGGGCCAGCAAATTCCAAGAATGAGATGCAGACAGCGGTTGACGAAGACTTGGATTTGACGTGAGACGTCAGGTTCTACAAGTGCAAAACGTGGTAGGTCTCACGCAAAATCCAAGTCTTCGTCAACCGCTGTATATTCCCAAGCAAGCTTACAGTTAATAGCGAATATCCTTTATTTTTAAATTATATGTTACCAAACGTTAAGTTTGCCGAAATAATACTATTTTGGTGTTAGTTCGTTTATATGTGAATTTCAACAAACTTTTCTTTGGAGTGGTGAATTCCTTAGTATTGAAAACGTGACCCCAAAATTACTTCAGATATTATTTCCCCTTAGAAAATCTATAACAACTTTCTGGTAGAATCATTTGGGTATTTTACAAGGTTAGGTTAGTGTAGTCTGACTTAACTACATATTATTGACCCACGTATGCCTAGCCATATCGTATTCAACCTTTGGGTTGTTGTGAGAAAATTTCAATTAAAGACAAGATTAGTTCGCTATGCCTATAACTCGAGAAAATAGAGGTAACTGGCGAACTAACGACTTCTGCAGATGTCGAGGTCAAATGGTATTTGATAACCATGTACATTAATAAACACCGGGCATAATTTGTTGGCACTTTACTTCTTTATTACAACTTTGTGCTCACACCCCTATTCGATTCGCATTCGTGATTATTTCCAAAGATAATTTTCGGATTCCTTTTATGATTTTCATCACGAATAAGAATTGAACACAAGTGATTTGGCCTAAATTCTGAAAGAAAGAAACAAAAACGACATACAATTTTTTTAATTATTCCATAAATTAAACCCTTAAAGGTAGTGTTAGTAAGTCTGCTGACTTTAATTTATTTAAACAACAATTTATGGTATTTGCACATCATTAGTTCTCCTCGACTTCCTAAGCGCGTCAATAACGATAATATCGAGCAAATCTTTAGTGAAACTAGTAAGTATTTTTTTTTTGTGTGTCTCGGGATCTTTGTGTCCCGGTCTTTTGAAAGGCGTGCGAGGAGCCGATAACAACGTAGTAGTTCGTCGTAGAGGCCCTGTTAGGCATGTATCAGGAAATGTGAGACCAACCGACGATTATCCCTGTATGCACTACGCAACTGCACCCAAGGACAATCCCCGGTTGGTGCAAAACTATTGCAAATTATGGATGGGCCAAAACTATAGGAGGACTACTCGTCCCGGCCCATCCACTATTGAAATAAACGACTATAAAATGGCAGGGGGTGACTTGCACACTCAGTTAATGGGACCCCATAAAGGGTCGCTAGGACTTTAGTGACGTAGCGCCAAGGGGGCAACATATCCGGAGGTGCTTGAGGAGTGAAGAGGTATATCACGGCTATCAGGACAGTCCAGGAAGTACGGTCAAGATCCCTACCAGCACCTTACTGGGTTAACTTCCTTCCTTCGAGTACGTTTGCTCTTGCGAAACTCCACTCAAGCCAACCAATTAAGGCAAGAGAGAGGTGAGAGCTCTGGTCCCCGTCAGTTTTCACTCCAACCGGCTAATAAAGGCAAGCCAGAGATGAGGAAAAAGACTTCTCCCTGGACATCAGGTCCGTGGGATCGCCACTGCCCACCAGCTCGCCACAAAGCTGCCCTGCGGATTGTATCTCTCTTAGTCTGGCCCCTCACCCTAGGCATGTTGCGGCAAAGTAGAATCTACCGGCACAAACCTAGGGATCATTGAAATATTATGTACTTTGTTATGAAATAATGATTTAATAAAACAACATAAATTATGAAACTCACAAAAATATAATTACTTGGCATTTCGTTTTTTTTTTATTCATAATTCGCATTTATTTACAACGTTAAAGTACCTATCTACAAATTGTTCGTTGTTTTTATAAAAATACATTACACAATTGTCCTATCCTAAGTTATAAGTATGTACATTGTACATCCATACAATCTCAAGCACAATGTATTGGTACATTTATTACCTCTAAGCTTGTCATATCACAGCCTTGTTCTTTGTCGCTAGTTAACCAACACTAATACAGTGATCAGATCACGCAGGTGTTCTACTAAGTGGGCGCTTCTTGTATTCGCTGCGAGCAGTGTTCGGCGGCTGGGCTCAGCGTCCTGTTGAGTAGGAAGTCCAGGTCATGTGATATCTTGTGCAGCACTTTGTCAGTGTTTGTGTACGTGCTGTGAGTAGTTGTTGTGTCGTTGTGCTCGGCGCTGCACTTGCGGTGGATGGACGGCAGCGAACTGCTGCACGACAACTGCGACGCGCTCTTCTTGAGACAAGACTTGTGAGGACGCGCTGACACGTCTGGGGAGGACTTGATACAGAGCGTGCAGGTTTCCTGGGGAGAGACGATAATATTAGATGATGAATTAGATATTTATTATGTAATCACTTCTATTAGAACACTGCACAAAAGGTTTACCTTGGGAGTATCTGTGTTGTCCCCAAAGAAGCGCACGCGTGTGTCTGTGTCGTGTCGCGGCAATAATCGTAGCTCCACACACATGCGCGACGCACCTGCACCATCTTCTAAAATAAAGCCACCAGTTATAAAAGACGTTTACACTTTAAAAAAACTAGACACAAGCTGGTGGAGATTTTAAAGTTGGTACGGGACCGAAAACTCATACCTGTGGGTATGAGATCGCAGAGCGCGCGCGGTGACGTGAGCTCTTGCTCGTGGGGCACGCAGCGCACTATGTCTGCCACGCACATGCCGCGCGACTGGCGCCTGCACCAAAACCAAATATGTCAGAGTGATGTACACGTACTACCAGCTGAACAACTAAACTGTACATCGCGACTGAATACTGAATTGTACCTCAGTCCTCACCTGTACATGGTATTAGGGCTCTCTAACGTCGGCGCTTGCCAGTAGGTGTTAGCGGGAGACACGTGAGACGAGGAGCACTCCACCTCGCGACCTTGTTTTATGTAGACTACAACAATGAGAAGACGACAGCTTACAAGTTAGTACAAAACATTCATAAGAAATAATGATAAGCTCAAGAAATGAGAGGATTGATCTAATGTCCAGACAACAGATATGACTTTGCTATATTTAATGATCGGAACAAAAGACAAAACAAATAGATAGCATTATGTGTCAAAGTCGTTAGATAAGCTTTTAAAAACCATATACGAACTGACTGCACAGTAAGTTAATATTAAAATGAAATGTCACATTTGTTTAGTTATGGATTTTCAATATCATAAAGATAGAAAGGGCAAATCAAAATTGTACTAATAATGAGAAAACATAAAATAACAAAAAAAATGCCATTCGGTATACCTATCTTATGTATATGCAAATAGTTGCATTCGTAACTATTTAAAAATAAATTTTACCGAGAAATATTTGAAAACTTTAAACTCACTTATCTCGAGCTTTACAATTTGTTAGTTGTCCACTTTTTCGTTATGATGGCAGTATTTTATAGTTCTGCTCGAAATCGCATTATGTGTCAGAAGCATCAAACTCACGAGTATGTTCAGCGTTTCCCCCCAGTGTGGGCTGCCACTCGCTGTGTGAGGAGAGCGTAAGCAGGCGCCGCGCTGCCTGCAGACACTCCGCGTCCATGATCACGTAGCACAGCAGCATCGCTATACCCTGGACAAGCAGTGGGAGATGTAGTAGGGGTGTATGATAATAAAAGAAAAAAAGAAATAAGAATTAATGTGTTGATAGTTGCGCCTCACATTAACCAGCGCGGCTACAGCTAGCAGCACGGCGCGCGTCGCGCTGCTCGCCGCGGGCTGCACGTACGCCACGCCGGCCGCTTGCGAGGCACACGTAGTGAGCAGCAGCACTAGCGTGTGCCGCACTACTCGTGCTCTCGAGCGCGCGTGTTCGTGTCTCGGCTTGTGCTCGTGCTCTCGTGCTCTGGCTCTGAGAGCGAGCGCAAGTGCAAGCGCGAGTGCGGCTAGTAACCCTTGGCCTGCAGCACACACGGCGTTGGCGGCCGTGCCCAAATGCAGCGGCGCACCGCCCCATAGTCGAGCTGTCAGCCAGCATAGTGTGCAAACGCCTGCAACCAGTTCACGTGAGTATAGCGAATCGCCCAGCTCTCCTGCACACCGGCCCGTCTGCACCCACACGTACCGCACAGTAGTCCGACTGAGGGTGCGCGCGTGCGCGTGGCAGCCAGCTCTGCGTGCAGCAGCAGTGGCGCAGCGCACAGCGCGGCGCAGCCCGCCATCCAGCACAGCGCCGCCACCCAGCCCGCGCCACCCGAGCATGCCACCTCCTGTCACCCATGTTACACACACACCACGGGCAAGCATTGCAACAACCATTCTTAACAGTTTGGCTGCCACACAATAAACACAATAGAAAATGTATTGTTTGAGGGTCACCGGTGACCGATGTGGCAGTCAACCTGTTAATATTATTCTTTATTGAACACAAAACATTAAATGAAGATACAAATACAATGATCAGCTTAGTTACAAAGGCGAGCTTAACCCATAATTGGGTTCTCTAACAGCAAACCTCAGTTATTATAAGATATTTGCGTATGAGGACAGTGATCCAAGTGCACAACAAAATTCCAAGTTAACAAACATTGACTATTTCAAATTCTTACATCAGTACTTATAAAACAAAGTTGCTGCCCGCTGTCTGTCTGTCCTTATGTATGCTTAGATCTTTAAAAGTACGCAACGGATTTTGATGCGGTTTTTTTTATAGATAGAGTGATTCAAGAGGAAGGTTCATATGTATAAAAACACTTTTAACGTGGGCGAAGCCGCTGGCAGAAGCTAGTACTAAATAAACTAAAAAGATACCTACGTGTAAACATACTTTATTAAAATAAAATACATAACTAAAATCTTAATTTATAAATACATATTTATGCATCATGTGCAGGTTTATTGGGACTCACCTGGCTCGTATCACACTCCAGTAGGGCAAACATCGCTGCAGAGTGAAAGCCCGCAGTGGCTGCTTTGAGCAGCACTGATAGCTTGATCATACTGCCAGCTACTAAGCTCAAGACTTGTACTAATGCCGCCACAATACACAATGCAGCTCCTAGGCTCACTGTGATCTTCACTACCTCTCGTAAGTCATTCTCTGTACCTATCTGAAGAAAACATTTATGAGTGGTTGTCGGATTAGTAGCGTAATATACGTATACATCAGATCACTTCTTTGGTAGTACTCACGATTGCGCCTGTGTGCTGTGTGAAGAGCGCGATAGTGGCGGCGGCTGGCCCCCAACAGCGGCACGCGACGTGTGTGTGCTGCGTTATGCGCAGCTCACACGCCTGCGTGCTCCACACGCGCGGCGATGTACGTGACCGACCTCCACACGCGAGCTGAGATGCTGAACACAACAACTACATCACCTCACTACATTCTTACTGACGATGGAACTGTATGCTGTGCGGTATCTACTCACCGATAGCGCTGTAATTCTTGAAGTGCGCGAACAGTAGTGTGACAGAGTGTGAGAGCGTGGGATCAACTCCCGCGCCGCTGATAGACACCTGCACCTGTTGTGATGCTACTGTGTACTCTGTCGCGCGGCCAGACCTAGAACAGTTGCCACTACAACTACCGGGGAGGAGTGAAGTAAAACAATAGATCAATTAATAAAAGATAATAAAACATAAACAGAATGAAAAATAACAAAAACCAGGAAGAAATGTCTATAACATTAATACTGCACGTTGTTGCTTTATATAATTTAGTGCTCAATACGCAATCATGAAGAAGGCTCTTACTTATACTCGACAAATCTCCTCAGCGACAGCAGCCTCGCTCCCAACTCATGATACAGCACGGTGACCACGGAAACATTGCCAGTTGTATCTGCCAGCTCTACTGCTGCTGACGTCACGAGCCACTCCTCGCGAGCCACAGGAGCTGACTGAAGCGAAAAGTGTGCCGTTTTGTCCAACTGTACTGGTGCAGTTGTGACTGTAAACTCGCGGAAGCGCTTGTCAAAGCTACTCCGCAGTCCCGCTGTGTCCACTACCGCGTTTTGGACTTCGAAGATTTTCTGGTTAGAGATCACGCGATTAAATATTATCTTTTATTACCTTAACAACAGAAATAAATCTTGGCTATAAATTTATTTCACCTTGACATTAATTATCACTTACCTCCTCATCAAGGAACGCATCAGGATGTGTGAGCAGATGGTCATAGATCTGGAGCAGATGTGCCGCGCTGTTGAACCTGTCGGCTGGCTGAGCTGCAGCAGACATGAGGTAGTGCAGCATGTGTACTGCATGATTGAGGGGAGGCTCGCCCTCGCCCGGGTGTGGCGGCAGGGAAAGCAGCACTGCACTGTACTGCCGCAACACGCGCAACACCGAGCTCCAAGAGTAGCCCAGCGATATCAGACTGAACTAACGAACAAATCAATATTTTATCGTAGGAATGTGTAGAGAATTTCGTATCATCTCATCATATTATTTGGTTTCACTTATCTACCTGTTCATAAATGTCTTTGAGTGAATCTGCAACACAACCAGAGAAATCCGGTAGCATCCATTTAACACCATGTTGTCCAGTTTTGGGCTCGCAAAACCTGCAAATAAGTCACCGACATTGACTTTTACTGCATGATGAGATGATACTAAATTAGACGTATCACATTTCTACTTACCTAGTGCTCTCCCCGCTGTATCCATGTGGACAGAAGGCAGTCGCGTGCGCTCCGGGAGCGGTCTTCGGCCAGCGCAAGCCATGGGAAGCCTCACTCTCACACGCTACGTCGTCAGCTCCTAGAGCCCACATGGTCACGCCTTTAGCATTCGTGCCGGCCACTGATGATACTTGACATCGGAACTCGCTGGATTTCTGTTTAAAAAATTAATTAAAAGCATTTCGAATTGTACGTGAATTTTGCAGAAAGATTCAATTCAACGTTTTTAACAAACCTGTATGTTATAAAGCCTGAGCACGCTTCCTGCGGGGATCAGATCCTCCCAGACCTCTCTGCCCGGCACCATCCGTAGCAGCGTCCTCTCCCTCGCCCAACTGAACCCAAGCGCGCCGTGCACCCGCCCCGCTCCCGCCAGACATGTTATACTCACGTTGTCGCCCTAACACACATTTATTAATTGTTTTAGGTATCTGCGCAAAACGAAGTGGTGTGTTTTGATGTATATTACGTTCAGCATGATTTGACTCACCTTATTAACAGTGATAGAGGAAGGCACGAGTCGTATCTCTGGTGGTCTCAGCACCATCAGCCTCAGCGCTCTACATCGTCTCCTGCCAGCATCGTCTGCTGCACATGACCACTTGCCGCTGTCGGGGCTCTTCGCTTCTGTTATACCTAACACTGACATGCGACGACCAAGCGCGTCTTCTGACACCGTACGCGTCCAAATGTCCCTGAAAAAGAACATTCTCCTAATGGCAAAACAGTTTTTCTATAGTAAAAGTCAATAGAATCACTGATTTGATTTGCAGACTAGTTTTTGTCTAAAACCTAAACTATTGAAACCCATCAAGGAGCGAGCATGTTACCGGGTAATCAGTGCGGTTATATAACAGTTGCTTATTTGATGGCGCTACTGCACAGGCGCACACTTGTCGGTCTCGACGTCATGCTAGTAGCTCGCGTCCACTATATGCAGACAGTTTACCAGTCTGGTTAGATTTATAAGGTATTTTTTTTTAGTAATCCAGATAATACAATGTCCCTCTCGCGCACACTTGCCATTAACTCACCTCGTTGTTCCATTGAAGTTTATCTTGACACCATCCTTGTACCACGTGAAGGTGATGTCCGGAGATCCATACGCCATACATGTCAGTATGAACTCTGACCCCTCCCATATTTCTGGACGATGGTTCACAACCAGAGTCTGCAGCAGGATACCTTATTTATATCAATATATCCTATCAAACGTTTACTAAAAGCTTATTTGCATATTAAATTCAAATGGAATTACTCTATTCTACCCCAACGATGAAAATTCAGTTTAATAAAAAAGATGTGTCGCAATTGAAACACATGATTAATTTTTTAAATTAATAAATCTATTAATAAATAATGCTTTTTCAATACATCATGATGCATGACATAATTTGAAACACCCTGAAGCGACCGCGGTCTGTGCGTTCCGAGGGGTGGCATCTTTAGCAGAGTTCATTCGACCCGAAAAAGTTTTTTTTTGTTAGTATTTATATTTTAGTAGTCATTACATACATGAAGTGGGTTGCCTTTGTAAGACGACTAAAATGCCACGGTGTATAGCCCGCGTTTCACTAATCAAGCTCGAGCCATTCATTTCATGAACTACGAGCGGATACTTAGGCTTTTTTTTAGTTTCTTACGACTTATTGTCGGACCTGCGTTGTCCCCCCATCCCAGTACTGCTGTAACATGGAAATATTGTAGAACCAAACAATTTTTTAAAAGAGTAACCATGGTGTTTCTTGCCGGTTCTTCTCCATAGGAAACGACCAACCTCAACTGTGCATCTTTTGTCGACGTTTTATAAGTGCCCATGTAGGCATACGTGAAATAAAAATTATAGATTTTGATTTGTTGGAAAGAAACTGGGAATAGCCCAATACCCTGAAACCCTTATGTCACTATTGAGCTAATTTTGCTGCGATAAGGTTGATGGTGCCATTATGTTCTAAAAAAATATGTTACAAATCGTTGTAAATAAATTATGGAATTTAGTTTGTAGGTTAAGCTTTATTATAAGTGTTTGTTTGTCAATACCTGAAGATGTTGTGTGGAAATTGGTTGTTTAGATATAAGCCCTGTGCATGTGATGCAGAGGTGAATGAGGAAAATAAATTGAGGAAAGTTTTGAATATGTATGAATATGGTTGGCTATATTTAAATGAGTAGAAGAAGACCAAAGAAATGATGTACAGATAGACTATATGAAAGAAATGTATTAAAAACAAAAACCGGCCAAGTGCGAGTCGGACTCGCGCACGGAGGGTTCCGTACGTGGTAAATTGCGGTTTACGATTTATGACGTATTAAAAAAAAACTACTGACTAGATCTCGTTCAAACCAATTTTTGGTGGTAGTTTACATGGTTATGTACATCATATATTTTTTTTAGTTTTATTATTCTCTTATTTTAGAAGTTACGGAGGGGGGGACACACATTTTACCACTTTGGAAGTGTCTCTCGCGCAAACTATTCGGTTTAGAAAAAAAATATATTAGAAACCTCAATATCATTTTTGAAGACCTATCCATATATACCACACACGTATGGGTTTGAAGAAAACAAAAATTTGATTCAGTTTCAAGTATGGGGACCCCCAAAATTTATTGTTTTTTTTCTATTTTAGAGTGAAAATCTTAATGCGGTTCACAGAATACATCTACTTACCAAGTTTCAACAGCATAGTTCTTATAGTTTCGGAAAAAAGTGGCTGTGACATACGGACGGACAAACAGACAGACAGACAGACATGACGAATCTATAAGGGTTCCGTTTTTTGCCATTTGGCTACGGAACCCTAAAAAATGACTATTGAGAAAACGACTACTAGAGAAGCATGGATGAAGATGTGCGCTGAACCCAAATTAATTGAGAATCGAAGACTTGTCTCATAATCAAGATCTTAAGCCATCCAGACTATGATAGATAACTTAACAACGACAGAGAAATAATAGACAAGTACTCACGCGCAAGCTAAGTGCAGGTTGCATGTTGAAGTGCGTGTTGTCTGCGCGCAATGTGTGCATTCGCGCCAGAGCCACTCGTAGTGCGCCTGCCTCGCGCCGTGCACCCCACACGCGCACCCATAGCTCGCGCGAGCCGCCCTTTTCAGCCGCGCTGACACACACACACAATGTTCACAACACGCTCACCACTACCACCAGCACTCACTACTATAGATATACTAACCTTGTGTTTAGAATTTCTATTTCTCCTTCTATTTTAATGTTTGACGCTTTTAAATAGCTTGTTAACTGAAAGAGGTTAGCTTATTGTTATTAACATTTTTATTTCCATTTGGATTATTATTTCTCGTGGCATAATATTATAAGTTGTAAGTTAATACCTGTTTTTTGATTTCTTGAGATATGTTTATACCTGCATGGTCCACTACTTCCAGTCTTGTTTCAAAACGTGCTGATGCTGTAATATACAACGATTAGACAGGCACTATCAATTAGCAGATACTACTTGAATTTATCACCACTACCTGGTTTTGAAAATTATTGAAATACTCACAGTCATCTGTATCCTTCGGGTTACAGTCACAAGCTGTTCCTTTCTTACAAACTTCTGCACATTCCTCTATACCGCATTCTGTAATAAAATACTTAGTAGCAGACGTTTTCGGCTACAAAATTTTAATACACATAGAAACCGCTGCCTAAGTCTCGCCATGTATGTTACACACCAGATGATGGTGAGACGTTGTATTGATGCTTATTTTTGTTTTTATTTAATTTAATAAATATGTTTTGAAAATAAGTAGTTCAGTAGTAGAAACATTTTCCAATCATGTGTGTGTATTAGTAGGCAATGGCTGAACCGCTTTTCATTCCTTTGCAACCCTAATTCATTTCCTGAAAATAGGCTCGTAATTTACGGCTTTGCAATAATGATGGATCGTGTGATAATAATTGAGGGTGTGACTGTGACATGTTAACATTGACTGAAAAGCATGGTTAATTAAGAAATAAAATTTAGTAAATCGAGCGAACAAACTCGTTAATTAGATAGGCCTGAATGTGTGTGGCGTAAATAATACGGATATCAAAGGATAATAGAAAATAGTGGCACCAGTAAAAACCTAATACGCTATAGTATATCAGTGCTGTTTTAACATAGCTAGAAGAAGCAAGAGACTAAGTAATTCCTCACCTGGCGGTACTAGCTGCGCCTCGCACATGTCCCCCGTGTAGCCCGGCGCGCAGATACAGCTGACGGCGGCCGGACCCATCTGTCTGTCGGAACATGCAGTTTGTGAATGAATAACGTCCAAAGCTTGATTTTTATGATCTTTTAGAAAAGAACCAAAGACAAAATTCTTTTAAAGAACCTCTGTCAACAGTAAATATTTACTCGAGGTTATACAAAGCAACATACTATTGACATCTTTGTTCGATTTTGTGAAACAATTTACCTACGAGACAATGGAAATCAGAATGTAATTACTTCGCTCACCTGCAGGTGCCGCCGTTCTTACACATGTTGGAGGTCCTCGGGCACAGCGGACCCTCTCCACAGTCCGCTCCGGAGTAACCCGGAAAACACGAACAGTAGAACTTCCTGGGAGGTGTAAAATATTCTGAAGTGATCAATAAGTTTTGTAAATAACCGCGTGGTAAAAAGCCGCGGTTCTAGGACATGCCGGTTTCCTCACGATGATTTCATTCACCCTTAATAGAGCAGTGGTGATAAAATAATTTACACAAAGTAAAGCACCTGCCTGAGTTCGAACCCACGACACGTAAGTCGGGGCCGTTACCACTGGGCCAACTGCTCTTATCGAGTTTAATTCACTGTAACTTACTGATAATCGTGTGTGGCGTAGCAGTGTCCCAGCAACCTGCACTCGACGGCGCTGCATGAAGTGGCTCCCGGTGACTGCGCTGCTCCTCGCACCTCATACGTCACGTTGAACCCGTACACGGACAGCAGCCCCAGGGCCCTGAGCTGAGTGCCCTCTAGTCTGTCTAGGGTGAGCTCCACCACCAGCACCGGACTTTGCACCTGTGAACGAAACCACAGTTTTAATTCACCTATATTCATAATTATGAAAATAAGTGGGTATCAAGATTACTCGAACACATTTTCGTTACAATTCTTGCTTATGCCGCAACCCCATTTTTTAAAATAATTTTGGCCCACCCGGTCCAGTACTGAGGATGCATTTACAAACATAAAAACAACCAGACCAGAATAACCATTTGCAGGCCTTACAAATATTTCTGCCGTGTTGGAATAGAGCACGCGATACGCAGCGTAGCAGCCGGTCATTCAACCATTGCGCGAACCGTGTCGTTTAATATTTTAATTCGATTTAATTCGATAACATTCTACGTAAGAAATTGAAAAATCGAATTCATAATCGTAATTAATTACTATGTTACCCATACATTATAACAACGAGTATCATTCACAAGCATAGGGCAGGTAGTCCGACTTTTAGATCTCTTTGATTCATTATTAAACAAACAAATAGTGATAGTTTAAATGCAAAAAAATGTATTGTAGTTTACAACATGTACTTTTCATTTCTGAGATTTAAAACATGATAATTTTGTAATCATGTAGTTTAAATGAGAACCAGTAGGTACTTATGTTTTGAACCATTGCTACGGGTGGCGTTGTAAGCCTACGCGACCGCTTTATGTGCTCACCATAGAAATCTTGTTTATTATATATATGGTGCTCACCGTAGCACAAATCTAAAAATTATATTGTTTAAGTTTTTCATTTAATTTCTTAAGAGTTCTTATATAAAATCATATATAATCAATCTAGGGGTCTTTAAGTCAAGAGTGAAAAGGTTTTTTCTAGCCAAGCGTGCTTCACCGTCGACCACATCATCGCTTACCATCAGGTGAGATAGTGGTCAGACGCGACCCTATTGATTATTTAAAAAAAAATGGAAACCCTGTAACAAAATTAGTTTTAATAAGCTTGCGAACATTTTTCCATTCTATCGTCGCCCGGTCAAGTTGTACGTTGGTCTTTTAAAAATTCCCAGAGCACCTTTCGTTTGAAATCCGGTTTAAACTCCCCGACTCTCAAGTCATGCATTATACAACAACAGGCTTATTTCCTGCACCAATCTCTTGACCTTCCTGTTTCTTCAAATTAAAGCGTTTGCTTTATGTAGGTAATGTTATGTTTTTAGCACGATCTTTTTTGAGTGTTAGTTTACTCATAAAAGTTGACTGAAAAACTGGAAACTGAAACTGAAGGTTGACTGGTAGAGAATGCATTGTGGCATTAAGTCCGCCTATGTACCACTATTGTACATGAAGTTTAAATAAATAAATAATTCATTCATGACATAGGTTTTGAAAAAAAACACTGTTGTACGGCTGACTAATAGATTAAAAAGCTACAGTACCAGTGGAAAACAAGAAAACAATGACTATGGCGTGATTAATAGAGGTACTACATTACCTCAAACAAAAATTTAGTTTTTAATCACTACACTACTCTCCTAAAAGCTTACCAATTATTTCGGTTTAAAAAAAAAACAATAACTACCTGAAACTTCATCTACTAAATTAAATCATTGTCAGTAGTTATAGACTTTAACAGCAACATTGATGAAGGATTTATTTGTTATTTTCTCACATGAAAACACACAAGCATAGGTTTAGAAAATAGCATTTGTCATTCTGCTGCAAAATCAGAACTTTATGCAAATAGGTAGATGCTAAATCTAATAGAAGACTTTGAAATCCAATTTCATCGCAATTTATTAGTTAAATACTGAAACAAATACGGCTGCATAAATTACAAAAGGCTCAACTTGACACTTATTGTACGAATCTCTGAACATATACTTTGCATGGTTGAGCCTGATTGTTTTAAAAGTTCAACCTCCTGAATTTAGGTTTTCAGTTTAAAATTCAACGTCTGTACTCTCCAGAGAGATAAAGTAAGCAACTGTAACTGAAAAGGGTATGAACAAGTTGAACTTTCGAACTCCAGCTATTAAAACGTGATATTTTTAAAACTCGTTGTATGATTTCAAAACGAGTTTCGGCTTTCATATGTTTCGTTGAATTCTGATCGTTCAGGGAAAAGATTCGATTCTGAGTCTGAAGAACTGAATTAATAATAGAATTTGTTACTAGATTCATGTCTCAAACGATTTGAAATTACTAAATTCTTTTTATGTTTCATTTCGTTTTTGAGCTTGTGTTTCAAGATTTTCATATCACACACTATCACAAACTGTCAGGGTAAGCTTAAGGGAAATATTCAAGACAACCGGCCGGCAAATTGTGATGCTCATTGTTTAAAGTGCATGTTATTCGAACATACAGAAACCGGTTAGACTGGAAGCCGACCCCAACATAGTTGGAAAAAGGCTAAACAGATTGATTGATATTTGAATATAAAGACCGTTAGTATTATACACTTTAATTGTTCCAGTCGGTAATAAATTTTATATTATGTAAATTATATTATATTATTTTATAAATTAAATATGAAACAAAAATTTGTTATTATATACCTAAAAGTGTGTCTTTCATAACAAACAAACCGTAAACCTGAAAAAATATAAACAAATATTTAATATCAAATAATGCTAAGCATAAATTTAAAAGCTGGCATCATCCCAACAAGGAAAATAAAAGCAGAAGTTCATGACAAAATAACGAAATAAAAATGTTACAGTCAGAATAACGAGGGGAGACGTCGAGGTGACAAAAATAAAGACATTAGGTATTCATTTTAACGTTTTGCGACAGATTTGTTAAAGAGCAAATTAAATAATAGAACAAACAGGTGACTGGTTATTAGATCACGAAGCCATAAACTGTTGATTTGATTCAATTTTATTAATTTTCGAGAAATTCCATTGCTGTAGATCGATTGATATGAATCTGGGTGCCGCCAAATTATGTTTCCAAGATATTAAATTATATTAATAATATTAATTTAACAAAGAACTTTGTAGAGACAAAGCTCTTCGTTAAATTATTAAGTTCTGAATAAAATACGAGTAGGTCCGTTTATATAATTTCAGCGCCGCGCCTCTTCTAAATGCTACAAGCATAATATTTGCAAAATCAGCTAATTTGCATTTCACTAGTGATTTAGGCAAACGCTTGTAAATTACAATTACAGGTGTTCAATCGACGTGAGTTATTAAACTCAGTTGGTGTATTGCGTCAGTGTCCCGCTTCAAACATTCCGCAGCATGTTAGTTTATACTAAGCACCTACTCCTACATAAAACGAAGATGTCATTGCGTTGGATAAGATCTTTGAACAGGCTACCAGGCTTTTATTGCAGTTTGGCTCATTGAAATGTGTGCTCTACATGCTTGATAAATAAAGCTCATTTTACAATGGCAATCCTAGTAAAGTCTATGGGAGAGCTAAACAATTGATTGCTCTGATGACATCTATTGAAAGGGTAGGCTTTACACTGCCGCACTAGATCACCCGTCAGAATAATGGATATTGTATTATTGAGTATTGTTAGCTGATGCGTTATTACATTTAGGTTCTGCGGAATTTCTGTGATAAAATTTAGATTTAAACGACTAAATGACCTCTGTTTTAAATAGATATACGATTGGGAAGGCCTTTATACATTACAATTATATCAGGCACTTCCCATGAAGCACTAAGCAGCGTGACTGAGTTATGTTAAAGTGATCGTTATTCAATGGTTTGATTTAGACCAAACCAATCAATTCCAGCGATGCAATGAAATCTGGTCCAAGTGAACTATCCGATGATTAATCTTATCTTTGCAACTTGGCTGCGTCACATTGTCGGCACTGAAATTTCAACCTTTTTATCCGCCTCCTCGACTACCTCCTTCAACAGAAAATCATCTTTGTCACAAAACAGTTTCCACGCCTTGCCAATAAACAAAACGAACTGGACAACTCTAAAAAAAATAAGAATGCCATTTTCTTGACAAAGCAAAATAAATTAAAAAAAAAACAAAATTGTATGGCTCTTTATTTTTTTATTCAAAATAGCCAGTCTCTGTGAAATGTTATACGAAAAAAAAGAGGTTGCGAGCTAATTTGTAAACTTGAATATCTCTTATGTAAAGTTTGTGCTGTGATGAATAATCGCTAGTCTAGTTTTATTATTTGACTGTTGTAATAGATATCTCATTGATGTCGATTGTTTCATTCAGAATAACGATTATGGTATAACTTAACCAATTTTAATTTATTACTTGGAACTGGTGATACAGTTTATAACTGACTTCCCAAAAAGGAGAAGCTTCTCAATTCGGATGTTTATGTATATTCGGGCATAATTCCGTTATATGTAGACAGAGTTGCAAAATTCTTATTTTGTTTGAAAGGGTATATTTTCGAGGTGGTCCCACTGTCACAAATTCAAAATATCATTATGGGATCCCTGGAAATCGAGGGGACGCCTTAAATTTTATAGGCAGACATATAGCGATTTTGGTATTTTCATGACTTCGACAGTCAGTTAATTTTTAGTCAAAAATATTTTTATTTTTCTCTTTTTAGTTTTGGTTAAATAGGTACATAAACTTTGTTAGTTTATGTATTTCAAGCCTCAATGTTATGTCTTTACTAAATCTCTTGTGTCTCATGAACGCTTCACTGTTTCCTTAATCGTAGCATTTAGGAAGGTTTATGCTAATAACGAATTCCGCACAGTGCGGCCTTCCGGGAATATGACCATAACGACTGAGGGATATCGTCACTGAACCTTTGTTTGTGAATGCCTTCTTTGCCCGATGTCCGAATACCAAAACTTGTCCTGCTGCGAAAAAGAATGTAGGTAGGTACTTTTAAGAGAATTTAACACAGCATCTGTTTACGCAAAAAAGTAATATTTATCTACGTTCGAAGAAATATTAAAACATTACAGTGAATTTTTATCACAGTACAGTAGGGAAGTATGTATTTACAAATTCAATTTGGTACTGTAAATATGTTAACCCAATTTAAAAAACGGTTTTTAAACAAGCTTTTTAGCTTTCCGTGTATTGTCATCCAAACCAAACGTGTATGCAAATTTTAACCCGATCACACATATATACATTGCAATTTAATAAATAACAATTGTTCACAATTTTTTTTAATACAAGCTTTTTTCGTATTCTTCTCAGAAAACCCTTGCATTTGATATCCATATCATGGCAGTGCACAAAAAATAACTAGTCCACCATCTTGTGCGGTCCACCATATTGGATTTAGAATTTAACCATGCATTGTCATCCAAACAAACGCGTATGCAAAATTTCATCTTAATCGGTGGCAGCTTAATAACTAGCTGCTTTAAAATTCAGTTACAAGATTTAACCCGAACACACTTAGGTACATACATACATTGCAGGTTAAAAACAGCTTTTAAAATGTAAAAGATTTATATTTAAATACTTTCGGAAAATAATAATATTATTATTATATTTCAGTATATTTTAAACTCACGAAACTTGCCCTTATTTCCAAGTACTGTAAACATGTGTGTCCGTCCATATTAAAGTCGTTTGAACATTTTATTTAGAATAAAATTCTGCTCTGATGTTCTTTGGATATGTCCCGGGCGAATGTTATATAGCTTGTTTATTATATTTATGGTATATAATATAAAAGCCAACTTAGTATGTTCAAATAAAATAGCTTCAGGGAAGAAATGGTTCTTTTAAAATTGAGGAAGGATATTTCAATGCAGATCGATACGAAGAATTAAACGAAATCGTCTGGAATCTTGCTATAGTGCCTTTTATTTTTTGAGATTTATCCTTAGATGTTAATTTGGTATGGGAAAACTTAAATACAAATTATTCGATGCGATTATGAAATTCTCCTATAATTTATAGTCTGCAGTAAATATCTCCATAAATCAGCTCCTCTGTGACAACTCTTTACGTCAATTTCGCATAATTTGCGTGCAGTTCACCGCGGTTACTTGATTAAATTCGAGCCCAAAGTTAAATGTTCCATCCATTACCTTTATTGTCTGTAACTAATCGGGACTGAGCTTTGTTATAGACAACGTTAACTCAATGATATTTAAGTATAATAAAATTAAATGAAATGTTGGTAAAGCTTGTAATATATTTATGCAAGAATTTTAAAACACAAACACAAAACACTACATGTTGGTGAGAGATATTATTCATCATCTGTCTTATAATGTTCCCAGTGCTGGGATACAGGCATCCTCTCTGTGAGATAGGTAATGGGCCTTAATCCACTACGCGGGCCCAGTGCGGGATGGTGAATGTCACATATCTTCGAATTTTTGGTTCTAGGACATGCCGGAGACATTACTAACATACATGAATGGAATCGATAGGTTCTCACATAAAAAAATTTAACCTTAATATCGATCTACTAACTTTTTTCTTTTGCTGAAAAGCTTTTTATTTGTCCAAACAAACAAATTTGTATTCCTCTGCTCGGGAAAATTGTTATGTAATGCGCAGAAATGAATCAGTAATTTTCTTTCTTATTTTCCTCTTGTTATGATTGTGTTGTTGTTTTAATTCATAATAAAAGATAACAATGTACAAAGCTTAAAAATCCTTTGTTGTACAAAGAAAGATATGGCCTGTGCAACAGAAACAAGGGAAATTAATTAGGTTAATTGTTAGGTTTGGTTTTTGCCTCAATTGGACTCGACGACCGAAAGTGAGTTACGAAGCGGCTAAAGTGTCATCTTCTTAGCAAATTTTGACACAGTTTTCCACATGCTAAACCATGTCAAGCTTTTTATTTATCTTAAAACTCTTAACCTCTCCTTACCTGTAGTTATAGAGTTGCAAAGTAGAAATGAAAAGCAGACTTAAGTGCCTACATAAAAGTCAGCCGTGATAATGGGCATCACAAGAAGTACTGTTAGATCGCTCGCATAACTCTGACCTAGATAAACTTCCCTCACCGTAAATTAGTTTCCTATAAATGATTTTCCGCTAAGTTAGCTTTCCTAGCCACAACAATGTTACAACTTATAATTGCATGTTAGAAAAGAACAGAAAAGAACCCTTGCAAAAGGGGCTGTCTGTGAATAAATGGACTTATAGACGGACACGTCTTTTTGATATTTTGGTTTAATATCTAAAGTAGATATAGGTACTGAGAGGGACGTAGCTCAGGAAACCATTAAAATACTCAGAAATTAGATTTACATCTAATATTTTAGCAACAACGGCTTCTATAGAATTGACAATTAAAACTTAACATAAACATCTTCACTTATTGTATGTGTTCGTACTTCAATTTCCTTTTAAAACTAAGTAGTTATCTGTTGCCAGTCTTATTATAGGCAAGGAGTCTTCACAGTTCATATGGCATTTAGAACGACTAAAGTAGAAAAATGTAGATATTAACAATGTCTTAGCTAAGTGAACAACATAAGATGTTGCAGTGCCATGCATTCCATAAAATCTTACAACCAAATTATGTGGCATGTCTCATACATAGCCCACGCACAGAAAAAAGAAGGTACCTAATAAACAAACATACGTAAGTATTTATCAAATGAAACCGTGACATTTCAGTAAACGCTTTCTTAAAAGTGCTTTACAGGTTACGGGACAAAGGTCGCTCTCGGACTATCCGGCCATTCTTTCAAAAACATTAATAGAAAAAGAGGTCAGAAAATGTGTAATTAACATGGCAACATTATTTAATTTGGCTATATTTTGTCAACGTAAGTAAGTATTAATAGTAGAATAGAACTACCAGAACTACATGTTTAAATTGGGAACGATATAGTGATAAAGCTCAATCGCTTAAAATACCAGATTAATTTCAGCATCACTTTATTGACCTAAAATGACTCCAGCAACAGATTTGAATCGCATTACAATCGATTATGCATTCAATCCACTGGACACCTGAATTTACTAGCAAATAGATCGAATAGTGAATTCTAACAATTTTTAAAAGCATCCGTCGCCTTATCTGGGTCAAGAATTAAAAAGTAGTAGTAGTAGTTTTGAATTGAATTTTGATATCAAATCCTACCGTCATAGAGAGTTGACCGACTGTATTTGTAACAAAATCATCACCAAATTTTGCCAAAATTGCCGCATCTTGAGGGAATTTCAAACTCAACCATATGAAATCAACCATTTTAGCAGACCTCACTTTTTCTGCCAATGCTTTCCTAACGGTCGGCTCCTTGCGCAGTCAACTGACGAAAGTCTTGCGGCTCGACCCCTGTCACATGCACATAACGACAGAAAAACTGAAATAGATAGCTAGCTAATAAAAAAACATATCGTTTGAAAAAAAAATCAGGAAGCAAATCATTCTTGTAGTATTTCTGGGTCAATTTAATTTGCATGAAATTGAAACAGTCTGTTCCAAAGGGTCCTTTATTTCAAACAAAAGAAGTAAAACGCTTCAGAGAAAGTAGATATTATAATTGGGTTTCAGTCATTTGGTTGTAAGCTTTTTTTATTAAATTCTAATGGAACAGGAACTTTTATAGCGTTTAATATTTGTTGTATTGAGATTACTATTATTTTTACGATTAAAACAAAATTCTCAACATTGTTCAACCCATTATTTTCGTACCTATCCTCACAAATAAAATCCTGCATAATACGGTGGTATATAAAATATTTTGCTGGTACCAGAACAAACAATACCAGTAAGATCAAGTGGAAGCTAACAGAAGCTGACATTCAAATCATGAATTAACAGAACAAAAAGCAGCTAAACCTGAACAATCGTGTCCACATACTTGACTCAATTGTCACCAGGCTGTGTTCGAGTACTGTTTGCAAAAATTGTTGGCAAAGCAAAGAGGTTTCGGTAAATAAATCAGTGTGTATTTTCAGGGTTTACGTTGTCACCCCTTTTTTTTGTGTGGTAAATCATCCAATGACTTCTCCCGCCCAAGGTGAAGCGGGAGGGCGTGTCAGACTTTTACTGACTAAAGCCCACCCGTGTTCCTTCAGTTGCTTGCGCCAGGGCCGCGGTAACTCTCTTTCAAATTTATCCGCGACCCAGACAGGCATCGGCCCTATCAGGCCCCGTCACTTTTGCTGACATCTCTTTGAGGCGCGTGTGGAACACTACGCGCCGTAAACTCGGGCTTGGTCCTTATCGGACGGTAAGCTACCCATAACTTGCCGTCCGCAAGCCTGTGCCTACGGTGGCCGGGAATCGACTTGCGACTCTCGACGCCCGGGGCGTCTCCTGCGGTGACTAGGGGCGTGCGGGCGTCTCCTTTGCGTCTCCCTCACGCGTTCCGCCTCCTCCTTTGCGAGCATTACTGCTTCGCAGAAGGAGGAGACAACTTCCCATGCCCTCTCGCTCTGTACCATGGCCTGGTCCAGGGCTGGATGCGAGAGTTCGCCACCGCCGATCGCCTCCATGAGGACACGGCGGTGCTCCGCCCAAGCGGGGTTCGATGTCACTCCTAAGCGTCAAATACAATGAAAATAGGATCCGGACGTTAGAGGAGTAACACTCGCATTTAAAATTATTTTAGGGTTTTAGTCAGCAGCTGTAGGCCTTTATTTGCTATGTCGTTTCTAGAAAACTAACCTGTTCTTGTTCTGTAATCGGATGAAAACAGAATACCAACTTTAATTAGAATAACTAAAGCCATTAAACGACTACTTATACAAAGTGCATAAGTTGGTAATGTTTGTTTATATCTTCACAAATACACCTGATAACATCAGTCGAAACTTATCTTGTTTTGTCTAACTGCCTGCGCAATGACGTCAACTGTGTTACTAATATGTTCTTTTGGTAATAAGTACTTTACTTTCTTCTTAAAAAGGATAATATACACACATTGTGTCTCTGTGCTGCAAAGCGGATCAGACACACGGTATACTACCGACAAATTAGATGGTTAGTGACAATCCCGCGATCATTCCCGTCGGTCGTCTGAGTCATCTGGTCGTTGGGACAGATGAACTTAGAAGAACTTTCATGACTTGTATCTGTCGCTTACGCACAATAGAAATAACCTTGCTTTAAGAGATCATGGCAGAGCCCCTGATAGAAATGACCCACAAAGTGACATTAAGAAGTCAAGCCAGACGATAGTTTGTTACTTTGTTCTAAAATAAATCGTATTACCACTAAGATGGAGTTATTTAGTAGGTAAGAACTCCATACTCGAGTTTCTTACCTAATTAATAATAATTGTCAGTTGTGTTTTGGTAAAAGTTTGGTTTCAGAATAAAATGCTTTCCTCATAAAAAAAACTTTGTATGCAACAAGCAATGCCAATTACCTAGGACCATTTATGTACTAAGTAATCACCCAAGTGCTAAGAAAATTACCGTTTTGCACGTTCCATTAGCTTAGCGATAGAGTCCGAAAAATGCTATTGCTAATAGTTTTGATTTCGCTTTAACCCTTTTCCCAATCTCCTAAATTATGTTCAGTGTTCATTTCACGCGAACAAGGGTCAGATTGTGTGAACTTAGAGTTTTCAAATTACACAGAATGTAGAACATTGTTTGGAAACAGTTCGTACTAAGTAAGTTTTAAACGTCATTTATTGGAATGGATATTAAATGATCCGTTCAAATAACCTATGAAATGTGAATTAAGAGCCCAATATTCCAATATTTTGTGCTTAGGGGAGTTGATTCAACAAGAACATACAATTTTTGTGATCAATTCTTGAAAATCTTAATTATACTCAAAAATCTAGATAACAAATCGATGTATATCGCGTCACTTAGTGAAATTTATTTGAACCAAATTTTCTTTCTGAGCGTTGGGACCCCGTGTAGGATTAATTGAGTAACTTGTTATTTATTTCATCGAAAACAAATAATACTGTTCCTATTGATGTTATCATTGGCAATAAAAAGGTCGACTGTTTAATAAACAACATGACATGTGACAATGGCTATACTTATCAATTTACAGAAACCTATTGATTTACAAGGTTACATGAAATCAATCCATTTCGTTTCAAGAGTCATTTGCGAACTTCATTCGTTAAATCAAAGGTCAGTTATACACGGGTGCCAAATAACATGGATGCGATATACCGGCTAATTCCCACGGTCAATATTTGATTGTTCGATGTGTTTCAATAGCGTTACGTAACGCTCGGTGAGCTTCCGTTTTGTTTCAGTTCCATGCAATACGAAGCGGATTGCCGCTTTGTATTTTATCTACATTCAAATCGTAATGTACCAAATATGAATTCAAAACATATTGTCCCTATAACGTAATATGCGAATTATAAACTTCAAAACGAGTTTATATTGACATAAATTATACACACAATACCGGAATTTAATAATAGAATCTTACTATAACATTTTTCTGTAACAAAATAATGCTATTAAACATTTATTTTTCTTTTACGATACAGGGCAAATCCTATAAGTAAGGAGGTTCCATCAATTTTTTTTTCGACTGCGGGAAAGAAATGTCTGTATAGTACCTATTTTAAAAAGTTTTGATTCCAATTTTCACTAATCTGTGGCAACACGCCTGCTTCAGCGCACGTGGTTAATGCGGTGATGTGCTGGGCTTTGGCGCTATTCATACGTTTCGCTGTAATGATTTTTCTTACTCTTTTGACTTTTTCTTTTATTTAGTAGGTTCAGTCTAACTAGGTATTAAAACATTTGAGTGATACTTTTAAAAACCAAGGCGTAAATACCCCTTATTATGCAACAGTTTCATAAACTACTATTTTAATTTATTTAGCACACTCTCTTATTAATTTATTGGCGCGTATGGACTCATTGACTTAATGTAGAAAAATACTGTCATTGTCAATGATGCGCGCGCTGCGCAGTCATGCGCATTCAGAATCTAAATTGCCCGCTATACAACTTAATGATATATTTTCGGTTTCTACTTTTGTTTTATTTTAACTGTATGAGTGAAGATTATTAAAACACTCGTGTTTTAATAACCCCTATTATTTGACCGTTGCATATACTACTATTACTTAAATATCAACTTGATACATAGAAACCTACCTGTAGCCACTTGATCCTGGTGATATTGTCTTCGGTGACGGTGAGCGCTCTCCTCTCGCCCAACTTGTAAGACTCGTCATAATACATGTACTCAGTGAACGTCAAGCCACTGGTAGTGTACTGCTGAGTAAAGAATATCGATATAGTCCCATTCCCTATGTCGTGTTCTATTATCCATTTACACTTGATCGGGACGGGGAAAGGGTTTGGGAAGTTTGGCGTCGAGATCGTGCCCACGTGTCGTTTTAAGTGTCCACCGCAGGTTTGTGGTCCCAGGTGCTCCCTGTGCTCAGCGGCTACGCTGAGCAGCGTAAACGTGAGCAGGCGCCAAGCCAGCCTGGAACAAAGAGAAACAATGGTTAAAATTATCCGATTTTTTATTATTACACAGTGACCAAAACTCATTATTTTTTCAAGTTAATGTATCCTGACTTTGTTAAACCAATTCGAGTTCATTTGACCGAAGACTTCTCTTCACTTGTCTTCAATTGAAATCTATTTGAACCGACTCGAAGTTTATTTAGAGTTTCTAGCTGATTAACAATTTCTATTTTAGAATCCTTTAATACTTATCATTGACCCTCGTCATTGCTCTGGTGTTAAGTTTAACGGCTCATTTCGATTCGTCTTATTATCGTATAAACTTTTAAAGCTTTATTATATTTTATGCTTCATCTTACAAGATAATAAAGGGAAATTTTTATATCAAATTAATTTGGCAACGATGTGACGAAGTTCAAAAGTCCATGGAGCGAAATTAAATTGGCTGATAACGTTATAACAGCGCAAGCTTTATGAGTTTTTTTTACTTTATACTTTATTATTTCTTGGACAATATTGTGTTACAGGTTTGTGGAAATAGGTTTCCTTTTGAGAACTTATGCCTTATATAGTTACCAAATTGTAACAAAAAATATGATGCTGTTCTGGTGTTTTTTTTTGTGAAAGCCCTCTATTACACAGGTATAAAAAGTTTCCATTGATATTACTAGGATTTTATTAGAAATCAACTTGACTGGGCATTCCAATGTTCTATTTTTAAACAATACATGTCATTTAGTCACAATCACAATACATTTCATATGAGTATGTGTAAAAGAACGCAGTCTGCGAAAGACGTCCGTGATAGGCGTGATATATTGCAGCGTTACGTTGCCTCGGATGCTGCGGTGAATGTGAAATATTTTCATCTAGAATGTCAGACGAAGAATTTGATTCCAGTTCCAAGAATGAACGAAGCCGTGTTTCGATGTTACGTTACAGGAATTTGAATCGTATCCGATTCAGCTTGCTATGAACTTATCTAGGTAGTACGGTTTCCTTTCTTGCGAGCAACTGACATAATGTTGGTTTTTATCTAGTTATGTCAGTATTTTTTAGCACCCTCAAATGTATTGAGTATCTTATCTATTCCTCTGAAAGAAGAACAAAAACAAGTAAACAGGAAAATAGGTATAGCATAAAACATCTTACAGAGATATGAACAAATCAAGTCAAGTAAGAACAAATCAAGTAAGAACAAATCAACAACGAAAAAAGAAAAAGGTCTAAAGCAAAACGCTGAAAACTTTGATAAAATAAACCAAAAGAACAATAAAATTTAGAAGGACAGGTTTATGAGGCAGACCCTTTCTTTAGTAGGGTTTTTGTGTTATCAACATTCAGAAACAGTCTTTGTGATGTACAGCCGCATTCAGTGGCAGTTTGATGTGAAACTTGAGCACATTTGTCTCAGCTACGTTACCCGAATAAACTCGTGGTGTGAAGTAAATGGAAAAGTAAATCTTTTTGTAGGATAGAATTAATTTTAATGAAGCTATGCTCAGTTATACTTATAAATATTATAAACAAGCTCAAATTGAGCATGTTTATACAAGTTTTCTGGAGAATTGTGTTTTCGAAAGCTGTTATAAGTATTGAATGGTGGGTAATATTATATAGAGGAAAACTTTACAACACAAAATTATGATATAGCAAATGTGCAAGTACCTACGAATAATTTATATGTAGATCAGAATTGTTACTGAGAGCTAACACAAATTTTACCTTAGAAAGTCATGATGGGTCTTAATAAATAACGTGTCTTCATGAAACTGTGGATTGGTTATATGCGAAAAAGCTGAAACGGCTATAAAAGTGTAATACATTATAAATAAGAAATTAGCTATTATATTATAAGTAGCACTCGTAGTCATGGTATATTTAACAGCACGTCGCATCGGTAGTAAACACTATGAATGCTCTGTCCCAGCGCATTACGGAATGTCAATGGAATAACCCGTCAAATTATAATCCATTCGTTCCTAAATACTTATGTACATATAATAAATTAAGTTCTTACAAAATAAATTGACTCCCAATGAACTTGGTGAGCCAAAAATAAATTCTACACGAATTAAGTACGTATGCCTAAATTATTTAATTAGCCTCGTGCCGAAAATCACGAAGAAGGGATTTTCGGCACGAGGCTAATTATTCAAAAATGTTCAGTAGATAGTTAGTACCGCTTCCTGCTGCTTTTATAACTCGATAATATTAACAAAGCCAGAATTAATCAGTCTGTATCAGAACATTCTTACAATATTTCAAATAAATTATGTTATTACTGGAGAACTTTGTAGTCCAAGTTAAGTTAGAGCTTTTAAGGTTCTATGCTGTTCTTTGTCAAGGTTATCAAAATTTTAATTAATAAAAAAATATGCGTTGTTAAAAATCACTGGTAATTTAGAAAGAGGAAAAGATAGGTCGTTTTATAAGAAATTACTTTTAATGAGTTTTCATCTATTTAAATTGTAATTAATACATTAATTTTATTTTGGGTTTTTATCTGTTTTATAACTTGATGTTTGTATAACTATGGGCTTGAATTGTGTCTGATACAAATAAATAAATAAATATATTATTTGTGAAGATACATATTCCTCACATGTTAAACCATATACAGCGTGTCCCGAAACTCAAAGTCAAGTATTTAGTTTTATTATTATCGATTTCACAACGAGAATGCTACAAGATATAAAAACAAAAAAAAAAACCGGCCAAGTGCGAGTCGGCCTCGCGCACCGAGGGTTCCGTACAAACAGCTACAATCACCAAACTAATTAAGTAACACTACTAAAGTTCATCAACAGTGAAAGCAACGAAAATTGCTCTAACGAAAAGATAAACTTGACCAAGAAACAAATTTAACTTTGCCGTTGGAAAACTACCCCGTACATCGACAAAAATCGTTACAGTTTACCAATTGCAAATAACTATTTTTGTATTTTAATTTCATAGCAAATTTTTTTGACAGTTACAGTAGAAATTTGCTTTTTCACAGTTCCAAGGGCAGACCTGAGTATTATGACATTAATTTCAACCCTAAAAATAAAAATCTCTAAACGTTACTTCACTTCCCAAAGGGAAATGTAAATTCAGTCGATATTCAACTTTTTCAGCTAAATTCGCTCTCACGTGACCGTGAGACGTTACATTTTATCATATCTAACACGTTCACGCGTCCTTGTGCATATCATCTGCAGTAAGAATTTGAGTGAATATGTAAATGTGGGGTGCGCCAGTTAACTGTGACGTCATCCCGCAGTGTATGTGATATCTCGAATTTGTATGTGACAAGCTCATTTGTTGTATTGTATGGCGACACAAATTTATAATGAAAGCTGTTCAGCATTAAAATGTAGATTACTGTAGAGAAACATTAATATCTTGATCCTTTTATGCTATTCTATTTTTTTTTGTTGGACTTTTAATTGGCATACCTCACACTGGCTGTTATGTTATTTAATGAAACTACACATTATCTTTTCTACTACCAAGAATCATTCATAAAAATAACTTTCATCAAATACAATATACCTACAGATTTTTGCAGTGGGATCTCATACTATATGTATGGAGCAGTGTGGGTACTCATATATCAACTTTCTCCTTTTTTTTCTCTTCCGGTCTGTTGAACGCTGCTAGATATTGAAGATTTTCCGGGAAGTAGTTTTAGTTTAAATCGAGTAGCGAAAAACAACTCTGAGATAATATGATTGTGCGGATAATCCGACATTCGTTAACATAGAATAAAGACAATTTGAAAACGCAATGCAAAAGATAATAAGCAAACATAGGTTAATTTGTTCTTTTGTATCTAGAAACATGCGTTTTCCTATTTTTAACCCCCGCCGGCAAAAAAGGGGTGTTATAAGTTTCACGTGTGTTGCTGTGTATCTGTGTGTCTGTCTGTGGCTTCACAGCGCCTAAACGGATGAACCGATTTCGATTTAGTTTTTTATGTTTGAAAGGTAATTTTGTCGAGTGTGTTCTTAGATATGTTTGAAGTAAATCGGTTCAGCCGTTCAAAAGTTATGGGCGTTTTACTGTTTGAATCGGGGTGTTTTCGCAAGATAAATGTGTCGGGGGTTTTTTAAATTTTGAAATTTTACTTGTTAGGCCATTAACTTATTCACTAATTTAGTTAGATTTATTTATTTATTTAAACTTCATGCACAAAAGGCGTTTAAAAAGCGCGTTGTCAGATTTTAGTTAGAGCGCTCGGTAGTCAGCTGCGCTCTTCTAGATACATGGGCTGCTATATTGTTGTACATTTGAACGCGTGCTTTTGTGTACAGCGGAGTGCATGTTTTGACAAAAATAGAGGTAGAACGATTTTAATACGGATTTCTTTATCAATGAAATCCAAAAAAAGACCAGCAATTTGGCATATGTATCGTCCCGATTATAAAAATAAATTATTAAAAAAATTGTAATGGGGAGGGGACGGTTGAAATTTTCACAAGCAATCACTTCGACGTCTATTTTTGAACTGAGACAGAAGTATACTCGCCCTGGTAACGCTCGTGGAGTGCCATGCCGACTGCGGTGTATGTACGCTACCAACGCGCGTCAAGTGTAACGCCGATATCTTAGTGTGCTCATAGTCACCATCCATCTGCAGCTTTTTCCACTGCAGACGGCGAGTAATGCATCACAGTTTATAGCTGAACTAACTTGGTTCAGCAAATTCTTTTCAAATTGCACCGGGCAGATTACTTCTTTTAACCACCACCTAAAGAAATCAAAATTAGTAGATCACAAAGAAAGTCATGTTAGGGGGTAAATTAAAGTAAAAAGGGGTGGCGGGGCACAAAGGGGCTACACATAGTGTAGGGTAGGATAAGGTAGGTAGGTTGGTAGGGCAGGGTATGTAGGGCAGGGTAGTTAGGGTAGGTTGGTAGGGCATGGTAGGTAGGATAGAGTAGGGTAGGTATCCAGTTGATGGGAGCAAAGATGCAGGGTACAGCTAGTATTAGATACATTTAAAATAGTTTCTATTACGTTACTTATGTTCATTCATGAGAAAACGTAGACAATTGACCGGACAGTGACCGTGGTTTCCATCTGAAAGCACTGACTCACGTCCTTCCGTTGACTTTTATCCCAAAACATTCAGCAAAGCTATTTGTAAGTCTGTTGAATAGAAAATTGACTTCTCTTTATCACAAAATAATTACCTATTTTTTTTCTTTTAACTGTATAATTAACTACAACTTGAACCTTGTGCTACGCTCCGTCAATTTGATTATCTCAGTGACGTAATAAGACACGGACGTGCAGTTCGGTCAGTAGATTCCAGATAATTGAGGAAAAAGGTTTGAACGCCGGTGTAACGAAAGCCAGCTAATTATGAAGGCTCGGAGTGTTGTGTATGAGCGCCATAATTTATTATGTTCCAAAGATAACAAAAGATCTTTTTTTTTCAGATAAGGAAAAAATTCGTTGGATGTAGATAGCTCATACAAACTATATTGGAGCCAGAGAATCTATGGCCCTCGGCAAACTTCGTGTTTCATCAGTCGTCGGATTTCTATCAGTTACCTTTTGCACTTGGTGCAGACCGGACGCTCTCAATCAACTTGAAAGTACATAGAGTTGTTAATACTCTTATAACATAATGTAATTAATTTTAAACTTGGGAGGAAAGCTACTAAAGATCGCTTTTAGCGATAAGGCTGCCCGTTGTGTCACCCAGTGTAATGTTTTCTTCGTTTATACTTTCTATAAGTTATATGGTGTATAATAAGAATATTATATTTTACTAAAGCTGCTATTTTTACAGCTCTATATATTTCACACGGAAATCAAGAAAAGTTAAGATAAGTTGAGATAAAATAAGTTTTCATGATTCAATATAAAAAATCGTTGTTTTAAAACAAACCTTTTTGCTTTCCATCGCGCAACAAAAATGTGTCAACACTAATTACTAATGAATTTATTCACTACACAAGTAAAATTTCACAATTTAAAAAACCCCCGACGCATTTATCTTGCGTAAACACCCCGATTCAAACAGTAAAATGCCCATAACTTTTGAACGGCTTAACCGATTTTATTCAAACATAGCTAAGAACACTCTCGACAAAATTACCTTTCAAACAAAAAAAACTTAATTGAAATCCGTTCATCTGTTTAGGCGCTATGATGCCACAGACAGACACACAGATACACAGATACACAGATACACAGCAACACACGTGAAACTTATAACACCCCTTCTTTTTCCGGCGGGGGTTAAAAAGCAAAATAAATTTTACAAAAACGTTTTAAATTTATTTACTTAAATTATTATCATCGGTTGTTTCAAGAAAGGTTTAAGAATTGAAAGATTATAAAAGTGTCACATCATGGTAAAATATTATTAAAGTACTAAGGGACTTTCGTGACGGTGCGACACAATTTAAATTCTGTCTGATAGTATTTTCTATGAAAATTTTAAGTGGAAAGCAGTTGAATTGTGTTGCATTGCATCCATGTGAACGTATTTGCAAGTTTGCTAAATAAAAATTGCTTATTAGTGAGATATAAATCGAATTGCGTTGAGCCGTCACGAGGATCGCAAATACTACATCTACAAAGATTATGATAAATTTATAACTTTTATGTTACTTGCCTTGTGTGGGTTAAATCTTGCAACTGAATTGTAAAAGATTTATCTTTAGGAATATTCGGTTGGCCGATTGAGCTAAAGTTTTGCATATACGCTTAGTTAGCTAAAAGCTTAATATTACAAACTTTTTAAATGAATAATTGATTTAGTTACCCAAAAGAAGTGTTTTATCAATTAGTGTTTAATCCCAAGATGCTTTTAGCGCATGCTACGCCGTAGCACAGCGCACATGCTACGCCGTAGCACAGTGTAAAGGCTACGCCGTAGCACAGCGCACATGCTACACCGTAGCACAGCTACATCTATCTATCTACATACGTATCGCGTATAGCGCTACTACGTCTGCTACGTAGGAGCAGACGTTCCATTTGTTGTAAAGTTACGTGGCGAATTTTTTAGCCTGTACTTTGTTTTAAACTATTGTAGATATTGAAAAAATAAAAATTACTTAGTTGGGCCAGAAACTGAAATGATTACTAAAATCTATGAATTTATTGTAGCACAAGGTGTAGTAAAAATACTTAGTAGACGTCTTAGTGAAAAGTGACAATCTTCAACCTTTTATAGATATTCAAACTCGAGCACCACTAACCAACTCCACCAAGTTGCCAGTTTAATGATATTCAAACTTGAAGTCACACATGGTTAGGTTCTCACGCATATTGCAAGGAAATCATGTTATCAGCTCTCAAAGTGAGGTACTTCTTGTGAAACAGACAGATCTCCTTGAAGGAGTAATGTAAACATGGGATGTTAATATCGAGCCTCAATCTTAGTATGAAATCCTATTTCTGTGAAGATAGCGAATGTAATGTGACGAAGGTAGGTAACATAAAAATGAGGGAATTATGGCAAAATATGGTACGCAGAAATATTTTTTGTTTGAGTACGTACGTCTCTCAATTTATGTATTTAATGTAGATAAATGTTGCTTTCAAAACATAATATTCGTCATGTAACGAAGGTAATATATCTGTACCGTATCAAATTCAAAAGGATGCTGAACCCCTAAACGGTTTCATGGCTGTGTGAGTGCGATATTTGTTTTGTTCGAGGATTTTCTTTCACGTTAAGTTATACGTAACACTGCATCGTGAGGTGAATTTAAAAAATCTCATCATCCACAGGTGCTAAATATTCAAAGCGGTATGATCAATTTGGCTTTGCATATGAACTGAAGCTACCGAGTGAGTCGGCGAATTAAATTATTTTCACAGTCTATTTTACCAGTCTTTTTGAATTCATTTGGGAAATCGGCTATATTGCAATTTTTTTCCTAAACCTTAAAGTTACTCTATTACCTTACCTGATTGAAGTAAATTCATATTTATATATTCATGTTTTTACAACGAGATAGGTACTAGATAGGTAAACAAAGATAGCACAAAGCTTGAAACTAAACTTGTGTCCCGAACAAATTAATCTCATCGACCGTGAATCATGATGGACCCGCATTTAATGACTACCCGCAACTTGTAGGCAATTAGTAAGCAGGAGATTAAACCCACGCTTGACCGCACAGAGAGGTAGCGTTTAATATCTCGGGCTGGGGATGTCTATAGAGAAACATGCCAAGTGATGAATGTTGAATGAATTAGACCTTGCCTAAATGGTAATTTCGGGAACATTCTTGATTGTTTACAGTGGGTTCGGGTTGAAGAAATTAGGATTTCAGCAGAGTCTTTCATAACTTGGTCAAAGGGATTTCTTGGGGATTAGCGGCATTAAACTTGCTTAATTTATCGGTTCAATTGCTAGAAATAATTTACCCGTTTTTACTACGTCTCTGTTTACGCTCTATCTACACCACAGCTGTGTCAGCTGGAGTTACTTGTAACTTCTGAAGAGCTTCTTGTTAGTTCAAGATCACTGAAAACACTTGCCTTGTTTGCTTTCTACAAGTTTGATTATGTACATAATTATAACGGTTATGTAATTAATGTTGCTTACCAAAGTGTCTGCATAACTCATTACAGAGAATAGTAAAAACGGGTAACATAAACACGTTAGTAATAGATCTGCGTATGTTTGTTGCTACTCCAAAAATAACTTGTGCATAGTGAACACTTGAGCTAGCTTTCACCTTGGTGGTGGTCGAATTTAATTGTTATCAATCATAATTTAATTAATTTCGTTTGATATCTTATAGATAGTGCCTACCTACACAATAACTAAGTAGGTTTCAAGAGTGGTGGTATAAAAAACTCACTGTTGAATGATACTGTTTCTTATATTTAGAAGATATTAGTGAGTTAGATATTATTTACATCACTCTATTTATGCTTCTAAAATATATAACAATGTGTTTGTAGTGCGACGTCATTCCGATCCTATTCACTGCATGTAAAATAAAGGGACGGTAAAGTAAACAGTATACTAATAGAAATTATTCAAATAAGGGTTAATCCCATTATATTAGGACGCTCAAATATAGAGAAAGTGAATGTTGGTAACAGATGCTAACACTCACACACTTTATTCCGTAAAACTGCATTGCATAAGTAAAATTAAAAAAAAAACACGTATTCGCAAAATGTATGGAGACTAATTATACAAAGCTGAGAGCTTTAATATTGTGCTGTAAACTTGTTTAATGGAATCTATTAATGAGTGAATCTCCATTAGTGTTCACTTAGAGTGACAATGAAGTCACAGCTAAGAGAAAGTCGGCGAGAGACTATTTAATAAATAAATGGAACATGCTGTTTTATTTTTAACGAGTGTGAGTAACTTTCCATTTAATAAACGGTAAACAACCAACATTTTATGATTCCATTACACTTTGTGAAAGGCTTCGGCCCGTTTAGGGTCTTAGTTGTTGTAGTAGTCAACAAAAGCCTGTGGGTGAAAAAGCAACTTTTAGAAAAATGAAATGAAAAAGTTATTCGGAAATCTTTATATAGTTGCTTTTTTGGGTAATTTCAAAAAATTGGTTAACGAAGGTCTCTTGTACAAAACCTTTTCAACCGTTTTCAAACTTATTTTTATTTCATATGTCAGCTAGGCAGCAGCTAATAAAGAAAATGCTATTTGTATGTAACTAGCTGACCCCCGCGGCTTCGCTGCCGTCAAAATTATAGCCTATGTTATTTGGGAATAATGTAGCTTTCCAGAGGTGAAAGAATTTTTAAAATCGGTCCAGTAGTTTCGGAGCCTATTCGGTACAAACAAACAAACAAAAAATATTTCCTCTTAATAATATTGGTATAGATTAATTGCAATTAGTTTATTTTAAGGCTTAGTTAGTCGTTTTTAATTTAGGTGTATTATATGTATAAAGCCACAGTTAAGGATTTTATACACTGTTTATTAATGAACAATAACTGTGAATACACATTCAAGTAATGTTCTGGACTTGAAGGTGATTTTTATGAAGTGTATCGTTACTCACTGTTTTAAAAGTAATACAGAGATATATTTTACACACCTAAAGCACTAACAAAATTAATTGCTACACAGTGTAAACTATTGGAAGGATATTTATCTTTGCAAGCTAATAAATCACGGTCAGATGACGGAGAACTTCAGGTTCCAATTAAGCAACATCAAGGTGAATGGCTGTCAACAGTCACCTTGACTTTGCTCTTTACCTTGCGAACTATTGTAACTGTAATTAAGAAATTTACAACTTTGACGAAAGTTAAGATTCACGGCCAAAACTTTATATTTTGGCAAGAGTTTCTAAACTTTAACGCAACGTTAAGTACTTATGATTACTATTCAGCGATTGTTTATTAATTGGACTTAATCATGTTTTATTCAGATTTATTCAAAGCAATATGTCAATAAACAAATAGGTAGAAGTTAATGGCTAATACTGATTTGTTATTAAAGATTTGTTTAATTAATGCACTACACATTAAAGAGTATTTACGACGAATAAAACCCTTTCATTAACACAATGATGGACTTTTTAAATTACCATGCAGAAGGAGATAAGTTTTTACAAACGGGTCCCTTTTGTTGTAAATTGTATTCGCAGGCACGCACATTTTCTACATGAAGTTTCCCAATTAAGTAAGACTAAGCCAATGGGTGTCTGTGGAGATAACAATTAGGTAATGATTGTGTGATTTAGGAACGTAAATGTGAAAAACTTAGCTAAACATAACGTTCATAGGTTATCAAAATTCTAAATGTACTAACAAAGTTTCCCAATCTTGTTATACTTCACACGCAATATATCAGAAGTGTCTTCAAGAGCCATCTTATCAAACATGTATGAAATATCTGAAGTGAATTTCGACTTGGACTTGGACTCAAGTCATGTTCTTGTATCTGGTATGTTCGTAAAGTTGGTCAGGCGAGCTGGCGAATCGTGCTCCAAAGTACCTGAGCATAAATTATTTGAGTGGAGACAGTAGATAAGAAGCTTGTTTATAGTTGACAGCCTCACTTCGGACGACAGCGGACTGTCTGTGGAGATAAGCTTGTAGCAGTTGTGAACTTGCTGTCCGATAAAGTTAAATTTCAGTGATTTTGGATGAAGTTTAGATTGTACCTGTATGTAAATTCTTTAGAAGATCTAATGCTCTTACAAACGAAGGTTAATTAAAAAAATGATAGCAGTATAAGTTCCAAATGTTAAGTTGGCTAAAAGTTCTAAAGGGTCAAAACTAAGTTTCCACAGAAGCCGTTTTTACAGACCTGTCTTCCCATACTAACTTTGTTAGCATAATTCTGTCAGAACTACTGGACTTTAAGTATATGTATTTGTAAAGATTATGTCTCCATCTGCATCTCTCGGGGGAGTTCTAACAATCGTCAGGATTACAGCTGTGTGTGCCCGACTATTTGTTTAACCCGAAAATGTTGTTCCATTCACAGTTTACCTGATTCTGTTTGGCCCATTCCCTCTCATAGAGAGGAGGCCTGTGTCCCAGCAGTGGGAACATTAATAGGCTGATGATGTGATGTGATGATGTGTATGCAAACGTATCTTTTTAGGGATATCTTTTTTATTAAGTTCGTAAATAGGATGTTCAAGTCTAAACATACCTCTGTCTAAAGTAAAACAAGCGGCAACTTAAAGGAAATCCGACTCGAACTTTACTCGTGGTGTAATTACATTCCAAAATCGCAAGACCGTCGCGGGACATTTGTATTTAAAATGCCTCTTTAAAAATGGGAACGCGACAGGCGTACACAATCAAATTCAGGTCAGTCAATTTGTTCTTAATAAATAAAAGTTCTAGTGTTCAATACATATCTATGAACATAATTTGTTGTAAAATTATTTACTTGCTAACTGGTTGGTTTCTTGTTTTGGTGAACATTTAAGTATATTTTTTTATCTATTTAGAATAATGTTATGACTAAGCTGAAGCAGTTATGATTAGTATTCATAACAACAACCAGTTCGGAACAAAGCCTTTTATCGGGCCAGCCAACGCAGTAACAGCGAAGTTAGTTTTGTTACAATTATTGTGAACAAACAATTTTGGTAAAGTTTAGTCACGGAACGTGCAAAACTATGAAGCCGAATATTTTAATTATTTTGAAAGTGTTAGAGTTTTATTAAAGCAACGATTTAGTTGTTTCTTTACTTTTGTATTGTGAACAAACATGATTATTGAAAAGATTTTTTGTTTTTAGCCTACACGGCCATGCAATAAAATAAATCGGTTCCCTATTCTTAATAACATAACAGGTGCTCGTGCGGAACTCCAACTTTCAGACAAGTAACGTAATTGAAACTAAAACTGTCGGAAAATAAAAGTCACAAAAAATCAAAATTACAAAAAATTTGTCCCAAACCCTAATAATACCTTCTACTAATTGGGACTGAGAGTGAGACGAAACATAATACAATTTTTAACAAAGTTGATTTATGTGAAAGACAAACTTCGTAACAAAGATAAAACTGTATTTTCGGCGCAATTTTTCAGAGAGATTAAATTGCTTTTAAAAGACTCGAACAAAATGTAAGTTGATTATTCTCATGGTCTGTAAATGGAATTGTGTTTAAAAGTTTACGTTAAATGGTAAAAAACTTGCGACGATAAACGTCGTAACATCACTCAACAACTCGGGTGTTAAAATCATTGGTTTTAATATTTTTAATGTATTATCATAATTTAAGTATATCTAGATTTCTACATAAATAGATTTGATTGAATCAAGTAATTATAATACACAATAAACAGCAAGAAATAAATGTTACAAAATTCAAACTGAAAACACCGTTAGTTCAACACAAAGAAATAGACTTTTATATTATGTCTGAACATAATATTGAGCTCGTTTATCGAATAAACATCAACTTGCTGATAACACGTAACTGGCAGTAATTGACGATATATTAACTTATAACGATGATTAGATATAACTTAATCTAATCATCGTTAAAGTTTATAGTAATAAAGCTACTAATTCCATATTAATGTTATTCAACTACATCTATTTCAGGCTTACCGGGAAATTGAGTAGGACAGATTCCAAAAGATGAATTGATTTAGCCAAAATGATATAATTTCTAGCAAAATTTTAACAATAAGATCAGGTTTTCATTGCTGAATATTGAAAATGCCTTTGGTAAATGTAAATTCATAAAACAATTTCCGAAGCTTCATCTCAAGCAGCTCTTGAGTAAATAAACATCTTTATTTACTTTCCAAAGCCAAGGAGATCTCGTGAAAAATTCAGAAATTACGGCGCTTGAACAAATTGCGGTCGCGGTTCTGTAAAATAATTCTTACAGAGAGGGTGAGATATAAATTTTAGTAATGGGATGTTTATCAAGCCTCTTGTCACTTGAAAGATGTCCCGTGTGACGACCACGAGCTGTTTTACGGAACATGCCCGAAATTCAAACTGCGAGCGATGTTTAAGAATTTATAGCTTGTATAGCTAGTTAGTGGTCACGTTCTAGTTGGCAGGTGCGGAGCTGTAACTGATATTTTCACTAGGTTAGTAAATTCCAAACAAATAAAAAAAATAAGTTATAACCAAACTTTTATTGCTTTTTGGTTTAGCTTTATAAAAATTAATGTCAAGTAGAAAAGATAACATTATGAACCTCTTTTTATCATGCACAAGTTACGGTAATCAAGTGAAGTGATAGGTGAACATCGTGTAGTCAAGTGTAGCGATGTAAACGGGTCAATTTGATAAGCTCGCAAGTTTTCACTTGACTGCTATAATAACTTTTTATCTAGGTCGTTTCATAAGCCATTTGTTACATAAATTGGAGTGTGATGTGACCCTAAATAACTAAAATGTATGGTTTGTATGATACACCAATTAATCTCACGCAGGAGAGCTGGTAACTTTAGTCAGGGCTGACAGTATCTGTGATGTTATTTTCTGCATTCAATATTTTATTGCAGCTAGGTAACAATCTAACTGCAACTTTCGCAGAGGATGACCGTCTCAATGTTTACGATACAACTTTACGAGAAATGGACGATGTCTTTCTAAATCTGTTCCGAAGTTTATCGAGACATTTTATCCCTCAGCAAAACTAAAGCTAGGTCAGTGACCGACTCATCCGCGGCAGCTTACTCCCTCGACGTGGACCGATAATCTTTTTAAGGTTGCGGGAATCCACTGGATGCGACACGCGACACGCATGGGATCGGACAATGTGGTGACGCCTGGGGGAGGCCTATGTCTAGCAGCGGTCGTCTTTTGTCTGAAACAATGATGGTGATGATATTTTTGGCACCTTTTCGATTTTTATGTACTTTCAACATTACTACTACCATAGATACAAAATGAAATTGACTCTTATAATGTAGCAGAATCCGCCCTATGTGATGCAGAGGTGTGTCGGACCTTTATGCCAAACTCAAATAAAGGTTTAAAATTGATTCAACAGAATATTAGAAGTATAAAACGTAATATGGCTGGGCTACTTCCATTAATTGCTCGAAGTGGCGTGAGCTGGGATTGTATCGTTTTGACGGAGTGTTGGTTGCCATCGAATCCAAATATACCAAGTCTTGATGGTTATAATTATTCTGCCACAAAAAGAAACCTTACACAAACTGAAGGCGTAGTTGTCTACTATAGGAGTGAACTATTTATGTCGATCGAAGAACCACAACTAGAAGAGGCAAATTGCCTTGCCTTAAAACCGGACAAAAATACAGTAGCACTGGCCATTTATCGCCCTCCTGGATACAAAAATGTTAATAAATTCATACAGTCACTGAATGATCTATTAATAGGTTACACTAGTCTTCAGAATGTTATAATATTGGGCGATATAAATATTGATATAAGTGAAAACAATTGTTATCCAAATTCCTCCCCATACTTAAACATGCTAGCATATCATGGAATCCTACCAGCACACACACTCCCGACTCGGAGCAAAACGTGTCTGGACCATGTTATGCTCAAGACAAAGTTGCCAGCTTGTAGCCTTGTGCTCCAAACATCACTAACAGACCACAACAGTGTGGCTCTCTGCATCTTGGCTAGGCATTGTCATAAACCTGCAAAAAAAATTGATCGAATAAACCGTTCAAGTGTCACCAATGATCTAGCAACCATGGACTTTGATCACTTATACACGATGGAAGACGCAAATGCAGCTACACAATACTTTATAAAAACACTACAAACATTAATTATCCCTAATACTACGACAACCAAAACTTCTACACGGAAAAGATTGCTAAAGCCTTGGATAACTACAGGAATGCTAAAATGTCTAAGAAATCGAGATAACCTTAACAAAAAATTTAAAAAAGATCCGAACAATCACATCTTAGAAACTACCTACAAGAGATATAGGAATTTTTGCTCCACCCTTTTAAAAAGATAAAAAAATGAATATGAAGAAAAAAATATACAGAGTGCAAACAAAAATAACAAGAAATTATGGAAAGCTATAAAAGAGATCACATATACCGCAAAACCAAAAAACACCCCATTTGAACTCATAAATACAAAAGACCAAGTTAAATCTATAAATAACGTAAACAACTTCTTTGCAAATGTGGGCAAAACGTTAGCAGAGAAAATAAAAACTAAAAATGTTCATGCTCAACCGAGTATTCCTAAGTCATGCCCAGGTTCATTTGTACTGTTACCAACCGATGAAGATGAGATTGGTGCCTTGATAACCAATCTTAACAGTGACAGTGCAACTGGACTTGATATGATACCCGCGGACATAATAAAGGAAAACCGAGGTACTCTAACTAAACCCATAACTTTTATCTGCAATTTGTCGCTATCGACTGGAGTGTTCCCTACAGAACTAAAAAAGTCGAGAATTTGCCCGATTCACAAGAGTGGGGATAGAAACTGTGTCAATAATTACAGACCAATTTCAATACTGCCCACAATCTCAAAAATCCTCGAGCGTGTCATAAATAAAAGGTTAGTGAAATATCTTGAGAAAAATAATCTTATTTCGCCAGCACAATTCGGTTTTAGGTCTAAAAAATCAACATCAGATGCAGTTCATAAATTAATCGACCACGTAGTTACTAATCTTGACAGTAAAAAGAAAACTATTGCTGTATTCTTAGACCTTGCCAAAGCATTTGACACAGTCTCTATTCCTATCCTGCTAAAAAAATTTGACTGTCTAGGAATTAGGGACCTTCAGTTGAAATTGTTCGAAAGTTATCTCACGGAAAGAACACAATGCGTGAAACTTAATAACCTAACAAGTATCGACGCCCCAGTTCTTTTCGGGGTTCCACAAGGTAGCATCTTGGGTCCGACGTTGTTCCTAGCCTACATCAACGATCTCTGTCAGTTAAATCTCACAAAAGCTAAAATTGTCACGTTTGCGGACGATACCGCATTACTTTTTAGCGGCGAATCATGGGACGATGTTTTTTCGAGCGCACAGGCGGGTTTTAATAGAGTAACAGAATGGTTGCACGACAATGTCCTGACTTTAAATGTAGATAAGACAAAATATTTAACATTTTCACTGAATAAGTCGGCGGCACACATTAATAAGTATAAATTAACATCTCATAAGTGTACCGACTACAATAACGATGACTGTGTGTCCTGGAATTGAAAGGACGAATGCAACCAAGTATCTAGGAACCATGCTGGATGATAGATTAAATTTCCAGAAACACATTGACATGTTGGCGGCAAGAACAAGGAAACTAATCTTTATCTTTAAAAATTTACGGCATGTAGCTAACAAGGATTTAATACGAACAGTATACCTTGCACTTGCTCAGTCACAGCTTAGTTACTGTATTTCCGCCTGGGGTGGTGCAGCTAAAACCTACTTAATGAAAATCGAAAGGGCTCAAAGAGCTGTCCTAAAGGCCAGCATCTTTCACCCAACCGTCGATGTTTATAGGCACAGTAAGGTTCTCACGGTTCGTCAGCTCTATGGACTGCACACAGTCACTAAACAACATTCTTCGCTGACATATGATCCAAGTTTGAATGAAAATCGGCGGAGAAAGGATATTGTCTGCTCAAAACCATCTTTTGAAACCAGCTTTGCTCACCGCTTCTTCTGCTATCAGGGTTGCAATCTTTACAATAAAATAAATAGGATCCTGTCAATCTACTCTCTTCTAAAAACCAAATTTAAGGCTGTGGTAAGGGACTGGTTGCCGACACTGGACTACATTTCCATGGAGAAACTGCTATAGTGGTGGTCTTTCTCATCGGATAGCTGGGTATAATCTCACACTTAATTCATCACCACCACACACTTATACACAAACAGACATACAAATATACAGACACACAACTCACACGCATACCACATTCTCACACCACGTACAAGCGCATTCATCCCACCACACTCACACTCACTTTGTGCTTTATTAAGTTTGGATATTTGTTTTTTCATTGCTCATTCTGTCTCCATTAACCAAATAGTTATAATTTACGAATTCTGTCAAACATTTTTCTTATTCAAATATTTGTTATGTTACGTTATCCTTATTCGCTCATGGGGTGAGGACCTGGTGATCTGTAATACAGGTTAACACCTATAACAGACACCAGCTCCGCACACTCACTTGACTGCAAAATGTATTCCCCATAAACTGAATTTATAAATTATGCCATAAGTCATGTTTTTGTGTGGAGAAATAAAGATTATGATTATGATTATGATATAGAAAGATAGTTAACATAATTCCGGAGAAAATACTCAACTTGGTTTTTACAACAAATTCGAAGTAATAAATTGCCAAACGTACCTAATTAACAGTATTATTGCTGAAACAATTCAAAGACATGGTGTAACTTAGTATAAGGAGCTATAATAACATTAGTCTCATAAAATATATGTGGTATCCGTGACGTCAACAGTAAGTCAGAGAATCTCGGTCACCGACCTTTCAAATAGCTTAATTTTATAAAAGAAAGGAAAAGCTCAAAATCGCGTCTTCATTGAAAATAATGAAGTGTTAACTGTCCTCCATCGTGCAGTCGAAAGCTGTCTCTTTTCTGTTATTAATGGAACAGAGACGTTTTTAACCGTTACAGGATAGTAAAAAGAACAATTTAAAAGCCTAGCTACAAATGAATAACGATTTGTACCCATCGTAGGCAGGATTCCTTTTTGTCAACTTGTGCGTATTGCCTTCGCTTTTCGTCCAAAAACGGCACATTCTAGCTGCGCATAGTGCCACAGTTTCACTGAACTCAAGTTTTGTGGGCTCGGTTGTCAAAATATTTGGTGACGATGAAATTAGACTAACATGAAAAATGAAAACTTTGCAAAGGTGCTTCAGAAATCAAAAATTAGGAAAATAACCGATAACACATATCGATTATTTTACTATCAGGTAAAAAATAACAGCACAACAGACAATTAATACGGTTGTATTAATAGCTGAATGGTTGGTCACCAGTAGATACGAGTACAAAAACACACCAGTTATATTGAAAGTAAGTGGCAGAATGAAATATTGACCTAAGACCACAATTAATTAAAATTTCACATCTCAGTTCAGTAACATCACTTACACAATACATGATAAGGGTCGACATATTCAATTAGATTCCCGTAGTTTCATCGAAATATATAAACTGCCATTATAATGATGGAGAACTCTCGCAAGTTGCATTACTATGCAATATTACTGCAATGCAATAGACTACAAACGTTGCTTTTCATACAGAAACTGAGACAGTGTGTCACCCACTTTTTACCCCTTTCCCGGTCGTTTACGTGGAAACCCTCGCTTTTAATTAGCAGCCTGTATGCAACATGGTTTACCCGCTTTTGACTTGTATGACCTCGTTCAAGGCGAAGCTTTAGCAGTGAATAGCGTGTTACAGGAACCTAGAAACTGAGCTAGTTCTTAAGGAATCTAAGTGGCCTTACGTCACCTGTTGCGAAATAGAAACCTCACGCATAAATTTAATTGTATGTATATATGTTATTATATGATCAACACAAAGTCTCAATCAACAAAATTACGGAAGGTCACTAAGAACTATCATAACTTATTTAAGAAAGGAGCTTTGTTTGGAAATACCACATACATACATAACTACCCACCTACACAGAGACAACTTTCAATATGATAGTTCTATCGCATTATGCTAAAGTAAGTATAACGTTGAACTGTGCCTGGTACTGCTTTAATTTAGTACCAGATCGAAAACATATGAAAAACTAAAATAATAAAAAGAACAGAGGTTTACCAATGTGGGTTGCAAAAAGTGTAAAACAAATACTAATATTCCGTTACCATGCCGCCCGAAATAGTTAACTGAAATAGTTTTCAGCAGTATATCAAAGGCACAAAAACGGAACATTTTATAACATTTTGATTCGAACGCATTCTCAGACAGGGTAGCTATTCGGATTTCCCATGGATTCCTTCATTGTTTATGACCTAGTTATACTATATGGTAGACTTTCAAAATACCAGTGATAGATTAAAGCGTTAAATTTACGAAGATTTTACGAGTTTGAAAATATTGATTTGGGATCCCCAAATACATTCCAGATGTTTGAGAAATTATATCGGCTTTTGTTTCAGCAATCCCTCGTCGTAAGTTACCAGCGGCGAAACCTTAAGTATGACCAGCTATGGTTAGTGTTTTGTGATATATAAATTAAACAGGGGTTAAAGTAAAACATGGGGCTCAAAAATAAATGAGCTCTCGAGTAAAAAAGGCCTTTGGAACATCGATTCAACCGAATGTACATATTTTTGACTGGTCACCCAGGCTTTAAATTGGACACAAATTAAGTCAAGAAATTGTTGCATAAAGTCCAAAAACGAAATTAAACGTTTACTGTAACCATTAGTACAAAGAAAAAAATTAAAGCGGTTCTCGTTAGTCGAGTTCGAACTTCCGGCACAGTGTACTCCGGGACGCCATATTGAGGGAAATTGGTAGGGTGCGCTAACTTCAGGCTTTAATTTTCGCTGTGCATTTAATGTGGACGTTTTCCATATTGAATTCGGTTTATTATTTGAAGTGCTGTCTGCACCGTGATGATGCTGGCAGAATATTATACCTAATTATTTACTGGTTGCTTAAACAAGAAATGTTTTGTTTTAAGTTCACTCAATGAAGTCCAAATTCCAATAAAAATGTATAATAAACAAGTTAAATTCCAAAATTTAAAAAACCCCCGACACATTTTTTTTTCGTGTAATTTATCTAGTACGAGTACATAGCAGATACGTTTCGATCGGCAATCTATTGAACACGTAATTATGACACGATATCTTGCGAAAACATCCCGATTCAAACAGTGAAACGCCCATAACTTTTAAACCGCTGAACCGATTTTATTCAAACATAGCTAAGAACACTTTCAATTAAGAGACATTTAAAAAAAAAAAACTAAATCAAAATCGGTTTACCCGTTTGGACGCTATGATGCCAGAGACAGACACACAGATACACAGCAACACACGTGAAACTTATAACACCCCTCTTTTTCCGGCGGGGGTTAAAAATAGATGAACTTCATTAGCATTGTCATTACCCGACCTCACTCATCTCGCTCCACATTTTAACTGCCAGTATTTTAATTAGTGAAGCATTTCTTCAGCGCGGCCTTTTCCGTGGTTCTGCATATTGTATGAATATCATGAGAGATGCGCTGAATGAGACGAGGCCGAGGGAGCGATAGTATAAAAGATTGTATGCAATTGTGCCATATTCAAACTGCTGATACATTAATTAAAATGATCTCAATATGTTTGCCAATGAAGTAGTGAGTCATCGTGGCACTCGTAGCTAAATATATAGGTGAGTCGTTGCACTCACAGCAGTTCCCGTTGGTAAGATGTGAGCAGAGGCGTAGCTAGGTAACAAAAGGCCCTCGTACAAAAAATAGACTGGGGCCCTAACTGAATTGTTTACCAAACGTAAACAATCAAGTTAGAGACCCAGTATATTTTTTTTCAAGTCAATATATATATAAATATAAATCTTTAAAGGTGCATAGCTACAGTATCATCAGCTCTTTGCCAGATTAGTAAGGAGTATGTTATACCATGACGGTTCCCGATATAGCGAGTGTGGCAAATCCTACTATGGGTACTGGTTCCTTGGATGCTAATGGCACCATCAACCACAAGTTTCAAACAGAAGTTCGAAACTGTTGGAAATTCACATGTCTTTCAAATGAGTTGACACGATTAAAGTCGTGTTGCAACCTACTTTGTTTAGGTACCGAAGTTGGTTGAATTTTTCGCCAGTTATATTTGAGGTTTGCGTCCGTAGTGGTCAGGGTCCGAGGACCCTCTGAACTTGCGGGCCCAGGTGCACGGCACCGCCTAGCCCTCCAGTAGATACGCCCCTGGATGTGAGGTAGTAATTAAAATGTAATATGGGTAATTGCTTGTACTTGGTTAATGCCGCAATAGACTCAAGTTTGGTGTGTCGACGTCTAATTAAGGAACTAATTAAACCTGCCAGCATCAATCAGCGAATACATACAACTAACAACAGAGTAGATATCTGGTTGATGTCGGCAGATGTGACGTCTCTGAGATCATCAAGACATCGAAGTTTCCAAACAACATGTAAATTGCTAACTCTCCTCATCTATCTTGTTTAAGTATTCAGCCTTGAAAGTCTTCGATAAACATTTTAATAAGTCATAATAATATTATTTCTTTCCAACTTTAATTTTTGTAGAAATGCGTGCAATATTTTTTGTAAAATTTGACGACAGCCGCCGAGAAAGTAATGATGACAAATTGTGTTTCGCCCACATGTTGAAAAAGCGTCTCAAGACGTTCCCGCGTAGCTATAACTCTTGTTTTAAACAACGTGAGCATAACACGCAATTTCTAAAAATCTTGCTAAAAAACGTAACGTAATCTGCCATTTGGCACCTAATCAAAAGATATTGACGACATTGGGAATTTACGAACTAAAATTCAAGTAACTTATTACTTCGGTACTGTTTTCCGTACCATCAAAGTGAAATACTAAGAAAATAAAAACAAAGCTATCCTTAGCACATACCAAACAGTATTTTTTTTTGAAGAGCGGTGGTGGCCCAGTGATAAAGGTCGACTTACAAGTTGTAGATCGTGGGGTCAAACTCACGCGCTTTACTTTGTCAATTATTTCATCACCACTGCTTGATGAAATAAAAGTCAAAACGTTGAAGGAAACCGGCAGGTCTTAAAACTAAAAATTTGAATACAAGTGACATCCACCAACCAGCACCGGGCTCGCGTGTATTAGGGCCCATTCCCTCTCACAGAGAGGAGGCCTGCACGCACAAAGAACCAAATGGGAGTCTAAGTACGGAAAAGGGGATCTATCTATCCTATCTATCCTCACAGTATTTTTTTGTTTTGTAAATGAAAAAAGCTGTACACGAATCCTATGGGAAAATATTTATCAACTCAGAACAGAGTTTGCGTCCATTATGTTTGAGAAAATTTTCAATTAAGACAGGATTAGTCGCACACTTAATAACAATGTAGTTTTCAGTCGTTACACCCTATTTAATTCTCTCACAACTCATGTAGTAATTTTGTGGTAATACAGGTGGGTAAATAAAATCAAGTGAATCAGTATTAATTTACAAATACTTTTGTAATTTGTTGGTTTTGTTCTTGGTTTCAGTGGATGAAACGACTCAAAGGAATTTAAAAAGACAGAAGAAGAAATATAAAGATGTACATATATATTTGTAATAAAATTAATGTAAATTCTTGTTTCGATAAACTGTTATGCATTAATTTGAAAGTGTTATGATTTACGAGTAATAGTATTAAACCAAACAATTGCCTTTAAGTGATCTTTATTGGTAATATCATCAATAATCAATTATTTAAACAGATTCACAACTTAAAACTGAGGATCATTTAACTTGTAATAAGTAGGAATATAATTTTATAACAAACTAAATTTTAAAATTGGATCAATAAAATTCATTACTCTTCCGGAACCATTTCTCACTCCACAATTTAATTTGAGGAACGCAAAATCTGTGTATTTAATGATAATGAAGAAGCAATGTTGATATTTGAAAATTATACGTACCTTTGCGGAAGGGTTATTTTTCGTGAGAATCGAAAGAAAATCGAAAAGCAGCATTTCATTTTTTAACACCATTCATATTGTATACAGGTATAGCATACACTAGTGTAGAGGTTGCAAAATTACTTTTTTTCGCTATCTCATTTTGTTAAACGAAACTTACAATTGCAGGCTTCTGCAAAAGTTCTGTAAAAGGTATGAAATTTTAATTAGGAAATAGACGCAGTGAATTTAACTTCGCTAGTTAACTGAACATTCCTCTGCAGCGTCTCGTTAGAGACACGGCATTGTACTTTGAATTTATTCCACGCTATTTCTTTAAGTCGTATTTATACACAATCGATAAACTATATTGTGTCCTAATTGGCCTTAAATTAAATTATTACTAAATAAAACCATCACAACTAATCTTAGATTAAAAAAACGGAATCACAAAAGCAGAAGATTTAACAGAAAATTCACCTCTAAAATACCAAAACAATTATTTTAGCAATTTGTCGCGAAGATCAATTATTTAGTAAATCCACGTTTAATAGTACGACATGAACACGACGAGGTTAATTTCACGTTTTCATTAGCAGGAGGCAGTGGTACGATACGATTCTCCAGACGGTGTGGCTTGACGACGACGCAGCGAAGCGTGTGTTGGTATTACAGACTTAATTTTGTTTTGGGAAAATTAGATAGCTTGGGGTAAAGACCGCGCAAGGTGTTGATTACGGGCGTTTTGGTCCGTGGTATAAAATAAAATAATTAAAGGGCAGATGGAGTCTTATAATTTTTCCCAAGATATTATAGGTTGTATTTAATGGAAAGGTACGCGAATATTTAAAAACTGTTATGGATGTCATAGTAAATTCCCGTAATTGTTCCTGATGCTGCGCTGGAGGATGTCTTCAAGGTTCTGAACTGAAAGGGGCTTGGCATCAACGTTAATGGCATGTACATCACTCACCTTCGGTTTGCCGACGACATAGTGGTCATGGCTGAGACCATGGAGAGCCTCAGTAAAATGCTCGATGACCTCATTAGAGGTTCCGAAAGAGTGGGTCTTAAAATGAACGTGGACAAAACCAAGTTCATGGTGAATGCCCATGTAACAAGTTGAAGTTGTAGAAGATTATGTCTACCTGGGACAAACAATCCAGTTGGGTAGGTCCAACTTCGAGAAAGAGGTCAACCGCCGAATCCGACTCGTCTGGGCGGCGTTCGGGAAGTTGCGTGGTATATTCTCATCCAATTTACTGCAGTTGAGACACTGAGACCTGACACAAAAGTTTATGACCAGTGTGTGTTGCCAGTTATCACCTATGGGACCGAGATGTGGTCGCTCATAATGGACCTTATCCGAAAGCTTAAAGTCACCCAAAGGGCAATGGAGAGGGCTATGCTCGGCATTTCCTTGCGTGATCACGTCAGAAATGATGATATCCGCAGGAGAACCAAAGTTAACGACATATCCCAAAGAATTGCCAAACTTATGTGGCAGTGGATAGGGCACATTGCTCGCAGATCGGATGGCCGATGGGGCCGAAAAGTTCTGAAATGGAGCCCGCGAACGGGAAGACGAAACGTTGGAAGGCCTCTCACTAGGTGGTCCGATGACCTGGTTAAGGTTGCAAGAAGGCGCTGGATGCGAGACGCATCACGGGATCGGTCAATGTGGCGACGCCTGAAGGAGGCCTATATCCAGCAGTGGACGTCTTTCGGCTGAAATTATGATGATGATGAGTCAATTCCCGACAAAGTGGTCGTCAGCTGACCATAATTTGTATTTTTTTATTATTTAAAATAGGCTTGCCCTCGACCACTATCTCACCTGATCGTAAGCGATGATGTGGTCGACAGTAAAACACGCTTACCTAGCCTATATAAGCTATTCAATATTGACATAAAGACCCCTAGATTGTAGCTATCGGGAAACACAGACTCCGGCAAGGAGAATTTACGATGACTTCATTGGACAAAGCTGTTTATATGTATAGACAGAAGCTGTAATTAAAATATAAGTGTACGTTGCGGGTTTAATTAATTCGTTATTACGTATTACGTTTTCGAATGCAAATACGATTACATTAAAATTGAGCAAACACGTAGAGTTTAAACAGATATTTCTCTCGAAATTCGATTTCTTGAATGTAATAATAGAGGTATACGGGGACTGGAATAATTTTACTTTAATAAAAATACGTCCAGTGCCTTTGTATCTTAGCAAACAATATATTCATTTGAATAAAAAAATGTGTAAATGAAACACACAGTTTTGCATAGACTACATACGAGTGTAAAAGTAAAATACACAAAAAAGGTATTATATAAAGGGTCAATTAGAATATTTACATAGTTTTTAATAAAATAACGTTATCAATGTTCAATTAAAAATTTTACCTAACCCGCACGCAACAGTTTTATTTCTATCACTAAACCGTTTCGATTTCCATTACAACCAAAACCTACCACTGTAAACTTTGTAGAATAGTTCACAGTAAACAAATGTGTGCTTTAATAGGTTCCAAAATGTTGATTAACATTCTTCTGTCTACAAGAGAGTGCATATAATTAATACGAAGATAAATACTTATCGAAAACAACTGTAGTAATTATTACAACTGTAGAACAAATTTTTTCTAATTCCTGAACTGCGACATGCTGAGGATTTCCTCTAAATTATTGGACAAGTTAAAGCTCATTAGAACTACGTATGATCATCTCTGACATTCCATAACTGATCAAATACAAAATTATATTACAATGTGTACGTAATTGAACTGGTCTTATTCTCAAAGATTTTCCTGAAGTATTGCGAAAGTCCGACGAATTGCATAAATGTCACTGAAATAATTTATCAATATCAAATCTAAGTCGCATTGTTCTTGGGACTTAATAAATTGAACTTGAATTAATTTTAAGCATTATTATTTTTGTTTACGAAGGCGTTTTTATTTTCGTTTTTCTTTAATTAGTTTACGATGAATATACTCAGTAATACGGACTTTTGAAAATGAAAAGAAACCGTGCAGGTCAGTAATTTAAGTTATCATTTATTAGCGCATGCATAAGATGTATTGTGTATATTAAACACATAACTTGTGCCGTAAATCTTACATATGGATTAGCAAAAAAGCAATTGACACTCACCGCGTCCCGTTTATGAGCACTGAGTCCCAGCAGTGCAATATAAACAGCGCACATTCTGCTGACCCAGCACTCCGTGACCGGCGTAATGGTCACGAGCACGAGCTACAATTTGCATATCGTTACAAAACCCGCTAATTTGAAAATTTTATTGATACCGATAATGGCGCTGTATGTCATCAATCACCTTAGATAGCTACGTTGTGTGGAAACGTTTATGAGCTTTTTCACGGGACACACATTCTGCAATGTAATCAGATTGGTAATTTGATAACGTGATTTAATTTGCATTCATTTTTTGTTTACAATAGTAAATTAAACGCGATCAAACCACGTGCACGTGTTAGAATAGTATCTCTATAAATATTGTACGCCTGGCGTCCGTCCAGTGTGCATTGTGACGTCACCATGGTTGTGTTACGACGATGAGATACATTGCTGCCTGTGGTGACGACCAGTCTGTATTGTATGATGGAGGCTGTTCGTAGAAAAGAGCTTTGTCAATGAGTATCAGAATGTAAAATGAGTACGATTATGTAAAAGTAATTAAAATGCACTGCATGTTGCTGTAAAGCTTATTTAGCTAATAAAATACAAATACTAAAAGACAAACTCACAGCAAATAATGTCACTATTTTACGTGTTATTTAAGCCGTTTAAAGTTATCGAAACTAGCAGAAATTTTGTTCGAGAACCGATAGTTAAAAGTTCCGCTTTACAAAAACTGAAAAGCATTTTGCAATGTTCGTCACCTCGCCATAGATTTGCATAAAGTTCTCGAAGGAAGGTAATAAATAGAGGCAAAATATCTGTAATTATGTCCGACAGTAGTACCGCGCTGCTAATAGAATGACTGTACAAAGACAGACTCCAGTTACAACGTATAGCAGACTTTTTCTCACTGTAAAACTTATTTTTTTTGTCATGTGGTGAATGGTGAAACACGCTTGCTTAGAAATAACCTATTCACTCTTGACTTATCAATATCTAGATTGTAGCTATCGGGAAACACAAATTCCACTCCTTAGCAGTACGCATAATAAAAGTGTTCCCAAAATGTTTTGAGCGTAAGGGTGGGCTGTCCACCATGAACCGATGGCGCACGTACTTCTTGTAGTCCGATGATGATAGAATTAGGTCGTGTAATTCTATCGCACACTCTCCGAAATGTAACCGATAAAAAACCGACAAGCTGGCAACTCAGCGACGATGTTCAAAGCTATGGAGCCTTGATTTGACCAGTGCCTCATTACCGATGAGCCTCTTAGGCCGCATTTCGATCGATTCTAGTGCATCAAGCTTGTATTTGGCAGATCCGTCCCATATCAACTTTCTTGTAATAAACTTAAATAACTTTTAATATTGTCAGCGATTCATTCTGTGCAAGCCTTTTCCCATATTTATTGGGGTTGGCTTCCAGTCAAACCGGATTCAGCTGAGTACCTGTATTTTACTCGGAGCGACTGTCTATCCGACATCCATAACTACAACCCAGTCTTCTTTCGTTTTCGTGTGAGGATGTGGCCACCTCTGTTTTCAGAGTTAATTAAGCCGCCTTTGGGAACCCCACAGGCCTCTGACTTGGCTATTTCAGACTTACATTAACTATATCAGTCCAGGTTTCCTCACGATGTTTTCCTTCACCGTTGCCTGTGATGTCCAAGATAAACTTAGAATGTACCCATATATGAATTTGAAATTCATATTGGTAGTTGACCGGATTTTAACCCACTACCACAAGAAGGAGAGGCAAGGTCTTAGCCAATAGGCCACCGCAACATCTTTACAACCCAGAACCTAGACAATACAATTCGCCTTGGCAAGACTGGTCACATTTTCTAGCTTCTATCTATCCGTAACGACACGTTTGTGAAACATCTGTTAGAGTCACCAAGGAAAGGTCGCTTTAAGGATTCAAATAATAACAGTTTAATATCCTTAACTTTGTATACCGGAAGGTGTGTTCCACTAAACTTATATGAGACGTGTGGTCCTTACGAAGTCTAACGGGGTACAGTTCAACGAGCAACTAGGAATTTTATTCAAGTGTTGTCAAAGACAGTGTTGAAATAGGAAAGATTTGTTTTTGTTAAACTCCAACATCATCCTCATAAAATATTTGGGCTTTCTTTTCATAGCTGGCAAAATGGAAACCGTACTTCAAACAAATTAGTGACGTTTGTGAAACACGCCAGCTGGGTTTCCCCTTAATCAAGCATTTCATAAAAATATACTTCAACGAACCAACTCATATCCGAGCTAGCCGGTTATAGTCAAGATCATAATTTGGTAGCAATTTTGAACCTCGACTGTACACGTTATTTAATCTGAAACCGTAAAATTCATCCCACCTTAATTAGGTTTACGTAGGAACACCGCTAAATCTGTTTGGATTAATGTGATTACATAAAGCATCACACGGTGAGAGGACAGCAGGGTACTCGAGCCGTCAACCGTCGTCATCAGCCAGAGGGTCACGGCCGTAATGTGTGAGGAGCAGTGTGAACGTCATATGTAAATGTGCAAATAGGTGAAACTTTTGAACGTCACCCAATTATCTAAATATTTGGAAAATCCACGAGTTGTTAGTTGAACCATCGAGTCAATATCTATTATATTTATCACAAGGACGATTAACTAGTTAAGGATTACGTAACTAAACATATTCTATGTAGATAACCTTCTCCAGAAACCTTTCTCAAACCACCGACGTGTTCCAACTACACTGTGTCTAATATCTAACAGAGAGCTGTCAGCTATTTGAATCTTGAAGCAACTTCTGTGGCGTGATTAGTCTATTTAAACACTTAGTAATTAGTTTCCACGTGGGTGGCTAATGCTTGCGCCTAACGTGCTGTCGGCACTTAATTTGCGCCTACTAATAACACCGACGTAGTAATAATTTCAGATCTCAATTAACAATTCTAAGAGAATAGTTCGCATGAAATGTGTTTTCTATAGGCAAACATGTTTACTAATTTGCAAGTATTCCAATCTTTTTTTTACTTAGTAGGTTTGTGCAAAAATCTAAACGTCTAAGCGGAATAGCTAAAGTCGGATTTTAAGCTGTCGAGCTTAAAATCCGACTTTAGCTATTCCGCTCGTATTTTCTATCGTAACCAATTAATGTTTTGCTCTCTGGCCAAAACCGACTGAATGTAAAAACGTAGATTAGTTCAACAATCATAATGGATGCCCGAACACATAGAGTTTCCGATTGTAATATAATACTTTTCATTTTGCTGAATAAATTGGCGACAGACATTTTGAGTTTACTGTATGATATTTTGTTTAAAAACCTAATTTATTTAATACAATCGCCACTAAAGCTATTCTCGGTTATCAACTTTATGGATTTGGATTCCTATACAAAGCCAACCTCAACAAATATGGCGTAGCTATCTTATATTTATACAATCCTTAATCCTGCGAACGAATCACAGCTACATAAAACAGCGTTAGATTGTCTGTGAAACACGGAGTTACTACAGCAATGGAGTGTGACCACTAAACTATTCTACGAGAACTCTTCTATGTCTGGGGAAGATTTAAAAAGTGTCATGGTGCGTTCTGACTGAGAAAAAGTTGAAGATGTTTGTTCTACATAGTTCAGCCGCACATTAGCACTTCGTTTGTTTATTACTCCGTGTTGCACCCACACGTTTGTGTAAATTTGCACGTAAACGCAAATATATTCCAAAATCCAATTATCATCATGTGACACTCATGTTCACACGACGCGGTGACTCTAACTGTGAGAGCTTGACTGTAGATAATTATATCATTCAAATTGTAATTGGATGGACAAACTAAATCAAATTAGATGGTGACTCTCACTATTTAATTTGGTTGGCTTACTTATTCTTTAGATTTCTTAATAAAGACACATAACATTAACGAACATGGAGCACCAGTAACTACCGAACTTGTCTCATTACTGGAAGACAATCGTAACACAAACACATAAAGGAAAGTCGTTCACCTAAAGATTTTCTTACTTTCTTTAGTTTGACTTTTTCTTTAGCATAACATACCTTACCTACCCACAAAGGTAAATTTAGGAACTATAAATATGTAAATACATAGTACATTAGTATAACAAACTCTCTTGGCAAGTGCCAGGCTTGTGTGTGAGTGTTTCCGTTAATTTTAAGTTTGCAATCAACAAAATAAACAAACTACCGCATGACAAACTACAGCAAAACATAAATTATACGTGGGTCATTACTATCATTAATGAATGTAAATATTGTAATCAACGTCAAACGTAAACAAATGACTCATGTCATTAATGTGTATATAAATTACGTAGTAGTGTATTATAACCAGGTGCAGTAGAAACACTTTTGACAATGTATTGAAATGTTAGTGAATTATTGAACAGTTAGCTATCACAACATTCGTGTAGCCGATTAAGTAGAGATTAAGATACCAGATGTTATTTAAAATTCCTCAATGCCTACCTTAAATGTCACCTTTATCTTACTTCTGGGTCAAGCTGTCAAAATATGAAAGCTTGATGTTACTTTAAACCCAAAATACGCGATAAATAAACCAACCAATTAATTTTTTAACATAAAAGCTTCAAAAAACTCAGCTGCGTGGATGGAAGAGTGAAACTGCACTACTACCGCTCTGGTAAGCGGTAGTAAGCAGGTGGGTGTCGTATCAACTAATACACGATGTCACTATCAACCAGCGCACTTTACTCGAGTTACTGAATGTGTTAAAAATCTTTTGGAATTTATCTCTTTTTTTCTACGTCCTGATCTAAGATCTAACGTAGAATAAATTTGAACCTATTTATCAGAATATGGTACAGGTGTATAGGGGCGTTTTCAATGCATACCTGCATAATTGGCACCTTATCAATACTTTAATGATGACTTGATCCTTGCTTGTCTTGTTTTGTGAGCAATAATATGGTGATGCAACTAAACAAATTAGCCTTAATGTCACACACATCCGTTATTGATATTCACTTTAATTACTTAACTTGATTAGAAACAGCTGAAAAAAGTCACTATCCATCAATATTTGAGCCAAAATACGTACACGGCTGAACATATACCTCCTCTAAGTGTCGCTACATACGGTTCTGAGCGTTTCGCATCCACCGCATATTTTCATATACTTAATAAAAATTAAAAAATCATGATAAATTCAACTAAACCAAGCTCAAACACAGAATCCTTGTGTATTTATAACAATCAATATACTTACTGAACCATTACCAATGGATTAATAACCACAAACGGGTCTAACACTGTTTCCCCAATGAAGTACACTCCTGGGGATCCGAAGCGTAATATATGTGTATTTGTTTGCATTGTACTACTAACCCTGACTGAACAAGTTCCAGATACACAGTTTTCTCTGCAAAAAATATTATATATAGAGTGCTATCTGTAGGAAAGATTGTTTTCCACTTTGTATGGACGATGTTGACTACTTTGTTACTCTAGTTGTATTGCGCTACACTTCTGAGCAAAGAAAATAATAATTAATGTATATTAATAGGATAGGATCCGCTGGTTGCGAGACGCGTGGGACCGATCAATGTGGCGACGCTTGGGGTAAGTCTATGTCCAGCAGTGGACGTCTTTCGGCTGATATGATAATGATGATGACATATTTAAATTTCAATTTGAATTTTGAAGCCCTGGATTTGAATCCCGGTTCGGGCAAAGTCATATTGGATTTTACATGTGGAATGGCTCAGTACCAGATCAGAGTCTGGCTTTTTGTCCTGTTGATGGCAATGTAATAGATTCGCCCACTATTACATGGTTCTTAAAACATAATTGCTAAAATTTCGGTGTACTACATATACACGTCTGCCCAACGCTTCGGGAAACCCAAAAAGATACGATTATTTTTTCCGAAAGGTTTTGCCAGAAATATACAATGCTCCCACTTGTAACCTGTACTATGTTATGACGACAATATTACTTCGTGTGACAAACATAACATAAACAGTTCACATCAGTTCGACTTGTACAATAATTACGAGTTATACGCGCGTAGTAGACAGACCGACAAACCACAGAGCGTCAAACCTATCGGAGTAGGTAATTACACCTCCCATAGTACCTTCATTTAAGAAAGTTTCGAGGGCTTATCTTTTGCAATACCGGGCCTATTTGTGTAAAGCGCTTAATTTTATTACTAATAATACAATTTGCCACAACAGCCTGTTCAAAATGAGCATATAACGTCGCAAATGTTCAAAGGAGGCATTTCTACTTACATTAGGTAATCTAGACTTAAACGAGAATTTTCTTGCAAATTAAAGTATATATTTTCTGAGATAACGGGACAATTTGCCGTCTAATCTTCATAACCGCCAGTCGCGGCGACCTTCTGCAGGCAAAATATAAAATTGAGTTTGCAAATTGAAACGCCGAAACTTAATTACTTCAAGCCCATTGTAAGTTTTTCAACGTTGATGCGAAATCTTTCTGTGAGGCGTATTATTTCATGAGCTCGAACCTTAAATAATTCTTCACTATTGATTTGATCAATAGATAGAAACTACAGGCACATAGTGAGCCTATTTTGAACTTGCACTTACGAATTAATTGATTCAACGGCATTTTAAACAAAATTATAAAAGTATCGTCAAACAAGTATCGCATAGAGTTCTCGCCAAATTTCTGGGCCGCCCTGACGTTGGCATTCCGATTTATTTATTTATTAAAGTATACATGATAAGTTATACAGAGCATATTACACAAGAAAACATACAACAAAAAAAACACTCAATCAAATATTAAAAAAATAGACAGAATAAAATATATCTATATACAAATAAAATCTAATTAAAATAAAACACACAAGGTAACAAAACCATCAAAAAGTATACAAAACAAAAACAGAAAATAACAACAACAAAAAAATACTTACAGAAGTAAAAATTTACAAAGAATATACAATGAACATTAACATTCGAAACGGGATATTTACAGTGTTTACTTCTGTGTTTTGTTGCGAGTAATATACATTTATTTACTAATCTATCTTTAATCCATCTTCTCACAAAACCTCAACATTCACGACACGCATCTATCCATCACCCAGCAAGCAGGTGCTGTTTTTGTATGAGATTTACTATTGCGCAGCCATTGTAGCCAACTTCAGGGCGGCCAAGAAGTTTAGCGAGAACAATAATGATAATTGCCATCAATCATCTCAATTGAGCTAGTCTATAGTTGAGGTAGTTAACAATCACTAAATGTGGCATTACATTGCGCGATACATGGTTTATGTGAGGTAATGCTAAATGTATAGCTAGTAATGAATTACAAAGCACTCGATGATTCGACAAAGTCGTCCTTACAGTAAGTGTTATGACGCTATACGGATACTTCATAGATTTATGAGTATAATCCACTTACTAACCTACCTACGTTCACGAAAATGCCGTTCTACAACTGTATAATAATATCAACATCATTCAGCACGAATGATCAATCATCTGTTGTACATAAATAGAGTAGCTTGTTCGGTAACATAGCACTGTCTTCATCACACGACTGCTCTGTTTGGAACAATAACATCAGTTAGCTAACGAAACAAGCATTGTACGCGTTCCAACTCGATAGATGTTTTGTGTCCAGAGCTGATAATACATTGTCAAGGTTCGCAGATTATTAATAACTAGTGTCTGTTCATGGTAAACAAAGGCCATTGCAAATGTGTCTGTTTATAACACTGTAATCTAGAAAATGAAAGCATTTCACCAGTTTTCATTTCTGATAAAATAATGTAACAGATAGTTACTGCCGTTGATCAAATATTTAATCGTATGATAGATACTGCGCATCAATTTATATTCAGTGCAATAAAATTTATTCAATTTATGATTGAACAGGTTTTCTAGAATATATCATGTTTCTGGGAACATATCCATTACAATGAACGGTACCCACTATTATTATTCCATTGGAGAGACCCAAGAAGATTCTGTGGAACATGCATCGGAAAATAAATCTCTACTATTGATAGATCTGAAACACTTTGGGTTGCACTAAGTACGAGCTATAACGATAGGTAACAATTGTCAACAATTTCAAAATGTAATTAATGGGTTTGACACAAAATGTACAGTGGTACATCGTAAAGATTTTGGGCTTTTTAGGGTTCCGTAGCCAAATGACAAAAAACGGAACCCTTAAGGATTCTTCATGTCTGTCTGTTTGTCCGTCCGTATGCCACAGCCACTTTTCCGAAACTATAAGAACTATGCTGTTGAAACTTGGTAAGTAGATGTATTCTGTGAACCGCATTAAGATTTTCACACGAAAATGCAATAAATTTTGGGGGTTCTCCATACTTAGAACTGAAACTCAAATTAAGGTTTCTATTTATTTATTTTTCTAAATTGAATAGTTTGCGCGAGAGACACTTCCAAAGTGGTAAAATGTGTGTGTGTCCCCTGTAACTTCTAAAATAAGAGAATGTTAAAAGTGGTAAAATGTGTGTGTGTGTCCCTGTAACTTCTAAAATAAGAGAATGATAAAACTAAGAAAAATGTATGATGTACATTACCATGTAAACTGCCAATGAAAATTGGTTTAAACGAGATCTAGTAAGTAGTTTTTTTTTTATACGTCATAAATCGTTAACCGCCATTTACCAAGTACGGAAACCTTGTGCGCGAGTCCGCCTCGCACTTGGGCGGTTTTTAGGGATCCGTACCCAAAGGGTAAAAACGGGACCCTATTACAAAGACTCCGCGGTCCGTCTGTCTGTCTGTCTGTCTGTCACCAGGCTGTATCTCATGAACCGTGATAGCTGGACAGTTGAAATTTTCACAGATGATATATTTCTGTTGCCGCTATAACAACAAATACTAAAAACAGAAGAAAATAAATATTTCAAAGGGGCTCCCATACAACAAACGTGATATTTTGCCGTTTTTTGCGATAATGGTATGGAACCCTTCGTGCGCGAGTCTGACTCGCACTTGGCCGGTTTTTTTACTATAGATATTTCTCATAGAATTTCAACGGCTGGACCTCTTGTACGGTATTGTATTCATTCACACAAAATAATCATAAATAGTTATGAAGTTGTAGTTACTTTAATACGTTGATTTATTTATTTTATTTTGAAATAAAAGTATAAAGTTAAACATAGCATAGCAATTACCTACCTACTTATATACAAACGCATATAAAAAGAAGATGAGATTGCCGATTGGGTGTAAAAAAAAAATCCACGAATGTGAATAGGTTTGATTTTTTTACACGTATTTTGAGTCGTCCTTTCGATTCATAAATAAATAAAACACTGACTTTCGTTATGTTTTTAATCATGTGAATATTAGATAATTATGTACAAATTGTTATGTTTTGTTGTTTTTTTATCCTCTATAGGCTTGCGCTTGACAACTATCTCACCTGATGGTAAGCGATGATGTGGTCGACGGTGAAGCACGCTTGCCTAGAAAACCTATTCACTCTTTACTTAAAGACCCCAAGATTGTAGCTATCGGGAAATACTGACTCCGGCAGGGAATTCAATTTTTAGGAATTATCTTGGTAGGTAGATTATGATTAACACTTTATATATTTTAACTGTGACACGGACTTGGTTACGCACCAAATCCGATTAATGTCAGCTATTTGATTGCCGACTTGCCGAGTTCAAAATATTCTGAATTATAACAGTTTATGATTTGTCTTTCAACTTTTGACAGAGTTCGGATGTAGTGCATAAGCTTCCCTACAAGAAGTACTACGGCTACTTCGAAACCGACATTTCACGGACACGGATTAAATTTACCAGAGTTGTAAAGTGGCAGGGCAAATGTCTTTGCATCATAAAAAATTTAGAATTAGAAAATTAACAATAGAGACTCGGGCCTCATTTACATAAATCTTCATTCTCATTTGTTTAGGCACTGAACCTAAAAATTTTACTAAAGAAGGTGCTAAGCAATCTCTAAAAAGTGTCGGGGTTTTAATAAATAAGGATCTAGTTTCATAGGTTACTGAATATATTCTTATTTTTCCTTTGTCGTCCCAGTACTGGGTAAAGATCTTTCCCATATTTTTCCACTCTCTTTTTTCTTCGGCCAATCATGTGAATATTTTTTTATTTATTATTTCAGGCTAAAAGTTAGTTAGCCAGTTCAAAATATCAAACTTCATGATTTGATGATTAAAAAGTAATTAACTAATAATTTATTTTAACAAAAGGATTATAACATTAGTGTTTTCATTAAAAAATGGGCATGGCTATTACAAATAATTAAGTCTTCTGTCCTTCAAACTAGGAAAATCCTGTATCTTGAAGAACAAATTGACTTACATTTTTATCGCCAGTGATGTTTACTCTTGATGAACAAAGAACATTCCAGTGTATCACTCACTCAACACTTTATTTCTACACATTAACACTCGACATCGCTTCGCACTTGAGATCATAAGAACAACTGACACAGAGCACACGTCCACTCGCTACGGCAGCTGCCGGAGTACTGAAGCTTTGATGCTGTGAAAGTGGAAATCAGGGCGGGTTTTTCCTTCCCATTCATCCCGACACTTAGCACTAGCAACTTAACGCGCTGACACTTGAAGCGGGCATTAGTCCTTTTTAAGGCGCTCATCGCTGCATGATTTGTTATATATTTCAAGAGCATCTGGGTCCTATGAACCTATAGCAAGTTCATTGCCACTCAAACTGATATAGCCGTGGGTAAAGGAGTCGTATAAAAACTAAGCTCGCTCAATTTCTTGCAAATAGCGTGCGCTTGACCTGAGGCCTTGACGATGAACCTCAACGTATTGTTCAAGTTTGAACAAATATGAGTCTTATAAAAAATATCTTTGTTATACGCATCGCTACTATAGTAAATGTTTGATATAGCTTGACTTGACATAGGTACCAAGTTCTAAAGAGAAAATGATAATGTTGATAAGCAACAATATTATTAATTATATTGTAGTAGTGAGCTAATATGTGATGCTTTGCCTAACTATAGACTGGCTTCTGACAATGTAGTCATCATCAGTCTTAATAATCATATTATAACCTTTCCTTTTGGCTTCGCTATAGTCGGTTATAAAGACATGGGTTGATGAAGAAGTAACCTTTAAGGTACTGGAAACATTAGATACTCGTACAAGACAGGGGATGTGGAATAGCAGATAACGGGCTCGGGACATTAAACCATATTTAAAGCAATGGTTTTTTTTATATTATGACAATATATAATTATTACTTTTTTCGAAACGCTATTTCCGATAAATCGTTGATATTTGACATATTCCGTTAGCTCGCTGAAGATTGTAAATACCCTAGTACGTAAAGTACATAATATAAAATAATCAGATAACCATTCAAGAACCAATTATTAAAATTGAATTCGAGGTGACGATGAAACGACGCCTCTATGTTTACGAACTTGCTGAACCAAATTGAAAAGCTCACAAACTGCTTCCTGAGCAAACGAAAAGTTATTACAGTTGACTGAAAACTTTTTGCCTAACACAATATTTTATGCCTATCTCTATAATAAGTTTTCACTGCCATGCCCTCATTTTCAGGCAGCCAATAACTTTGGCTCACTTATAATTCATCACTAACAATTTTATTCCTCACACAATCGTCCAAAATTGTAGCTATTTTGCTGAATAAAACATCTAGATTAGCACGTTATCCAAAAAAAAATCATTTATCACTAAGCAACGAAAACATTGCTAACTTTTTCAGACTACGTTTTTGAGGGTTCTTTTGAGCTTGCAAGGAAAACAAAAGATGTAACGTAAAGATTTCGTTTCTTGTCGTCTCAGCCAGCTGAGCCTTTGCCTCAATGAATGGGACAAAATTGATGGAGTCAATGTCAACGTAACGCCAAAAAACCGTTCTTTCAATCGTTATTTCAATCGTTCAAAGAAAGATCTTTCAATTTATAGTCCCTCAAAATTAATTAGTTTTTAAGTACAAAGGTATGATGATGAGTCGACAATGAAATGATCTTGGTGGTACCAACCATTACCAAAACCAACCGTTGGTGCCAATTATTGAGAGTGCGCTTTAAAATTTATCGTCTCGTGTTGGTATTGTTATTGATAATTTATTATCTATTATAGAAATTGGGCTGGTCTATTGGTAGAATGCCTACTTACCTTCTCGTAAATATTTTTTTATAACCACCCGAAACCTGATAAACTAGTAGATACAGTATCAATATAATCATCAAGATCAAACTTACAATTTACTCGCGCGCTGGTATTCAATCTACGTCTGAAATAAAAGCGGACAAATTGCTAAAGGCGGCTACAAATTCGAAAATAATTCAATTTTACATCACGTCTGCAGAGAGAAGCCCGCGTCATTACGGACCAGCAATAAGGGAACGCATTAAACAGAGCTTTTCCTGCAATAATTAGTTTCTCGACAGGCAGGATAGCTAGCTATGTTTGTAACCGCACGTAGAGCATGAAGGGTACTAAGATAGTATCCGTACTAGAGATAACATATATATTCAACCAGATTTTTATCACTATTGCACGTGCAAGTTGCTTGTGTCTCAAATATCGCTCGTGTTCCACATGTTGCACGTATTACAAATAAGACGTATGTCGCAGGTAATACACATGTCACAAGTATGGCACGTATATAAGGGGCCGGTATCCGCAAATCCACGTTCAAGCGCGTTTTTTATTAAATGTTGCACATGTCGGTCAAGGCGATTTTTCACCTTACACAAATAAGTTTACAGCAGTTTACAGCTTAGGTAAATTAACGTAAACGTATGTATTTATGTAGCATCTTAGTTGTAAACAAAACTAAAGAACTTAAAGTACAAAGTTACCTGTCTGATCCCACAGTCACAGATAAATAATACAAGCTAGAAATAGATAACAATCCTTTGACATTAACATTCGAAACGGGATATTTACCATGTTTACTGTTTGTTGCGAGTTTACCAACACACACACACGCGCACACACGTTTACATGGTAAATATCCCTTTTCGAATGTTAATGTTAGTGTTAGTGACCATGACAATTTAAAAACTTATAACAATCCATTGGTAAGAGAGTTGAATCCACTAAATCATTCCTGTCTTTATCCATTTTTGGGGAATGCACGTGTTAGAATTTGATGTATGTGTGTCGTCATTAAATTATGAATTTTCATTTTTCAAGTCACAATGGTTTGCTACATAGTACATACACTGTCATATTTATTGAGCACCTACCGACAAATATCGAAGTATCTACCTAAATTATTAGTGTTGTCAACTACCTACAAATGTAAAAGAGTACCCTCTCATCTAAGTAAATGTGTGTACAGGAAATAACTCTAAACTTATATTAAGTCACATTTATAATATTAATAAAAAATATTACGTAATTTTTAATAATCATTGTGATGTATCCTGGATTTTATATTGCTATATTAGTATTATAAGTCCTTTGAAACAATTAGTGCAATACCAGGCCCCTCAGAAAGTATTGCGAAAAAAAGTTTTTATATATGGGAGACTGGCCAGTTATAATGTTTTTCGAAAATATGATTATTTATAAGTAAAAATAAGTAAGTTCCAATTTCAAAATTTCCCTCCACATTTTTTGCGAGTTAATTCAAAGTATTGTGTCTCACTGAAATATGGATCTGCGCCGGGAACATTTTAGAGCTATGATTTTATACGATTTCAAGTGTCGCCTGAAACCGGATGAATCGTACGATAGACTTCAAATGGCATTCATGGATGAAGGCCCTTCCAAGGCAACCGTGTATCGTTGGTATAACGAATTCAAGCGCGGTCGACCAACTTTGGGGGATGACGAAAGAAGCGGTCGCCCTTTGACGGCTGTTACCGAAGAAAACGTGCTAGCAGTGAAAAATTTAATCCAAGACAATAGGCGAATTACATATCAGGAGATTCAACACATATTGAAGATTGGATCGGGAAGCGTTCACGAGATTCTACACAGCCATCTTCGCGTGAGGAGGATAGTATCACGCTGGGTGCCGCACAACCTCACCGATGCTCAGAAGCAGGCCCGGGTGGAATGGTGCCGTGATATGCTTAACAAATTTGAAGCAGGCTCGTCTCGGCGTGTTTACGACATCGTTACAGGTGATGAGTCCTGGATTTATCAATACGACCCAGAAACCAAGCGCCAGTCGACTGTTTGGGTGTTTCAAAATGAGCCAACGCCTACCAAAGTGAAGCGATCTAGAAGCGGGGGTAAGATTTTGATCGCTAGCTTTTTTAATTTGACTGGCCACTTGGTATCAATTCCCTTACGGGATCAAAGAAGCATTAATGCCGAATGGTATACTACCAAATGTTTGCCAGAAGTTTTCTCTGTTATAAGCAACAAGCGACCAAACACAGGGCTCCGCGGGCTACTGCTCCACCACGACAATGCACCTGCGCACACCGCACTCAAAACGAGGGACTTCCTGGACAGCACGCCAGTCAAACTCCTGGGTCACCCTCCTTACAGCCCTGATCTAGCACCGTGTGACTTCTTTTTATTCCCAAAAATAAAAAATCAGCTCAAAGGGATACAATTTTCGTCGCCGGAAGATGCGCTGGCTGCGTTCGAGCAGGCTGTAAACGAGGTGTCTGCGGCGGACTGGAAAAAGTGTTTTGAAAACTGGTTTAGGCGCATGAATCTTTGTATAGAGGCTGGTGGAAAGTACTTTGAAAAGATTTAATAAAAATATATGTACGTATAGAACAATTTTTTTTAGTTTCGCAAAACTTTCTGAGTGTCCCACGTACTGTCTGTTAGTAACAATATTATTTCGAATATTAATTAAGAATGACTAAAGAGGTGATATTTAATTCCTTAATTGTCTTGTTACGTTTTAAAATGGTTTCATTACATGATAATTGAATATTATTCACCTAATTTTGAGATTATTTAAAACAATATAGACAAGTAAAATTTTAAAACCCCCGACACATTTATCTTGCGAAAACACCCCGATTCCAACTGTAAAACGCCCATAACTTTTGAACGGTTCAACCGATTTTATTCAAACATAGCTAAGAACACTCTCGACAAAATTACCTTTCAAATCAAAATCAGTTCATCCTTTTAGGCGCTATGATGCCACAGACCGACACACAGATACACAGATACACAGCAACACACGTGAAACTTATAACACCCCTCTTTTTCCGGCGGGGGTTAAAAATGGCGGGATTTCACGCCGTCGTCTATATTTCAGCGTAATATATTTTACTAATAACTAACTGTAATTCGAATTGCTTATTTTTTATATCGCGGCTTAATATTGTAGGTTTTCCATACAAACTTCTACCCCTCTTTCCACTCCCTTAAGTATGATTTCCGTAAGTATGTTTGGATAAAAACTATTCTATGTCCTGCCCAGGGTCTCAAAATATCTCCGAACCAAATTACATTAAAATCGGTTCAGCGGTTTAAGCGTGAAAAGGTAGACAGAGAGACAGACAGAGTTACTTTCACATTTATAATATTAACTCCGCCCGCGACTTCGTTCGTGTGATGGCAACCAAAAATAAGCTGTTATTAAACCAAATAAAAATATGGTTTCGTAAAGTTCTACGGTTTATAGGTTTGGGACGATTCGTTATTTGACTTAAAGAATAATACATTTTAGGTTACCGTTACAAAGTAAAATCCGCCCCTTAAAACTTAATATATCCTTTTTCTCTTTTAATTTTTTTGTTTATTTTAGTTAGATTGCTCAGTAAGATGTCTAAAAAAAACTAAAATCACATAACCCTATCAGGGGGGAGGTAGTTTTAAAAAGCGTATTATGTAAATTTTTATTATTTACTTTATCTCCACGGAATGAGATTGTTCATACAAACAAATTGCCCCCTTTTCACCCCCTTAAAGGTTGACAGTTCAGTGGTGACTGCGAACCGGAAAACGCAAATTAGGAAGTCCGACCTGATCAAGGCTGCGGGAGTCCGGTGGATGCGAAACGCACAGGACCGATCAGTGTGGCGGCGCTTGGGGAAGGCCTATGTTTAGCAGTGGACGTTTTTTGGCTGAAATGATAATGATGGTGAAAGGTTGATTTTCCACAAATTCCTTCTTCGTGCTCCCCTAGATCCCTACATCAAAAACGAAACCTTGTCCGGTATTATTCATAACAAACTTTAACACCCACTTAATCCTATTTTGGGGGGTAGTTGGTATTTATGTCAACTATCAAGTTTATTAACCCAAGACATAAAGTTCTTTAACAAAATTTTATCACCTGTTAAATCGTATTTTGGAGGCAGTTTCGAAAATCTAATAATATCAACCTTTATTGTTTGTTTAGGTTGGTATTTTTGTCAAGTATCAAGTTTATTAACCCAATTAATAAGATTTTTCAAAAAACTTTAACGTCGATTTAGGGGGACCTAAATCGACTTTTGAGTGTAGTTTCTAAAAACTTATAATGACAACCTTTATTGTTTACTTAAGTTGATATTTATGTCAAGTTTCTAGTTTATTAAGTCAAGAAATAAGATTCTTCAAAAAACCTTAACATCCCTAAAAAACTGTATTTTGGGGTTAGTTTAAAAAAACTAAGAATTTCAACCTGTATTGTTTACTTAGGTTGGTATATATGTGAAGTTTAAAGTTAATTAACTCAAGAAGAAAGATTCATCAAAAAAAAAAATCTTTTGGGAGTAGTTTTGAAAACTAATAATAACAACTTTTATTGCTTAAGTTTCAAGTTTATTAACCCAAGTAATATGATTATTCAAAAAAACTTTAACATCCCCAAAACTGTTTTAGGGGGTAGTTTCTGAAAACTCATAATAACAACCTTATAATTTATTTAAGTTAGTATTTGTGCAATGTTTCAAGTTTAGTAACCCATGAAATAAAATTCTTCGATACATACTTTTATACCCCCTTAATCGACTTGTGAGGGTAGTTTCAAAAAACCAATAATGTCAACCTTTTATCATTTACTTAGATTACTATTTATGCCAAGTTTCAAGAATATTAGCTGAAGGAATTAGATTTGTCATACAAACTTTGTCCCCCTTTTTCTCCACTTTAGGGGAAGAATTTCGGCAAATCCTTTCTTATCGGATGCCTACGTCATACAAAAACATACTCTCCAAGTTCCAGGTCTCTACGATTAGCAGTTTAGGCTGTGCGTTGATCCGTCAGTCAGTCATTCAGGGCAAAGCATTTTATATGTATAGAAGAAGATATTTTTTTTATATGTATAGAAGGAGCAGAAGACTGGTCGGGTTTTTTGAGACGCATAATTTCGGGTGGCCCAAAAATTACTTTAGTATGAAAACGAATGCTGCGTAAATTACGCGACACAACACAAAAATCTAATACAGCGTAAATTACGCAACACTAAAACGTCACTCACCACTATGTTAACCTGAGACAAACGGTCCAGTTCGGTAGTTCCCCGTATTAGTGCCATTTGATTCTTCAAAGAAACTTTAACACCCCTAAATCGTCTTCTGGGGATAATTCCGAAAAACTAATGATGCCAACCTTTATTATTTTGCCAAAGGAATAAGATTTTTCATACAAATAAATGTCTCCCTTTTAACCCCTTCAAAAGTTGAATTTCCAAAAATCCCTCCTAAGTGCTCCCCTACATCTTAAAAAGAAGCTAAGTGCAGTAAAAGTAATCAAAAATCTTTACCACCCCGAAATCGTATTCTAAGGGTAGTTTCGAAAAACTTATAATGAAAACCTTTATTGTTTATTTAGGATGGTATTTAAGCAAAGTTTCATATGTATTGACCCAAGAAATTAGATTCTTCAAAAAAATTTTGGGTGTAGTTGCAAAAAACTAATAATGACAACCTTTATTGTTTATTTAGAAAGGTATTTATGTCAAGTTTCATGTTTATTCACCTAAGAAATCAGATTCTTCAAAAAATTTAACATCCCCTAAATCATCATTTGGGGGTAGTTTCGAAAAACTAACAATGAAAGCCTTTATTGTCTATTTAGTTCATTAGATTCTTCAAAAAAAAATTAACACCCCTAAATCGACTTTTGGGAGTAGTTTCAAAAAATAATAATAGCAACCTTTATTGTTCATTTAGGTTAGTATTTGTGGCAAGTTTCAAGTTTATTGACGCAAGAAATCAGATTTTTCCAAAACACTGCAATACCTCCTAAATCGTCTTTTGGCGGTAGTTGCAAAAAAATAATAATGACAATCTTTATTGTTTATTTAGGATGGTATTTATGTCAAGTTTCATGTTTTTTCACCCAAGAAATCAGATTCTTCAAAAAAAATTACATCCCCTAAATTATCTTTTCGGGGAAGATTCGAAAAACCAACAATGAAAGCCTTTATTGTTTATTTAGATTGGTATTTATGTAAAGTTTCAAGTAATAAGATTCTTCAAAAAAAAATTAACACCCCTAAATCGTCTTTTGGGCGTAGTTTCAAAAAATAATTGTAGTAACCTTTATTATTCATTTAGATAAGTATTTGTGGCAAGTTTCAAGTTTATTGATCAAAGAAATCTGATTTTTCCATACAAACTTCAACACCCCCTAAATCATCATTTGGGGGTAGTTTCGAAAAACTAATAATGTCAGTCTTTATCATTTACTTAGAATACTATTTGTGCTAAGTTTCAAGAATTTTGGTTGAAGGAATTAGATTTTTCATACAAACTTTCAACCCCCTTTTTACCCCCTTAGGGGTAGAATTTCCAAAAATCCTTTCTTAATGCACACTTACGTCAGTTGAAGAACCTTTCTGCCAAATTTCATGCTTCTAGGCTTAGCAGTTTTGGCTGTGCGTTGATTGATCAGTCAGTCAGTCAGTCAGTCACCTTTCGCTTTTATAGATATAGATAGATTGTAAGGCCCGATACAAGATTCGGGTGGGTCGACGACGCGACGTTGCCAATATTAATATTCTCGCTTTGGGTGAATTCTGGAAATATAAGAAGCATGTTATTAAATTTTGATCAGCAATAATGTGGAATGGCATTTCAATCATTTATTGTTCGTTTATTCTTGTAATTCCCCATGGGACATGGTTGAGTTTCGTACGACATCGTTTAAAAATGTAAAAGAAAATGTTTTAAATCTTTTGCTGTGTCAGGAAAACGTTTGAAATCACGCGCTAAGACTAGAAAGTTTACCTACTTTCTTTAGGAAATGTCTCCAATAAACTAGGGCTCGCAGAATCCAGTCCTCACCATCCACAGGCATCACATGAATAGAATAGAATAGAATAGAATATACTTTATTGTACACCAAAAAAAGAAATAACACATATTATACAGCAACTTAATACTATGGGTACAAAGACGGTCTTATCGCTGACAGCGATATCTACCAGACAACCTTTGGATGGACTAAAGAACTTAAGATAAAAATAGGGGGTAGGGTGTACTGTTATATTAAAAAAAAATAAAATATTAATACATACAAATTATATAGCTATATAAAATACTATACACAAACTTACAAATATATATACATACATAATATTACATTAAAAAAATAATAATTAAAGAATGGTTGAACAAAGATTGGAAATAAAAAATAAAAAAAATGGAAGAAACAGAAAAGCATTAAAGACAAAGGAAATGATTCTTGACAAGATTTTTAAATGATGCTAGTGACTGGGCTTGTCTTACTGACATCGGCAACTCATTTCACAATCGAACAGCCTGGAACGTGAACGATTTACTGTAGAACTTAGTAGAATGAGCAGGCATCAAAAGTCTCAAATTCTCCGATGATCTCAAGTATCTAGAATGTGTGTCATGAAGGAACTTAAAGCGTTCTTTGAGATAAAAGGGGGTTGTAGGAATAAACAGAACACTGTAGAGTAACGATAAAATGTGGGCATTCCGGCGAAGGCGGATTGGCAGCCACTTGAGCTTAGTACGAAATTCAGAAACATGGTCATATTTGCGTAAACCAAAAATGAATCTAATGCAAAAGTTTTGGAGTCGCTCAAGCTTATCTAGCTGCACTTCAGTTAGATCTAAATAACTGACATCTGCATAATCGAGGATTGGGAGAAGGAGGGATTGGACAAGCGCAGTTTTGGTGGCAGTTGGAAGAAAATTGCGCAGTCTGCGCAAAGACCCTGCAGACGCAAACACCTTGCGGCTAACCTCCTGCAGCTGAGGACCCCACGAAAAGTCTTTGTGAACTAAAATACCCAGGTCATCACTGAGTCGCTGTATGGAATAGCTGAGCCATCAAAAACAATCCGGGGGAGCTGCGACCAGTTAACTCTTGAGCGCAACCTAGGACTGCCGACAACAATGACTTGAGTCTTCGCAGGATTAACCCTGAGACCATGGGCCAAACTCCACTTAGAAATACAACCTAAATCTTTGTTGATCATATTAACTGCCTCCGTCAATTCATCTACCGGAGCTTGAGAATATATTTGCAAATCGTCAGCGTAAAGGTGGTAGGATGAGAGAAGGTCATTCGAAATAGAATTAATAAAAATAGCGAAAAGAAGAGGAGATAGAACGCCCCCCTGTGGTACGCCTGCAGAGGTATTGCACCATGACGAAGTAGAACCTTCAATGCAAATACGTTGTTGGCGGCCACACAGGTAACTACGAAACCAATCAATTACCGTTGGAGATATGTTAAGACAGCTGAGTATGCCGAGTAAAATATCAAAATCGACGGTGTTAAAAGCATTGCTGAAATCTAATAAGGAAAGTACCGTCAGATTTCCATTTTCCATACCAAGTCTAATATCGTCCGTTATGCTAACAAGAGCTGTTGTAGTACTATGTCCTGGACGAAACCCGGATTGGAAAAAATTAAGGAGGTGGTTCTTGCACAGGAATGTACTAAGTTGATTATGGATAAGGCGTTCAAGGACTTTGGATAGAAATGGTAATATGGAAATAGGACGAAATTCAGTAAAGGAAACAGGATTACGCTTTTTGGAAGAGGGGTAATTTGGGCTTCTTTCCAAGAAGAGGGAAAGACACCACAGGATACAGAATGATTAAGGATATGGGAGATGACAGGTAGGATTTCGTCAAGGATAAGGAGTATCATCTTGCGACTGATACAGTCACTACCAACAGCATTAGACGATATAGATTCTATACTCTTCTTAACATCACAATCGGAGAACTGATTAAAGACGAATGGTGAATAATCGGGAGTGGGAAGAGATGAAAGATCATTTAAAGTTTTTGCTTTGATAGTGCCGTTGAAGTTAGAAGATGGGGAAAACTGTTGATTAAGTAATTCAAGATAAAATCTCAAGAAAAATCAAAAGAAGAAATTATATTATTATTATATTATTTATTTGGAAGAAATTTCAAGAATCTTGGCGCGATTTTCCCACTCCCATTGATCTAAGAAATTGCCAGACTTTGGCTGGATCACCGTTTTCAACGGACTTATGAATATTGCGGCGTTGGGCATCCCTACACACCAAGTTGCTGCGATTGCGAATTGCAACATACTTCTCGCGAGTAAAAGAGTTTGGTCTGCTGTTATATCTTGATTTAGCTACTGCTTTCCTCTTCAATAAGTCACATGACCTACTAAACTAGGAGCATTCAACGTGCAGCGTTCAGAACAGAGATAAACCCCAAAGGGGGCACCAACAGCTATTAAAACTTCATGAAAAGACTAGAGTTGGAAAGCGTATCTTTTTAAAAAATCACCTCAGTGTTGACATTTCTGTCCTTAATATAAATAAGACGCAAAATGCAACGCTCTTTACAGCATATTCAACTTTATCACTGATGACTTGGAAGCTGATAATCGTATATCTGCTCTGAAATCATAGGTTTCGTTATTCAGTATAACGTAGGCATCCGGGGCGGGAATGAAAAGCGTCGCTCTTTTGATGCGGACCGCGATGAAATCATTTCTAGCGCGATAATTGTGAATGGAAACCGGCTGCTAAATAATTTTATACATACTAATATTTTCAACAGATTTCACGTAAAAACCGTTGGTTTTTTCAGTCAATGCATTTCCAGCGTAGTAATTGCCAAACGAATTAAGTGGAGTTTTGACATAGTTTTTTCAGAAGTGTTTTGGATAATGGAACTGGAAACTTTACTCGTAGAACGCCTTAAGAAATAATAAAGACAAAAAAAAGGAAATGAAATGAATTGAACTTATTGAAATTATGAACTTATGTCTAAGAGAAGGTCGAGGTGTTAGGTGCGTGTGTCCGATATAAAAGAGAACTTGACAGAAATATATATGTACAATATTAGATGGCAGTCATATATTGGTTTGTGGCGTCAAGTACTGTGCAATAGCCTTTTTTTTTTTAATTGGGACAATCACACCGAACTGGTCCCAAACCACTGCAACTCCTGAATGCCAGAATCAACAGTGACGAATACCAGAAAAGGGCCGAGGCAATGAAGCTATTTTATTGGTATGGTATTTTATAACCTGTATTCTGTGGTAACAACAAATTAAAATACCATCAACAGCTGTAGAGCTGTTAGACACTTCATTCAACCTCACCTCCAAGAGACGCACAAAGGGGACCGGTTGAATATCTATCACCTGTGTCCCTAAAAGTTATCCATTATTGATGACTGCCTCGTTGGTCTGGGATCTAGGTTGTCACAACCAAAACTGCTGCGCGTGAGGTGATTTCTATTTCTAGGTCGGGCATAGTGGATATTTCCAGCACTTGACTACGACTAACGCCAACGACCTTGAGGGAACAAAACACGCACACGTTTCTCACCCGCGTGACCCAAAATTTAGTAGTTTTTTTGTACTTTCCTTATTATTCTATGACTTTAAAAAAAGCCTCAGATCAAAATGTAGATAATTAAATTTTCTTTGAGATGGTGTCGATTTCATAAAAATACGCCCAGCGGTTTTGGTGCGATTGTCGTGTTATTGTCCGTTTTAGACATAACTTTACAAATTAATAACACTATGTTACACGAATAAAACTGAATATTTTCTCAGATGAAATTATTAAGAAAATGGTCTAATGTAACATATATTTTTCCAAAAAATTACGACTAGCCGTCTAGACGTGATTCTCATTTTAAAATCAGCTATTCATGGGAATCGGCACCTTAAATATGAATTTCGCACAGCCTGAAGTATGGATTTGCGCCCGTCTGATGGGCAATAGCAATAGCTTCATCCCCTCTATAAGGTACCTACTGTAATGGGTATATATTTATACATCTTGGGCAGATGTATAAATATATACCAATTACAGTAGTACGCTACGGGGAAAACAAGCGTGATTAATATACTATGTAGATAACTTGTCATCGCGCATAATGTTACGCACAAATACTTTAATCAAAGGAAAACATACAAAACAAACCCAAGCCATACGTACAGTCCATCAATTTTATTTGCATACCATTATTTCGGCACAAACACGTTGTCTGGTTGAGTTGTTTTGTAACATTGAGCAAATCATTAACGTCACTCACATGGCGTAGTCAGGAGGAGGTTTTTGGGGGTTCAAACCCCGCTCCGAAAAGTTAGCAAAAGTATTAACATTCATCATCATTCAATTTTTCATTCATTTTGTATTTTTTTAAATAAAATGGAAAAAAGATGGATGGCCTGTGTGAGGGGTGATATGAAAGAAAAGAGAGACAATGATGGCGTGATGGGGGACAGGATTGTATGGAAGAAGAAAACGTGTTGTGCCGACCCCAAGTAACATGGGACAAGGGCAGGAAGATGATGATGATTTTTGTACTGTAAGACCTTTTTATACCATGTTTCACGCAAATAAATATGATTTGATTTGATGATGAAGTATTAACATTAATAAAATTAAAATAAGCGGCATAACTAATTACTAATTATTACACTAATATGTATTTTGGATTCCCTCTCTACCACCCGCCACCGCCGCCGTCGATTATCCGATCGCATTCGGTAACCTTCGTGAAAGTATATTCGTGCAGTATCGTATACCACGTGCACTCGTTGCGTTTATAAAAGTGTGAGTGATAACTAGTGACTGATTAATCTCTCACTAGCTTCTGCCAGCGGCTTCTTCCGCGTGATGTATAGAAATAGGTAGGAATTCTTAATACTAACGTCACCAATCTTTTTTTCATATTTGAGTTTGTTCAGTTTCCGGATTAAGCAAACCAACTCTTCAAAATGAGTGCAGTTTATCTAACTTCTGAACTAGTCGAATTTTTCCTGTGAGCCCTTACTTTATAATGGCAATGTTGGCTTTATGTGGCGAAAAATATAAGCCAGAAGACCTCTTCTCCTGGCTTATATTTTTCGCCCTTTAAATAGGTATACCTATTAATTAAAATCATCCCTTTATGAAAGTATTTTTTTATTTGTAATAGAAAAATGTATGTACCTAAATTGCTACTCGTACTCCACCATAATTTCTCAATAAAATTTGCATGATTAAAAAATAATGATGTTGCATTTTAAATTCAATGCGGAATTTGCTGAGTCAGAATGTTTGCACCTTGTATTATTTCTTCTTGCTAAGTAAAAAAAGGGTGAGCATTTTGCAGCCGTGTTTGGTGGTGCTCATTCAACTCTGAAAACTTAATCTTATTTTTCTTTGCGTTTTTTATTAGAAAGGGCTGATGATACCTAGTCCCCGTTGCAAATTATTCTTAGGTGGCCCCTACAATAGAGATCATAAAAGTGTTCAATTAAAATATATAATTGATATATAATTGATTTTTAGTGACTAGACAGCAATTTCTATTTTTGAATTTTCTATGACTAAGCAGATTGAGGAAAATCCATTACGATAACCGACCTTTATAATATGTTTTTTCTCACGTTGCGGGCTGTATTGTAAGAATATACTATTACTACCTTCGTTATTTAAGTGAGATCGAAAAAGTCAGTGGTGGTATGCAAAGTTATGTGTGTTACCAGTTGGACATGGGCCAAACACATTGCTTATATCGAGGATCGAACTACGAACCACGGCAACTGCAAAAGGATTTAGTTTTCTTTCAACAACGACTTCGAAGCGGTTTTAGTTCGATGCAGAGTTTAAGCAGAAAATTGGGGGAAAACTTATTACTTATAAGAATGGATTTGTTTGGTCGATTTTACGGTTATATCACTATAGCTAAGAAAACTTACAATGAGATTTTACTTTTGCCCCACAATCCTAGAAATGAAGCATAGATTGGTAGGAAATGGTGTTGGCAGGAAAACGTATACTACTGAGCTTATAAGGAAACTATCAATATAAGTACATATTTATAATATATCCACTTCGAGAAAGTTTCGAAGTTATTTCAGCCATCATAAAAGTAAAAAAAACCGGCTAAGTCCGTGTCGTATTTTGCACATTTAGGGTTCCGTACCAAACTGAAAAAACAAGTTGGTTTTAATAGGGATTAAGACTGCAGTGTAGAATATAGCAGCTCTAGGTCAGTGCCATCTCTTGACTGATAGTGGAACGAATGTATATTTTTTGATGATTTCTAAAAAAGTGCGCTATTTAGAGGCATCGTTTTATTTTTACTTTTATCTTTACATAAACTTCTATGACATAGAATCATTTTAAATGTTTCTCTATGCTAACTTCTGAGATAAGGGCGGGAGAAAGGTAAAAACGGGAAAACAACGGGGACTAAAAAAAAAATTGTGAATTTGCAAATTGCGCTCTTTCAAACGACACCCCCATTGCCATAGTAGCCCTAGGACCACGTTATTATCCTAGTTTTATTATATGTCGCATAAACGAGAGTCCATAACTAGGCTATAAAATGAGATCAAAGCTAATAAACTGACACCCACAAATTACACTGAATGAATTATTGTACGGGTACAGTCTGCACTGTACCCGTACAATAATTCACACAGTACACTTTGTGGGCCATCGCGTTGATTAGAATGTCGATGCTTGTAATAAATCGTGTTCTGCCAGAATAACTATGTGGTAACTAAACCGCAGTGCGGAACATTCGAGGGAATGTATTGTGCAAACAATAATGCTAAAATTATAACAAATTCGTTATTTTCTCACGATGTAAGCCGATAATGATTGCCGATCGTTCGCCAAGCCCGAGTCTTTATATGCTTCCAGACCAATCAGGAGATGATAGATGATAATGGTCGATTCTACGGTTTTGGCTGCGTGAGTCCATCTGATGGCAACGCCGCCTCGGAGAGATGCGATCTTTGGCGGGAGAAGTTCAAGCCTCCTGACTACTTCATCGAGCCATTGGAGAGTCTCCCGCCTGGACATGCGTTGCCATGGCCGAATTGGAAAACTCTTAATAGACTCCGCACGCAGGTCAGCCGCACCAAAGACAACCTCCACAGGTGGGGATTCTCGGATGGCTCCAACCTTCAGTGTTTGTGCGGCGTCTTCGCGCAGACCATGGTCCACCTTTAGTCTTGCGCGGCCTGCCCTGTCACCTGTGCATATGAAGACCTTAAGGCTACGTCACCGGCTAAATTGCCGTGGCAGAATTCTGGGCCAAACATAATATTTAGAGACTATTTTACATGCTAAGAAGAAGATGATAAAGTGTGGTGGATTAAGGCCCATTACCTCTCTAACAGAGAGGATGCCTGTGTCTCAGCAGTGGGAACATTATAAGTCTAATGATGAATGAATTGGAGATGATAGGGCTTTTGGCACAGTTATATCGTAATATTTTTTGTTCTCAACAAAAGCGTGTTTAACAATTTCATTCAACATAATTATTATAAAAGGTTTAAAAATATAGGTCATTTTTAAAATACTCTGACTCCTAAACGAGGTGTCTGACATTCCGTTCTCTAAGGAGTCAGAAGACTTAGTCGTATTACCTTGTTTTTTCAATTAATTTTGTGACAGAATAAGGAGAGGTCAACTTTTTGACGAGGCTTTATTACGGCAAATAACTTACCTATTTGAAGTTGTCGTTCTAAACTTAATACACAAACTAAAATTCGGTTCAGTTTTAATGTAGTTTTTGTTGAGTACACAGGAAGTTCTTACGAATTAAGGACCCACATTTATGACTGAGTTATTCATGACATCGCTTGCAGACAATATTTTATAGTTCATGCTTACTGATGAAGGTAAAATATCCTGAAGTTTATATGCTTGAGGTATTTGAGAACGTAGCTATAACAGAGAGTGTAAAAAACAGAGTTATAAATAATATAAAAAAGCTATACCTATCAATTAAAATTTCATCATGTCGTCAGAAAGATCCCTTACAATGTCATGAATAATATCTAGATCATTCTTTTATTTCTTTCGTTTTACAGAAAGATGATCCAACGGCCTTTCAATTCGCTCTAATAAAGAAATGAGTATGCCTAAAGTACATTTATTCTGGAGAAGCTTTCATTAACTCAGAGATCTGACACTGTCCTTCATTATGGAGTAAGGCCGTAATCTCAATAAACTGTCAAAACATTTTTAACGATATGAGTCTAAATGTTTGAGTTTTGTAAAGTTTGCAGTGCTGTTATTTAATATTTCCCAAGTGACTCGTGGCCTTATTACGACGCCTACGAGGCCTTATTTTAAAGAAGTAATTTATATTAAACCTACTTCTTTTAGCTAAAGATTTGCAGTTTCTTGAGTGTCACCAGGCATAATGTATGTTGCATTTCAGTGAAGCGAGTGTCTCTGCCTCTGAGACGCTCGTAGCGGTGGAGATCAAAGAGACCTCACTCGCTACGGAATAGTTTTTATAACAACATGTTTGTCAGTTTGATTGAAGTACTAAAGTTTTAGTAAACATAAATGCTACTTTAAAAGTAATTGAGGTCAGTGCACGGGGAAGATAAAAGGGAGTGTTTGGTACATAATTCGGCCTATGTATGAACTCGTCTACTCGTAATCAGGCAAGATAGGTAAGTCTCAAAGAGCCAATTCTCATAAATACCCTTAATAATGTATCACATAACAGCACACTACTAAAATGGTGGCACCTAATTTAATAATATGATATACAGGATACTCTCAGAGGAATACACACATAACTATGTACATAAATAAAGGGTGAACATTTGAAACATTAACTAACGAGCCGTCAGGTTGAAATTATGAGTTTATAGTCTACCAAGTTGCCTTAGTGCTTATGTTGTAAATTATGTAATTTAAATGACACACATCAGATTTCCTTAAAAAGCCTATTCTATAATATTTCAGACACGTATGCAATATTTTAAAGTATTATCCAAGAATTTTGAAGCCAAGAGGCCCTACAGAATTGCGAAATTCTTTTGGTGAGTTTTTCTAGACTTGTCTGCGTGATTTATGTTTGTGTTCTGGCGAGTAATGTGAAGTCATTATTGGTATTTTCATTTGCAACGCTCTCTGTGGGGCTACCTTACCAGAAGTTTTATTAAAAAAAAATACAGTTTCAAAAATTGTAACTAGAAAGTAAAAAAATTGGATACTGTTGTAAAACAAACATCGTTAATCTGAAACAGTTTTTACTGCATCCTTTGAAAAATGTTCTTTCCCTAAGTGGAAAGAAAATAACTCTAATCTTGTTGAAAATTTGCAAATACAGTTCTAAAATGACGTTTTATGAATACGGAAGACGTAAAAGTGGAGGAACCTGGAACATATTTTTGATTTTTTTGAGTCATTTGAAACAAGAAAGTAAAAACCTTTTTCTAAAGACATTCTTTTGTAACTACTATTATTATGTTTTTATGAATTTTATTCAGAAACCAATTAATCAAAAGATTGCTGCTATAGAAGATTAATTGCAATGAAATATTTTAACTAACGCTTGCTTGAGATCCTTTTACGTTTTATAGTTTGTAGTGGCGAGAAAATTATCTAAGCTTGAGTTAATTTTACTAATGTAGGTAGATAACTGCTAATGTCAAGATAATTTAAAAACCTATAACAGTATCTTTTCGAAAACATAACTTTTAGTAACATAATCTAATTTAAAGTAATGGATATTTGCCATTTTGATATAGGAATCAGAATAGGTTTCAGTTCAGTGAAGTCCATTCTATTTAATAATGCAGTAATTTAATAAAGTTAAATGAATCGCTGGAGTTGCAACGATAAAGGAAATTAGTTTTATTAGGCCTGGAACAATTCGAGTTAGTTACTATTCATACTGAAAGTTTGTTGTTTCACAGTATACAGACAAGGGTAAAATGCCAGGTTTTCACTAACATGTAATATGTGCTGGATTCCTGCTCATTAAGCAAGTTTTTCATCCTTGTAGTGCTTGGAAGCTATATTATATCGTAGAAAAATACGGACGCACTAAAATTTGCTGGAAAGTTACATAATAATAGGTGGATGTATTTCTGATACCTAACTTTAATGATGTTAGTAGTGATAAACCTTCCAACATTTTAAACCTTTTTTTAAAAGCATCCTATATAGTTGTTTATTATTAGGCAGATTCAGTTTATCTGTTAGTATGGATAGTGTTGTATCTAATACTATTTCTATCCCGAATTTTATCCTAAACCTCAATCTAGATTGGGTTTCAAACATAACCTAGGACCCTGCTCGAGATTACGTGACGATATATTTAAATTCTCATTACTTTGATATATATACCAGCGGTTATCTGTTGAAATATATTTAAAATGTGCGAATATTTTTCTAAGAGCTGTATTATCAAATAATATAAAAGTTCGTAAACAAACACTGCATATTTGTCTAGGATGTTTATCTAGAAAATTATGTGTTTAATTATTACGTGCCGTGATGACGATTTCTGAAATTAAGTAGGTATTTAAAGTTCAGTTTTTGTCAAAATCTCTCTGATAATCTTAATGCAAACCACTATAAATTCAAAGTAATTCTAAGAAATGACCTGTAAGCAACGCTGCCCTATGTAAATAACATGCATATTCGTAGTACCGACATGATAATGTTTCATCATCATCATCTGCCTAGCCTTTTCCCAATTATTGTTGGGGTCGGCTTCCAGTTTTACCGGATTCAGCTGAGTACCAGTGTTTTACACGGAGCGACTGCCTATCTGACCTCCACAACCCAGTAACTGGGTAACCCGGTACCCCTTGGCAAGACTGGTGTCAGATCTCAAGGTTCTGACTACTCGTAACGACTGTCAAAGATCTTCAAATGACAGCCGGGACCAACGGCTTAACGTGCTTTCCGAGGCACGGAGGAAACTCGGTATGTTGAAAATGGTCACCCATCCACGGACCGACCTCGTCAAGCTTTGCTTAACCTTCAAGATCCAGTGCGGCTGTTATTATTTAGCCAGAAGAAATAATAATGCTAACCACATACGAACATTCGACACGTATAGCAGTAGTTAATTTTCAAAAACTGCAATTATGAATAAATTAGGGATAAACCTCGAAATGAGAGATAATAAGCAGAAAACCCGTATACATCTTCATTTTGGCGTTCTAAAAGTTGTCTCAAAAGTCTCAAAAATCTCGTGTCTGCGTCTTAAGTTATTTTTTATCTTTGCCCCACACTAGTAATCTATTAAGTATTGTCGATGCGTTTACAAACATATAAAAACCCAGAGCTGGAACAACTATTATTTGTTCCTTGCGGGAATCGAACTCTCGACAAGTAGTGTAGCAGTCAACCGCTAAACCAATGCGCCAACCGTACGCCTCGCCATTAATTGTTTAGATTAAGTGTGCTGAAAACCCAGCTAGTGTGTTCCACAGTTTTCCTCAAATTATACGTAAGATTTGTAACTTTCGAAAAAGTTTTAATAGTTTCAGCGAACTGTTAAAACCGCTTTTGTTTACCGCTACATCTTAATTCCTCCTCCGCGTTTTGTTAATGAACGAGAAACTTCAACAACAGCTGCATTGAACTCGTTCACTTCAACTCTTACAAAGGAATTGTTACCCTATGGTGTGCCGTGAGAAAAATCTACTAAACGTTGTTTCGGAGCCTGTTTGTACACTCACACTTTAAGGCAGAGCGGCGCTTCTGCAGGCAATAATTACAGCTCTATCGTCTTTTCTTTTATTTCTCCTCTGAGAACTTTATGCATAGTTCTTATGAGATAGCCATTTGAAAATGCACAACAAAGTTAACAGAAAGTCTGAAATAAACGTTAATTTATTTATTTATTTTTTTAAAGTTGGCGCGCTACAAAGTTTTTGTAAAGTGAAACTTTTAATTATTGATTTCTGAAAAAAAAATGTGCTAGTTTAGTTAATTATATATATATATATATATTATTTATTTTTCTCTCCCACCAAGTACAATTATGTTTCTATATTGTGTTACAAATATTGGAGGTACAAAGGTTTGTGGGAGTCAGAAATCCAAACTAGGTTATCCTGTGCTATGGACTCCTGGCCCCCTCGCTGATATTGGGATTTACACAAATGTAGAACGTAAGACAAGTAGGACTATTGTAAGAAAAGAACAACAAGAAAATGTATTAATAAAAATAGTACAAACAAAATAATAAAAAACGTATCTGTATGTTTGTTAGTATGTTAAGTGAAGGGTGAGTGTGAAGTGGAAAGTGTCGTGTGTGTGGTGTGGTGTTGTGTGTGTGTGTGAGAGAGAGGATAAGATGGTGATTTGTGTGTGTGCGTATAAAGATGGATGTGTGTACGAATGTGTGTGTAAAAGGGTGGCGGTATGTGTTTATGATAACAGGGCTTTAATAATACGTTAAATAGCGAGATTGTTTATGGTTAAAGTTGGGTTTTAATAATTGTACGCTTTTCAGTTTACAGTAGCAACGTATAGTGTAGCTTTATTGTTGTGTTAATTATGACAACCTACCGTTCTGTGAACTACATATTTCTGTTTCAATCGACGCACTCACGCAGCCATGTTCCGCATGATACAGCCTGGTCGTCATCACAGCGGTGTATCTCATGGTGACACAAACACTGTGAGTTGTGACGTCATATTTCGGAATGGACGCCAGTCGCACAGTATTTATAGAGATACTACTGTAGTAAATGTGGTTTTCATATTGATTAATTTAATATTGTAAACAAAGAATGACAGATCTTACATAAAAAAATATTATGGGAACTCAGAATGTGCGTCACTTAGTGAAGCTCTATGTTGCCCCAAAACAATTGCTATCTACGTTGACAGATGATACACTGTACCAATAAAATTCAGCGGATTTTGAACGTTATGCAAATTGCTACTTGCGTACGTGACCATCACACCGATGTACGAGTGCAGGGTAAGCAGAATGTGCGCTTTTTATATCATGCCTTAAACGAGAGATGTCTTGTTGACACTATTGCCAATTCATTTTTGCTTTTTCTTGCCACGTGTTAGCCTTTTTAGGGCCTTTGTGTTGAATTAATTTGAGCTAAAAAGACAAATTTATTTTAACAATTATGTAATTATAGGGGCGGCAAGCGCATTATACTGGCAGTATCCGATGATAGCTCAGTCGAACATGCTGGACAACTTCAAAATAGAGAGGATTTCATCAAAGATAATGACTTAAGCTTGTATGTGATAAAAAATGTTATCGTATTTAACTGAAAGATCATATCTAATTTCAAAAACCGGACAAGTGCGAGTCGGACTCGCGCACGTAGGGTTCCGTACTTGGTAAATTGCGGTTTACGATTTATGACGTATGTTGAAAAACTACTTACTAGATCTCGTTCAAACCAATTTTCTTTGTAAGTTTACATGGTAATGTACATAATATATTTTTTTTTAGTTTTATCATTCTCTTATTTTAGAAGTTACAGGGGGGGGGACACACATTTTGCCACTTTGGAAGTGTCTCTCGCGCAAACTATTCAGTTTAGAAAAAAAATATATTAGAAACCTCAATATCATTTTTAAGACCTATTCATAGATATGGGTTTGAAGAAGAAAAACAATTTTAGTTACAGTTTCAAGTATGGGAACCCCCAAAATTTATTGTTTTTTTTCTATTTTTGTGTGAAAATCTTATTGCAGTTCACAGAATACATTTACTTACCAAGTTTCAACAGCATAGTTCTTATAGTTTCGGAAAAAAGTGGCTGTGAAATACGGACGGACAGACAGACAGACAGACATGACGAATCTATAAGGATTCCGTATTTTGCCATTTGGCTTTAAGCTAGCTCTCACTAATCTAAACTGCGGTGAAATGCCTGAAATGTCAAAACTACCGTGCATTTCTTCGACTTAGGTCACTGGCGATAACCGGTAGTGCGGTTATAGTACTAGCGTGTAATCCCACAATATTATTATAATTTGGAACAATAACAACGTTCAAAGACATCACCAAATTCAAAAATAATAACACTTTTATCCCAAGAGCGAATTTTGCGAACAAAAAATCAAAAAATACTTTACTCTGAGTATCTCGTAAATTAATTAGATATACGATAGAGAATCAATTTGAGTAGGTACTTTCATACAACTGTTCTATCAACCTTAATCCATAAAATGTTTCTTATTAAAGTTTTAAAATATTGAACTGACACTGATAAAGTTCGAATGACTTTCCCAAAACTTTGGCAAAATTTGTATGAAAAGTCCAAGTTTGGTAATTTCAAACTTCTAACAATAAATATTTCATCAAATTTGAATATCAGACATTAAAATAACACAACCTTACCGACCTTCAGAGGACGCTTCTTATAGGTCAAGCAGTACTTTAATTGACAAAAGAATGAGTTTTTAATTTTTTTTTCGATTCGATTCACTCTTGACTTAAAGACGTCAAGGTTGTAGCTATCAGTGTGGCACATCATTAGCGAGAGGATGGACTGGAGAATTAATGAGGGAGTTGGAAGATCCCGGGTGCCTTTGGTTTTTTTTTGTAGCCATATAAACAGCTGTAACATAAACAGCTTGAATTTAAGTTTTACCTTTGCGAGTGAATTTAAAAAAAACTAGGTGACTAATGTCACTAATTTTGTATTTAGAAGTACTCTTAAACAATACATATCGAAATATAATTAAAATTTAGAGTCTACGCCTTATATATTTTAATTAGTATTTACATTGAAATACTAATAAAAAAAATATAAGGCGTAGACTCTAAATTTTAATTTTATTTCGATGTGTATTGTTTAAGAGTACTTTTAGGTCTTTTTTTAGTAAAACAATAAAAAGTCGATAAAAAGAATCTGCAGGGCATGAGGGGTGTTAAGAGGTCTGAAAGGCTAGCAGAAGACCCCTTCAGTCGACCATTTCATTTTGTCACACGATGCACCAAACACCCTGTAGAACATTCTAACCGCTTTCCGTTCCATTCGCAACTAAACGAGATTATAAAAGTGGAGTAGCGCCGAAACCACAAACGTTGTTGAATAGGCGTTGAACCAGTATTTTACTGCATTACTGCACTATGTTAGATTTCATTTATATTATTGGGCATTATATTCCACCGAAAGTGACGAAGGCGAACGAAGTAAGCCGTAGGAAGCGAAAGGTGCAATAGAATGCCCAATAATATACTACTCACCTCGGACGTTTGATGTCCGCAAGGAAAGACACCTTGCTTTACTTAGGAGCGTTTGCTTTAAAATTAATAAACGTACGGAGGTTTTTTTTAAATTTAAATAACAGATAAAAAAACAGTTCGATGCTTCGAGTAAAATGGCGTTTGGAAGATGCCAGCAAAATGAAAAGGTTGACTGAAGACTAAACACAATATAAGTACCTAATTCAAACCAACACGAGGAAACAATTATCTCAACTACAAGCATCTCGTTCGCTCCAAAAATTTAGCTCAACAAGATTATTTTGAATAGCAAATATGATACCAAACACCCCGTATAACATAAATGGATCTACAAAGTTTGTGGTTTGGGCGCTATTCCACTTTTTAAATCTCGTTTGATTGCGATCTGGTGGAAGGTAAGGGTTAGCTAAGGTACTGTGTTTTACAAAGTACGGTACAGTACGATATTTACGAGGTATGTGGTTTAAGTCTTATTCCACTTTTTTATGGAGTTTCTTGTGCATTCTTCTCCATAACAAGCTACTTTCCGAATGCACGGTAGAATCAACTTTTATTCCATGTAAATTTAAAAAGTATGGAGTTTCTTGTGCATTCTTCTCCATAACAAGCTCCTTTCCGAATGCACGGTAGAATCAACTTTTATTCCATGTAAATTTAAATTGTGACATTTAAATTGTGACATTCAAAAGTGCCGCTTGGTGGCCCAGTTGAAATAAATATATTTTGTCTTTTGTCTTTAAAAATCTCGTTTGGTTGCAAATGGAACGGAAAATGGTTTAGAATATTCAATATCATAACCGAATTTAACCAGTTAGTTATTTAAGCTCTATTCTATTTTTTTAATCTCGTTTGGTTGGGATTGAATCGTCCATACGTGTTTTAAAGGTTAACAAAAAAAAAGACTGAAGGCTATAGGTATTTACACAAAACGTTTCGCACAAATAAAATTATTTTGTAAAATATCCATAAAATTTGCCTTTTCAGTACTGGTTTTAATATCACGATGACCTTATTGAGGCACAAAATATTGAATTGTATTTGCAAATTAACTTTGAAGCTTCACGCCCCTTTTTTAAGATAAAACTTGATAACGTAATCTTGAGAAGCGTTTTATTTCACGAGCTCGAGCATTTTATGATTCTTAAAAGATAAATTCATCTCTACTTCATTTCGCACGAATCTTAACTAAGCTAGGTTTGTATAAATTTATGTTGTGCAAAAATAATTAATGTTAGTTTTCACTGCCAATAACATTGATTCTCTGGTAGGAGTGGTAGGTATATACATGACAATACAAGCCTATTTCGAAGTTGTACATTAGTTTATAGAGATAATGGATACGATTTAATTTCGACGGCATTGAAAAAAAGTTAAGACACAGTGGCTGGGGTAGTCAAAGTAGCAATAAATTGTTATTTTGTTATTTTGCGTTGCGTGTTACATGGTCTATGTGAATACCTAATGCGAGATGTAAAGCAGGTAAATTATTACACAGCTCTCGATGACATGACAAATTCTTCCTTACATAAATACAGCTGCTACACCTTGACCATAGATCTTCTTTTTAGCGTGTCGATGGCAAACACTATTTTTAGTTAAATGCCTTGCCCGGCCCAGAATTCAACTACGGCAACGCCCTCCACTGACGCAGTCATAAGGTCCTCAAGTGAACAGACAACCGGACATGCGGCACAAGACGAAAGGTGGACCATGGTCTGCGGGGTGACGCCGCACAAGCACCGAGGATCGGAACCATCCGAGAACCCCCATCTATGGAGATTTTGACCATAGATGCATGAGTACAATCCGCTTGCTGGTTTATTCCCATCGGCCACCCTCGAGTTGCCACCCCGGTGTTCGATGGGAATTATTTAGTGAAATCTGCCACCTTCCTTTATTACTATCTGCCACCGGGGTGGTCGTCGGACTAACTGGTGGCGTTTGCCAGTTTTTTCCAATTTGCCACCTTCATAAGTTTAGTCGGGTGGTCGATTCTCATGACAGTAAAACGGGGTGTATATAAATTGCGGGGTGAATAGAAAAAATATCAAGAAAGTTTTCAAGGTTCATAAACATGAACCTTGAAAACATACATACATACATACGTAAACTTACGCCATTTTTCCATGGAGGTAGGCAGAAACTACAAAAAATAAATTAAAAAAATATAGTCATTTGACTATTATTTTTCCGTTTACCCACCTAAACATATGAGACAACAGTTTTTCAACGGCATAGTTAATTTCGTCCCTCAATCCACTTTATATTTTCGCGAAAGCAAAATTCGAAGCATTAATTGTTTATAAACGCCAGTAATTTAACTTAACTCAACCTAACTATCTATTTGGTGAATGTAGCAATTTGTACGGAACCCTCGATGTGCGAGTCCGACTCGCACTTGGCTGGTTTTTTTATAGAGAAGTACTTTACTTTTGTTGAAACAACGAAATTTTAATTATTTAGGAAATATACAGAAAACGTTAGAAAAGTAATCAAGGTTCCAGTTTAACTGTACGCTCAATAGTTGTATGTACCAAAGTGTCGTGGCTCAGTGTGTAAATTGTTTTTGTCATATCCTTGTTCTCTATATCTTCATACTCTCAGCGACAATAAATGTGTCCCATAATCTAAATGTGAATTTATAGTACAAACTTTGCAAACGATGGAAGAATTTTTTTTACGAAAAAGGCTAAACATTCATCAGCACGGGTGGCATTCTTCTTTCTACAACAATCTTCATTTGCTTCCATTCCTTGCTGGCAGCTGGTATTGCGAACATTCTTATTCAACCCGCGACTGTATACTTCGTGTGTATCAACGTTTTTGAAGCGAATCTTGTGTTTCTTTATTCTATTTCGCATCCGATGATTTGTAGGATGTAGTATCTATCTAATATTAAGATTTGTGTTTTCAAGGTATTTTGATTATATCAAAATAATGGTTCTGTTTTATAGTGCTCGTGAACAGTACGGGAATATTGTTAACGAACAATTGGGTTGTTGAATTTAAAAAAAATTACGATTTTTTTTATTTATTTTGAAACTTTACAAAACTTAAATTATATTGTCGTTTCAAAAAACACTTAAATATTTTTTTTTCAATTTATTATAAGCAATTGAAAATCGATAAAATTATAAATAGAACCACGTGACTACAAACGGGCCACAATTGGTCGCCATGTTGGTGACGTCATAACGTTCAAGGAAATCATGATACTATAGTGTCAACTACACGTAGATTGACTAAAATATCCGAAAATTAGTGCAAAAATATTAATAAACAACAAATTTTATTTAGTCATGTGTGATAAAGGATTTATAAAGGCTAATGTCGATAATATACCCACCTGATGTACGAATTGGAAGTTTTGAGCTTAAATAAAGTAGTCGTAATAAATAATACGTGAGAGTGGACCGGTGTTAGATAATGTTGTTTACCAGGTACATTAGGAAACATAATTGTCATAAAGTAATCGTTTTTACATATAGGTAGGTGATATCGGTGTAATATAAAATGTAAACAAACACGATTGGCGCGAAACTTTGACTTTGGTTAACAAAAAACTTCATTAGATACCACTAAATATGATACACATACACATAAAATTTTTGGTAATTCTCATTATTTACATACCCCTAATAGAGGAGCTCGTGGTTAATAATAACAGCCGCACTGTTCGATCATCAAGGTTAAGCAACGCTTGACGAGGTCGGTCCGTGGATGGGTGACCATTTCAACATACCGTGTTTCCTCCGTGCCTTGGAAAGCACATTAAGCCGTTGGTCCCGCCTGTCATTTGAAGATCTTTGACAGTCGTTACGGGTAGACAGAAGCTTGAGATCTGACACCAGTCTTGCAAAGGAGTACCGTGTTACCCAGTTACTGGGTTAAAGGCTAGGCAGATTGACAATATCCCTTAATAATATTGAACACTAATGTCTATATTATATATTTACAAACACTAAAAAGTTGGTAGAACAGAAACGTAAAAATATTAACTTGGTACTTAGATTTTCGTTACACTAATTGTTGGGGTTTGGAACGAAATCATAGCGTGATCTAATATTAATTTTTGTCAAGAGTTGTCACCGCGCTCGATAGATGGCGTTGGCGTCGAATTAGATCGCGCTATGGTTTCGTTACCGCGAAAAGTGTAAGAGATCAGAATTTTATTGTTTTTTGTGTGAACCTATTGTGAACCTATTGTGTTCTTGGGATATAATATACGCTATTATACCGATATAGTGCTATATTATTTATTCCTCGCCGTAATTGGACCCTTCTTAGTGAAGTATAAAGTACATGGTCCTTCGAGCCGGATTGGTCGGGAGTGTGTGTGGTGGTTTCCAGAGGTGGTAGTGTATCACCACCCTTCGCGTCGTTACTGGGCAGTGGATCGCTGTCCAGATCAGCCCCTTCAACGGGCACCAGGTGAGGTGTCCAGGAGTTGGAGGAGGAACCGATTGGAGCCGGGAGCAGCCAGGTGGAGCGTGGACGCAGCCAACCTGGTACCCAGCAGTCGGAGGATCGTCGCGAGGGAGGATTTCGTCGAATAGAGGGCGCCACTTGTATGGTGCAGTGCTGCGCGCTGCGAAGAAGGCGCTTGCGGCTCGTGGTGCAGTACAGCACGCGTGCCGGCTGTGGCTCGGGTGCAGTACAACAATAAAGTGTCAGTGAGTGAAAATAAAAAATCGTGAGTACATTTGACTTATAACTTAGATCAGGAAGTTTAGTGTTTACATCAATCAAGAATCTCAAAAAGTGCGCGTAATTTGGACTTTAAATTAAACATTAACTTTAATGGTTTTTATTAGCTTAGGACTTGTAATTGTTTTATGTGAAAAGCGGTTCTGACGGGGAATCCATGCCCGATTTTAGAACCAAATAAAAGTTGTTCCAAACACTTGTAAAATTTTGGGATTTGTTGGATAACTTTAAACATAAAACAAATCTATTTTTTGTGACTTGTGTTTTGATTGTGTTGATAAAAGTTGTGCCATAATTGTTGCAAAATGGAGTCGTTCTGTAGTATACAGGAAGATGTTAGTTCTAAAATGATTAAGGCTAGATCAAATTTTAAGAAAGCTTCTAAAGACCGTTTAACTACTTCATATTTAGAGACACGACTTGAAAATTTGGAACAATTATGGAACGCATTTACTTCTAATCATAAGGAAATATTAAGCACGATAAAAAAGCCTGAATTGGCTAATTCGAGCTATGTTAAAAATAATCTTTATGATGAAGTTGAAGAATTTTATGTAGATTTTAAAAGTGATTTAAAAGAAATGTTATCCGAAAGAAAGTTTACTGATTCGCGTACAGATTCTAATATTTGTTCTAAAACAGAAGGGAACCTCAGTAGAGTAAGGTTGCCTGAAATAAAAATTCCCTCTTTTTCGGGAAAGTATTCGGAGTGGCAAACATTCAAAGATTTATTTGTGGGTTTGGTGCATGAAAACAAATCTTTGGATGATGCACAACGCTTATTTTATTTAAAGGGTCATTTAACAGGGGAAGCTGAACAGTTGTTACGAAATATCAATGTTACATCAGATAACTATAAAATTGCTTGGTCTAAGTTAGAAAAAATGTACAACAATAAAAGGTTTCTGGCAAATAGTATAATGAAAAGATTGTTAAGTCAAAAGACATTATCGTTTGAATCGGCATTGGAAATAAAGCGACTTATTACGACTACTGTTGAATGCTTAGAGTCAATTAGTAATTTAGGGGTAGATGTGTCTTCCTGGGATCTGATTGTGATACACATAATTAGTGGAAAGTTAGATAAAGAGACCAGGAAAGCGTGGGAACTTAATGCGGCTTCAGACGCAAGCGATGAATTACCTACCTTTAAACAGTTTTCGGAATATTTAAATAATCGGTTTAGAGGTCTAGAAAATTTAGATAAGGTCGATAACAAAGACAGACATTCAAAGCAAAAAGGGACTCAGTCGTTTCATGTAGTAAAAAAGTCGGTTGCATGTGCGTTTTGCTCGTCAGCCGATCATAAAATTACGTCCTGTTCTAAGTTTGGAAAGGAGTCTAATGACGCTCGGCGTAGTTTTGCTCAGGAACATAATTTGTGCTTTGTTTGCTTATACAATAATCACTCTGCTAAACATTGTAAAAACACTCTCAAGTGCCAGGTGTGTAAACGCCGCCACCATTCTTTGTTACACCCAACAGGTGTTTCTGGGTCTGATATGGGCGAAGGTAGTAATAGGGCTCACGAGGAAACCTCATCGTTGATGAAGGAGGATAATAAAACTAGTAACGTTGAAAGGGCCGCGCAAGCGGAGGGGTCGAGCAAGCCACTGGTTTCCTGTTTATCCACAGGAGGCGGTCGGAAAACCGTCTTATTAACTACTGCTTTGATCGAGGCGAAATCTAAAGACGGCTCGTATCGAATAGTTAGGGCTTTGCTGGACCAAGGATCACAGGGTTCTTTCGTTACAGAATCCGTGGTACAATATTTGGGTTTAAATAAAACTCCATCGCGACAAACAGTGATTGGGGTAGGTGGGGAGAAAAGTGCGACTGCCAAGTCCACTGTAACCCTTAAAATGAGATCTAGAATAGACCCCACGGTCAAGATAACAGTCGATGCTTTCGTCTTGAAGTCGGTCACTGCCCTTCTCCCAGCTACGAAAGTAACTAGGGTAGAATGGGTTGACTTGGCCGAGGATGATTTGGCTGATCCAAAATACGATAGGCCTAATAAAATTGATGTTTTGTTAGGTGCTGAAATTTACAGCCAAGTCATCCAAGAAGGAATCAAACGAAACGTAAGCGGAACTTACTTGGCACAAAATACCACGTTAGGGTGGATATTGTCGGGTACCTTTGAGTTGGATCACTCAAATTATCCAGCACATATTACCGTCATGCATTTAAGTCTTGATCCCGATGAGTTGCTTCGAAAATTTTGGGAGTTAGAGGCAGAACCATCGAGAAAGAAAACGCTAACGGAGGATGAAAATAACTGCGAAAAATTATACGCAGATACAACAGAACGCGACAAAGGTGGCCGGTATATAGTAAGGCTACCATTGCGCGACGGGGACCCGGTCGACAAGGTTGGTGAATCGAAAGTTATTGCTGAAAAAAGATTAAAGTCGTTAGAAAGTAAATTCAAGAAAAACAGTAAATTCAAGGAAGATTATTCGAAGGTTATCCAGGAATACTTACAGCTAAATCACATGAAAAAGGTTTTAGAAAATGACAAGAATAATCCGAAAGCTATTTATTTACCACACCATGCTGTTGTCCGGGAGGATAAAGTAACGTCTAAGGTTCGCGTCGTATTTGATGCCTCCTGTAAGGGATCAAAGGGAGCTTCACTTAATGACTGTATGTTAGTTGGTCCTACATTGCAGGCGGAACTTCGGCATACGATTATGCGATGGAGAACGCACCGAATATGTCTTGTAGCTGACATAATAAAAATGTATCGGCAGGTGTTAGTTCACAAAGAAGACTCAGTACTACAAAGGATCCTCTGGAGAGAAAGTCCTGAAAAGGAAACAGAAGTGTATCAATTAGAAACGGTAACATTCGGCACGGCGTCGGCACCATATCTGGCAGTACGGTCACTTCAACAGGTGGCGTACGATGAGTGCTCAGATCAGCCCGAAACAGCCAAGATTATTTTAAACGATTTCTACATGGACGACGTGATGACAGGATCTGAAAATATAAAAAGCTGTTTTAATATTTACACGGAATTAAGCAAGGTGTTAGACAAGAGAGGTTTTCCATTACAAAAATGGAGGAGTAATAGTCAGCAATTACTGAATAAAATAAGGGATGGGAAAGAAACTACAGAGGAAGAATTAAGGATAAGAATAGATGATGTAACGAAGATTTTAGGACTTACCTGGAACACGAACAAAGACTTCTTTCAGTATTCTGTAGAACTCCAACCGTTGACTGCACCTGTAACGAAAAGAAAAATTATCTCCGAGATATCACGTCTATTTGACCCTTTGGGTTGGTTGGCACCAAGCATTGTTTTAGCCAAAATATTTATTCAGAAATTATGGTTAGCGGGATTAGAGTGGGACCAAGAAATTCCAAAAAACTTAGTACAAGAATGGATTACTTACCATCATAGTTTGGCCAATTTGGTGAATATTAAAATCCCACGATGGTTGCAACAGGAAAGTACCAATTTGAAGGCTGAATTGCACGGGTTTTCCGACGCTTCGAAATTAGCGTATTCGGCAGTCATATACCTGAGAGTAGTGGATCACAAAGGGGATATTCACATTTCATTAGTCACGTCGAAAACGAAAGTAGCGCCCGTTAGACAAGTGTCTATTCCACGATTAGAACTTTGTGGTGCTACTCTCCTTGCTAAATTAATGGTGGAAGTAGGAGAAGTATTGAACATACCACGTGACAATTGGCATGCATGGACCGATAGTGAGGTGGTGCTAGCTTGGCTCAACGGACACCCAAGTCGCTGGAAAACGTTCGTCGCAAATCGAGTTTCTGAGATTTTAAGTCTGTTAGATACGAAATATTGGTCTCACGTATCAACGAAACATAACCCCGCAGATTGTGCATCTCGCGGAGTTTCCCCAGCTGATCTTGAATCTACGGCTTTATGGTGGAATGGGCCGGATTATCTAAGACAGCTGGTGGTGGAGTATAAAAGACCCAAACACCTTATCACACACTTAGAAGAAGTGAAAGTTCACACGACTTCTTTGGAACGTGAAGGTTTGTTTGAGTTTTCGTCATTATCCCGATTAGTCCGAGTTGTTGCTTATTGTCGGCGATTTTTAAATCTAAGGAGATCAGTAACAATCAGACATAATACACGACATTTATCCAAATTAGAACTTGAAGTTGCTCTAGAAACATGTATCAAAAAATGTCAACAAGAATTTACCGAGGAAATGGAGGATTTAAAGAGTGGTAAAGTAGGAAAAAAGTCCGGTAATTTAAGGTCTTTAAATGCTTTCGTGGATTCAAAAGGAATCATAAGAGTTGGAGGGCGACTTGAGATGTCTCAATTAAGTTATAATAGAGTTCATCCTATATTGTTACCAAAGCAGTCTTTTCTGACAGTTCTATTAGTGGCAGATGCTCACGAAAAGACGATGCATGGTGGTCCGCAACTTATGGTGACATACTTGCGTTCCAAATATTGGATTATTGGTGTCAAGCAATTGGTTAAAAAACATGTTAAAGGATGTATTAAATGCATTCGATATTCGTCTAAAGTTAGAACGCAGTTAATGGGACAACTGCCTTCGGCACGTGTTACACCTAGTAAACCATTTCTATATAGTGGAGTAGATTACGCTGGCCCTATTAACATTCGGGTATCGAAAGGTCGAGGTAATAGGTCCTATAAAGGCTATATAGCATTGTTTATATGCATGGTCACTAGAGCAGTACACTTAGAGGCGGTCAGTGAATTAAGTACTAGAGGTTTCCTGACAGCTTTCAAAAGATTCGTGGCAAGACGTGGTCGATGCAGTGACTTACATAGCGACAATGGGACAAACTTTGTGGGAGCGTCACGCGAGTTACTCTACTTATTTAACGATGAGAAGTCCAACCTCAATCCGGAACTAGCAGAGTACCTCGCTAATAATGGCACAGATTGGCACTTTATCCCGCCCCACGCACCTAATTTTGGTGGCCTATGGGAGGCAGGAATAAAATCGACCAAGTACCACCTTAAAAGGGTTATTGGGAATTCTACACTGACGTACGAAGAGATGGCAACAGTGCTGGCTCAAATTGAGGCTTGCCTCAACTCCAGGCCTTTATCGTATGTCGAGGATCAAGATAAGTGTGTCATTTTAACGCCAGGGCATTTCTTGATCGGAGAACCACCCGTTTTAGCACCAGATTCGAATTACGAAAGGTCCAATGTGAGTACCTTAAAACGCTGGCAGCTTCATCAGAGGATGATGCAGGATTTTTGGCGTCGTTGGTCGCAGGATTATTTAAACCAATTCCTGCAACGCCATAAATGGGCCAATAAAAATCCAGAACCATCAGTTGGGGAGGTCGTGTTAGTAAAGGAAGACGGTTTGCCTCCAAGTGGTTATTGGGTAAGGTTGAACAGACGCATCCGGGTCCAGACGGAATTACTCGGGTCGTAACCATACGCACACAGGCTTCAGTCTTTAAGAGACCTACCTCTAAATTGTGTGAAAAGTGTAAGAGATCAGAATTTTATTGTTTTTTGTGTGAACCTATTGTGAACCTATTGTGTTCTTGGGATATAATATACGCTATTATACCGATATAGTGCTATATTATTTATTCCTCGCCGTAATTGGACCCTTCTTAGTGAAGTATAAAGTACACTAATTCTTAATTAAATATCTCTTAAATACGTCGATCGATTCTCACAATTCAAACAGAAATGTTAGTTTTACGCCTATATCTGTCATTTAAGTATAAATTAATGAATATATCACCATAAACAAAAAATCATATTTTCAAGTTACGTAATTATACAACAATGTCAACTTTGCTCGAAAGTTTCCTTAAAAAATTACTATTATCAGTCTTTAATGATCAAAGAAAGAATTTAATACGAATCTAATACTAAATTAGAACAAGATAACAACAGAATTAACACATTATAATTGGAATCTAGTTAGACATAGAACATTTTTAAATTTAGTAGATTGCTAGGTACTAGGCTATTGCGCGAAACACATAATATATAATTGGGCTCTTTTTGTAGTATTCGTACATAATGGTACGAAGCAAGCACGATAACTTTTAAGGTTCGATATTTATGATCAATATATTCGATATTCATCAATATATTGACGATAATAACAAGATTGAATCGGTTAAAAGTCAAAACAATGTATCAGCTATGTGCTACAATGAGTAGAAATGAACGTTGTGACGTCACACGGGCTCGGATTTGTTCGGCAAACTATCGGGGTGTTTTCGGTACTGGATTCAAAAATATATTTTCAATTGGATTTTACTTTGTAATTACAGTGAAAAAAAAAAAACTAAAAATAGTTTTGTACGGAAACTTATATATGATCTTTTAATTTTTTACAAAAAAAAAATTGGTTCAACAAACCAATTCTCCACACCATCGTCAATTACATTTTGCTGATTTCTGTTCTCCGAATCATTACTATACTGAAGGCCGATTTCTAAATTGAGTATTATATAGTATATAGGAGTTCGTTCGTTTCTAACTCCTATATAGTATATAGGAGTTAGAAACGTGTCAAACCCTACTTTAGTGTCAAATTTTGACAGGATTTCAGGCGAATGTACAGTTTCATAAATTCTCAAATGTAAATACTCCGCGGCTACTTGATTTTAAATTACACTCTAGGGGTAGGGCTTACAAGCCATCCTCATATCTTTTGATATTGTATCAATTTTTGGAACTCATTTTTATACATTCTTTGAATTATAACACCTGGAAAGCATATTTTAGTTATCTCTGATTGTTTTAATATCTAAAACTTAAATTTTTAATTTTGCAATATTTTTCTACTGTGAAATTTTCATCTGACATGACATCTGACTGTCTATTTTATTTTCTTAAGCCATAGACATAACATAGCTACCATGGAGTACCTAGACCTTTCCTTAAGCTAGTTGTACATTATTGTAAGGACAGCGCAGACTGACCCGCCTTTCTAAAGTCGTTTTTATTCGTTCTGGTCTTATTGAGATTTGAATTTGAAATTTAGAAGGGATGGTGCAAAATTTTGAAGGACATGTTTGCACAACACAACATGTTTTACAATGTACTAATAAAATTGTAATGAATTCAACTTGTGAAAGAGTGTAATAGAATCTCTAAAAATAATAAATTATTGCCTTGGAATCTTAAAAGTACTTTTACTGCTTATTAATACGATGTGGCAGTCCGAATAACAAGGTGTGCCAGTCTGGCATGCGGTATGCGCGTTGAGGCCGCGCGAGACCTATAGCAGTACGCGCAGGGTGCGCACGCTGTGCAAAAGGGCCCACATGCCACGGCAGTGCTCCACCAGCTGTCACATCACACCGTGCCACGCCGCCCTAGTCTGTGGTTGCCCCCTTCACTACTTGGAAGACTTCCTGACCGTCCTGTTGCCTGCCTGCACGTACTGACCTCATACAACGGCACTTCGTACGAAGCCGGTCCTTTATTTTTATCTTTTTACTAACTAGGCTTATTAACCGACTCCGCAAAAAGGAGGAGGTTTTAAATTCGACTGTTTTTTTTTATGTTTGTTACCTCAAAACTTTTTATTGGGTGAACCAATTTTGATGATTATTTTTTTTATTTGAACGCTGGTGCTTGTCATGTGGTCCCATTTAATTCATCCAGATCTGATGAAGAACTTCGGAGATATACATCAGAACTCTTCAATAAATGACGGCAAATCACTCGGGATAGGTGCAATCGCTTGTCTGTTTATTGTGTACACTATTTCATAACATAACATCACACTGGTACGCTCTAAAGGGGTACGCAGATGTGAACAGTTCACCCTGGTATACTCTCATTACACCGGTTTTGTTTAAGTTTCATGGTACTCGTATGGGTTTTATCTATAAAACTGGTCCATTATGTACCAAAGCTAAAAAGTGAAAAATAAAAAACTCTTTTACAAAAATTACAACCGACTTCCAAAAAAAAAACACTACAAAGTGAAAAATATCTTCAATTTCGGAAGTCGGTGTCAAAAAACGAAGAAACAAAAACAGGAACATCGACTTCCGAAATTGAAGTTATTTTTCACTTTGTAGTGTTTTTATTTGGAAGTCGGTTGTAATTTTTGTAAAAAAGTTTTTATGTTTAGCTCTCTGGAGCTAAACGTAACGTTACAATATTACAATACACGTGTCTATGACAAATAAACAATAATTTTTTCTATCATTCCTAATCTTAGTTCGCCAAAAATAACGGGTTGAGTTAGAAAACCACAAAATTTTCTTAAATATAACTTCATAATGAATACTTAATCTGTAAGATCTGTGTGCTGTTGTGCTCGTCATTAATTACTCTCAACAGGAACTCAAACACAAAGTCAATTTAACAGAAGTGGTTCCGGGTCGCAGTTGATAAAGTTCTCTTTGCTAAACTTACAAAGGACCAGTACTTACTCGTACCACTGGTATACACATTAAATTGCTTTTGGATAAACATCATTAGTGCCGGAATAATATGATTTGAATCTCCATCCTAACCTCCCCTTACCATTATATCGTTAAAATCGACACGTACGTATACCAGAAACAAAAAAAAAAAAATTGCGTGATTTTCGTTGTCAATATTATTTATTTAGTTGCCTAAGAAACTACAAAGTTAAATAAAGTAAGCTCTCACTATAAGTTTTCTACTACCAAAATCTAAAAAAGAAAACCTAACCTATCATTATCATCATCATTTCAGCCGAAAGAAGTCCACAGCTGGACATAGGGCTCCCCCAAACGTCACCACATCCTAGCCTATGCAGTAAAATAATTGTATAGTGTCGATACTTACGTAGCATAAGGTAACAACAACTGAGAGCAAAATAGAAACACACGATAAATTTATAAATAATTTCAAGTAATACTACGAATTCCCCAGCTAAGAAATATACAACCAAAACAATAAAACTAACCAATGGCATAAAAACTCAGTGAAACAGTGAATTTCTAATAGGTTTTACTCTTGTGGCGCTCTGCCGTAGTAAACGACTTATCTTACTTCACAGCCTGTACTTCAGAACAATCTGTGACGTCAAAGTGTTGCGGCACCGTTTTCCCGCACTCTTTCGCTTTGTCCCGAGACCGGGCAGTGCGGCTTTTGATATGCTAATCGTTGAAACTAAGCATTAATTCTTTATTAATGCTTAGTTTCAAGTAACCGTGGCTCTACATTATTCAGGTCTGCTGTTCTCCTTTTAGTAGCTATAATGGGTATACCTTGGGTATACCTTCGATCTTTCTATTCCTAAAGTTTTGTTTCGTAAAAGTGATCAGTGATAATCTAAATTAAAAAGTCCTGCAGTGGGCTCACAAAATCAAGCATTATTGTAAGCTCGCTTCTGCCCGCGGCTTTGCCTGCGTAAAAAGTTACCTTTATCACTACACTATTGGGATAAAAACTTAACTTTATTGCATATTCACATTGTTGGCGCACATTACAATAACAAAAGTGAGTGTGTATGGTTGCCCGAGTATGGTTCTTACTGTCCTCCATACTAGTTTAACCCGTCTCACGGTAGGACAGCCTTCATCAACTCTACACTTGTTGTACTATCCTATGTCCTTCTCAGGGTCTCAAACTCTATTCATACGAAATTTCACCTAAATCCGTTCAGCGGTTTAAGCGTGAATAGGTAACAGACAGACAGAGTAACTTTCGAATTCTTCTTATTTTCGTGTGAGGATGTGGCCACCTCTGGTGTCAGAGACTTTCGCATTTATAATACTACAGATTAAAAAAAATTGCTCCGATTGCCACCAAACCTTACAGGATTATCCGCTGGGTAATTTCATTAAAATCGGTCCAGCGGTTTCGGAGTCTAAGGATGTATATATAGATATATAGAAGATAGATATATTATAGATGCCGCCCGCGGCTACACCCGCCTGTAAATAGTATGTATTCTCTCCTTATAAATTATAGCATATGTGTTTTCTTATGTATAAGCTATATCCCATCAATACATAAATGTGAAAATGGGAATCAAGTTCAACACTAAGAATATGCTTGGTTGTTAACTTCGCCGACAAATGAATTGAGATCTGAATGGGCGCCATGTAACTATTGAAACATTGAAATAATATGGTACTATGGAGCTGGTTTCATGATGGAGCTGGAAGGTGGCCATAGCAATTCCTCAACCCGACAAGAGATAGCACCATCGTGTTACGCCGCGTGTCTGGCCTCATTGGATATGTATTGAAAAGCGTTATACCATTTCTTACCAAAGATATATTATGATCCTAACAAATTCAAGTTTCTTCGTGGCTTGACACTTTCCTAAAGAGAAAAATTTGTGTATATTCTCAAAAAAGCGAGAAGTTCTAGTCACGTAAAAAAATTAAAACTAAAATTGTCGTAAAAACGCTACTTTTTAACTCAATTTCAAGATTTTTTGCCTTGAACCCTACTAATACTTGCTACTAATTGGGACCGAGAGGAAAACATTATACTTTTTCAACAAAGAGGATTTATATGCAAGAAAAACTTTTGAACAAAGATAAAAGTGTTTTACAAACGCAACTTTTCAGAAAAAAACTAAAGAGCTATTAAAATACTGGAACAAAATGTAAGCTGATGATATTGTATAGTGATATTTTTTTGTGATTATAAACTTATTTCAAAACATAAATAAATATAGATTTAAATTTCGTCCAAACATATGCAGCTCTTTTATTGAACAAACATTAACTCGCTGAAAATACGATACTTGGAGTAACTTTTACGTGTTTGTCGTAGGTAAATTTGCCAGTTATAAAAATCTAAAGCCATATCATACCTGTGGTTAGTTAATGGGAGACCTATAACTAGATAATTTAAACCAGAGTGACGTCTGGGAGTAACTTTTATCCAAATAGCAATGAAAGTGGAATAATTCCATCGAAGGCCGACACTTCTACCAATAATATTATCTGAAAAATTTAAAGACCCTTTAATAAAAATTAAGATTTTATCTACGGTGCTAGGCAACTGGGCTTATTCCAGTTGAAAACGATCCCTTGTGCCTATTGACCTTGTTTGTTCTGTCTGTCTCCTATGCTCGATATGGAGAGAATTGTAAATTATGTTATTTTTTCTGCTCCTCCGTTATTCTTTTCTGATTAATTTCGTTGCAGAATCCAAGACAGTTAGGTAAATTCACTCTCCAGGACTTCGCCGATTTTCATTGCCTGGGCATTTTGCAGGTGTTACTGTTGATATATCTGGCTTTCAGGAGTTACAGTGGTTTGGGTATAGTATGATGAAAATAGACCCAACCGTAGTTCAAATGCAGAAGAAAAAGTAAAATCATTACTCAAAAGTGAAAATAGTGTAAGGATGTTATTTTATTCCTGCGTAACCAGAAATACGACCATCTAAACGCTCGTCTCTCCTACGAAATGGTAGAATTCACAATTTATCAAAGTTTTAATTGCTGACCACTATAAAGCAAATTCCTATCTGACCCTTAAGTTAAATAGACTTAAAAACTTGTAAAGGCAGGGTTGTCCTCGAGCCCTAAAATATTCAAGCATTCCAAATTATAAGTTTACTCAGTTATTTACGAGTATTGCGAGCACTAGCGAGCACCCTTCCATTAGTGTGGTCTCTTTAGCTGCTGGTAAACGAATTAACACATTATTTAAAGCAGACAGTCAACTACTTGGCAGAATTATAATAACCATTGGAATCCGTAATGAGTGGAAAGATACCGAAGTTTTTACGGCTTTGTTGAAATGAAATCCTTGTTGAAGAAAATATTTACACAAATGAAGAGCAAAGATAACAAACAAGAAATGTTAATACGAGGTATTCGTTTTTCTTCTTCAAGAAAAGATTTCAACACTGTCGGTAGATTTACGTACAGAAAGTCTGGGTATAACTAATTTTCTTATGTAACAAGGTAAATATAAAGCACGAGAAACAAAACATACAAAAGAATATTCTTACAGACACAAAAACGCAGGCTCCTCGCAAAAAGATTGTTATATTTGTTTTTTTTCCTAAACCATTCTCTACTGATATAAACAGTATGAGGATGAGGAGGTCACAATCGCTAGTTCACCTGCTACATTTTACCAGTCTTGTATTTTTATAGTGAGCTGAACATCTAAAGAAAAGGTTTACGAGTTACTGCGAACATCTGTACCTAATCCTACATTAGGTACAGACGTTCGGAGTAACTCGTAAACCAACAAAGGCAAGAAACGTATAATTTTTCCTGAAACCCTTAACAATAATGGTTTGGAAAGATTGTCAGTAAATAATTATGAAAACTTTTAATAAATCCTTTGGGCCTACACCTCAATATTCTACTTATTCATCTTTATTATTGTGTTTTAACTGAACTATATAGTATGGTATCGCTTATAGTTTATTCTTACTTAGTTACCAGACGTAATATCTGATAACTTTAGCGATATAAACGACGCCTCCCTATCACAACTTCCATCCGAGTTAAACTATACCTAATGAAGAAGAATATTAATTCCCCAGGTAATAAATAAACTATACACGGCATTATTTTGACAGATGGCAGCAGATGCGTAATGGCTCATTTACATTAGGTTGTTTTGACCGATTCGGTTGCAGCCCGTATTCGGTCACCGACTAGAGTGGGTTTTTGGTCAGCCGTATTCGGCCGCAGACCGTTTTTTGGCGGACTTGTGGAAACGCACCTCGCATTGTGAATGAATGAATGAATCCGGAAAACCGACAACTTAAACGTGGTGCCCGAATTAATGTAAATAGCCCAATTCGGTTAACCTATCCAGTTCAACCGAAAATAGTCGCCGTATACGGTGGCCGACCTACGCGCACTTACACATTCCGCATGAAACATTCCATTCAAGCGCTCTGATATTGCACGTATTTCTTACAATTCGATTCGACAGATATGTTTCGCTTCCCGTACAGCGCCTCGGTGAGAGTAATCTCGTTTATATGGATAGGCAGAAAATGCCTTTCCAGTTCAAGGTAGTGAATGTGCATTTCATGTGTCATGCTACAGATATAAACTAACTTTGATAGCCGCGTTCATCTTCTGGTAGAAGTGGTTAATTGTGTTGTGAGCCGGTCAGTAATATTTACTCTGTGAAAAACGTGGCTCATAAGGTAGGCAAAACTATACTTCATAAAAGATAGCTTGATCTCTGCGACATATCATCCCCGCCGCAACGCCGTTTGCGAACACACGTACTTACGCGCACCTCCGTGTTTTTAATTCCTAAACCGTGTAAATAGTGCATACTTTTTAATAAGATCTCACAGTATTGACTTGTAGGTGCCAGTTATTGTTGTGTGCAAAACTTTTAATAAACTGTTAACTCTAGCCACCAGGGCAGCCAGTTTTTCTAAATTGCAACGAACTTTCCAAAGTCGTTCGTTGGACTTCCAACTTAATTCGCATACCTACATAGGCGCATTGTTAAAATTTCGGCAAGGCGACCATAAGGAGCTCGCTAATTTCACTTGAACACACTAGTGTCAACTTGGCTCGGTAGGATAACGCTATCAGTATCAGAAATCTCCGCCCGCGCCACGCTGTAGAAAACACAAATTTGAGACTGCCTCGATAGTGTTGATAAATGCAAGTTGATAAACTTTTGAAAAGCAAAAACAGACATATTTTGTCTGTTTTTGCTTTTCAAAAGTTAAACACATGGAAGATAGGTACAGATTTATTAAATACCAAAAAACGAATCTACCAATTGCAAAACCAGAATGTTATGCAAATAGATGATACATGCTACACCAAACAGCAGGCATACAAAAACAAAATGATAACAATATAATAGTCAAACAGTTTAACAAACATTATCGACAGGCAAATCAACATTAAATAGGCTTCCAAATACCACCTAACGTAAAATGCTTATTGCAAAACCGTATGAAACGCATCTGTATTTAGAATATTATACCGTGAGCTAATGATTATAATGCAAATGATTTTCTTCAACAATAATAAATAAACAGTAAAAATAATAGCTATGAATTGTTGTTTTTATTGATGTTTGTAGCGATAGCGGTAACAACAGCGACAAAGGAAATAGTTTGTTTTATTCCGAATTCTCGACGAGAGTGATTCAGCGGAGAGTGTACGAAAGATAATTATCGCTTTTATGACAAAATGCGTGTTACTGTGAACACAAGGTATTTTTATGTACGAGCATTTTATACGTTCTGATTGATTGCTTATTGCGACAAAAGTATGTCTATGATTGTTAATTGTTTGAGAAATTGTCTCTGAGTTGTTCTAACTGTGATGTTAGATTCATGATATGAATATACAGGCACAGTCATATTTACAGAAAGATAAGTAACATTGTAGTAATGCCCGAAGGTAATAATGTAAACCAAAGCAGAGTTAGTGTGTCTTTCACGAAACGAAAACATTTTTTTATGGTACGGTACCCGTAGTAAAGTTAAATAATATTATTATAGTCGTTCTAAATATCCGATTATAAATAATTCAGGAGAAAGCTGCGTTATATTAAAGACAAGCAACGAAGTAAAACCTTTGTGCAAATGCATATATGCCACTGGTAAGCCAAATGGACGGAATTAATATGTATTCGTCATCATCATTAGCCTTTTAATATTCGCACTGCTGGGATACAGGCTTCCCGAGAGGGAATGGGCCGTAGTAATCCACCACGCGCGGGCCTAGTGCGGGTTGGTTATCTATAGATGTATTATTACCCAACAAACATTCTGGCGCTAATGGCAACCTTTTTTTAGCTCTCGTAGTATTATAAATGATATATAGGAGCTCCGATAATAACAATCGATTCTACTATGGTGTTAAGGATAAATAATTAAACCTTCAAGAGGAATAACAGTTACAAAGAAAAATTTTATTACTTATGGCGGTAGCATAGAGTTGGTGGGAACCTTTATATAGCTTACTCTTATAACTTTAAGAAGCTTAAAAAACTATAAGCAATTGTAAGGTGTCTACTAACACTTACTAAAGGCTGATGTCTTAAAACAGAGTTAGTTAGATGCTTCGTAACACCTTAAGGCTTACTGTAATAGCTTTAAGAAGCGTAAAACACTGTAAGTAATTGTAAGGTGTCTGCTAACACTTACTAAAAGCTGATGTTCTTAAATAGAGTTAGAAAATACTTTGTACCACTTAACGAGTTATATCCAACCCTAAGAGTTAGCAAGAAAGCTATTAGTATCACAAGAGTGTTAATTTTAAATCTTCTTCTGAAACCACCTTTATACCATTAATGATTGTATAAAGGGGTTACTCGGTCAACCTTAGGTAATACAGTGGTTTTTAAAATACTTCTATACGGCCATAAACAATATGTGCAAATATTATTACTCTTAATTATTACTTTAAGTTGAGTTATAGAATTTTATATCACCTAAATGCATCTTAATATAACCTTAACTCAAAAATTATATTTTTAACCATACAAGTTTACACTGTGGTTTATTCGGTAATATTTTTGTTTCCACCATGCAACCATGGAAAGTTAAAAAAATAACCGGTGGAGATAAGAGAACAGCTTCCAAAGAATTTAATAATCTATTTGGATCATCGCAAAACTAACATAACGAAATTTCATTAATTGAAGAAAAAAAGGATGACATTGTGACAAGGGAAGAATTACTTGTAGTGGAGAAACAGTGTTTCATAAATCAAAGTCCTAGAATAGATTATGATGTGATTTCACGGAACAGTCCTCATATCAATTTATGATACAATTACAATCTCAGTGACCTTGGTACCGATTTATGACAAGCGTAAGCAAAATATACAACAGGGTTCCGTACAACAGGAAACTGATATGACGAATGATGAGTATAACATTTTGTTTCCTCTCAGTAGTTCAAATACCTCAGACGACGAGCAAGACAGTCAATATATGCAAAATATAAATTTCAAGAATAAAAAAATAAAAAAAAAATATATTCTAAAGGTGTATAATGCAAATTAGTTTGTATTAAAAACAGTGGTTTTCTGTACTTCTTACCTCTTTTACATAAAGTGCAAAAATAAAACATATTATTATTTAAAAAAAATGTGGTTTTATTCAAAATATATTTAGTATTAGTAGTATCACAAGGAAAGAACATAATCAGTCAATAATCAGTCAACGTTGCATAATTGCTCAAACATTTCTAATTGTACTGAGCCCTTTTTGCATGATTATTTGTATGGTTATTCCGATAAAAGCCCTTTTACATCTGCGACCCAGCACAGTACGCGCGACTGTCATTACATTATTTATCTGGAAGGACCAACAGAATCATACAAGCAACTATACAATAAATAACTCATACAAAAAACCATGCAAATGAAAATTTGTATGATGGCAAACGAAATAACCAAACAAGTAGTTACCTAATCACAAAGTTAACGGAACGTGAGCAAACATTTTTATCAAATACTTTTCAATGAGGAAGACTCATCGACCACCATTTTCGTTGAATTCAGTACGGTTCACAAAAATCTTGGTGAGTCTAAACATAGGCACTATGAACTTTCGCGCATGTTCTCTTACTCATACTCGTGTCATGTCACCATTTGGTTCCTAAAACCTGCGTGAAATTCGGACTCGCCAAGATATTTCGTAATCCCGTAATCCCGTGCACTCGATGATCACATCCGTGCACACAATGGCGTGATGTGTGTGGCTGGAACTGGGCGCGGTTTCGAGTAGGTAGGTTTTTTAACATCACCATCACTGGGATATGGGAATAGTTACTGAAACAACAGTTTTTTTTTTGTAATAATGTAAAAATACATACAAATTAAGTTTACAAAATTTAGTTTACAAAATTTAGTTTACAAAATATAAAAAAAAGTTTAGTATTATAAAAGACATATTTTAATTCTAAATATATAAACTTAGGTAACGTTCGTACAGGGGGGTTACCACAAGCTCTTAGAGTAAGGTTATTTTGAGTGTGTGTAAGGGACAGATGTATATGACGTGTATACATCTGTCACTTACTCGATCTCAAAATAACCTTACTCTAAGAGCTTGTGGTCACCCCCCAGGCTTTTGTTTGCATAATGATTATAAATAATAGAATTTGGAATTCTTTGGGTTTCTTTCCGTCAAGTACGTGATATGTAAAGGTTTTATTCAAACAATAAGAGAACCCTGAAAATATTCAGCCTATAGGTTCACATAGAACCATTATGCAAACTGAACCTATAAAATTGTTGTCTTTTCGGTTTTAGAACCATATTGTAGAACTGCAAGAGGCATATAAGTGCTAACAATCGTTCTTTAAGCACTATGTTAGGGATAAAAGAGTTATCAACATCCTTAAGTAATTTAGAATGGTCGCCATTAAATAAATAGTTAACCTATAAAAATCTTAAAAGAAAAAACCTTTTCTAGTTATTATTGCCCCACTTATTTACTATATTATTGTCTTTTTCCATTAAAATAGCTATAGACAGTACCAGGAACTATTATTCATCATAATTGAAATGAAAAAGTAACTAAGGCAGTTTTTTTCTTCTACAAATTATCATCAAATGCAGTTTATTTTTGAGGCGCTTCAAAATTGAGATGAAAACATACACATATTGTTACAGAAAACTTACCATGGCAGTGAGTTTTAATAATTATAACACCATTGCAGTAATCTTAAATACATTAATTGACTTACCTCTTTTATTAAACATAATGTCACTTTCAAACATGAAAGAATCGCTGTATCGAGGATGTATACTGCATACTGCTAAATATTTTAACACTATTGACGGTAACAAACAACAAAAATTATGAAAAGAGGTAAATATGTTGGCGCTTTGGGTGATGCTCGTTGCTATTAAATATCTACAATATATTCTTAAGGTATATATTGTGTCGAGGAAGCACTAATATGTTACTAAAAAAGTTATAGGGGTGGATTTCATAACTATATTTCTACTTTAGCTTGCAGTTATAATCTTTGTATAGCTTATAATACACTTAATGTGGTAAGCACTGCTTCAATAGCACTATTGTAGCTCTATGTTGTCACTCATTTATCACTACTCTATAACTATTAAGTCACTTTAAGCTCTAAAATCGTGGGCCCAAATCAGGGTTATAAGAAAGTTAAAATGCGCTCTATCACCAAATGTTAAAGCTTTTATAGGACCTTAGGTTCTTAAAATTCTCTTAAATAGCTCATGTAGCACTTATTCTTATCACCAAAATGTTAGTTGGGTAATTACTTATTGTTTTGAAAGTTCAACATACTCTATTTAGGTTTCATGTATAAAATTCAATGATTGTACTCCCTAGAGAAAATGAAAAAGCGTCTGTAACTAGAAACTATATGAAAAAGTTTAACCTTCGAACTGCGACTATAAAAACGATATTTTTCAACATGTTATGTTTGGAAATCCATGCATGAAAACTTGAGTTAATATATTACGCTGTATAATTTCAAAACCATTTTCGGCTGAGTATTCAGTGCTCGTTCTGGAATAGATTCGGTCCCAAACTGAATTAAATAATTTCTATCTAGACTCATGTCATATCAAAGATACACTGGCTCAAAGGATTTGAAATTACCAAGTCCTTTTGATGTTTCATTTTGTTTTTCAATTAGTATTTCATTTTTTTAATGGCTCCTCTATCACAACATGTCAGGATACGCTAAGGGAAATACCAAGACTACCGGCCGGAAAATGTGATGTTTGATGTTACTAAAACCTGTTATTCAAAAATAATGTCTGTTATCAATATGACATGCTTTTGTTGTTTGCTAACGGAAAAATAAAATATATTAATACAATTTTTGAAACCGTAAATTGCGAGTTTTAAATAAAAATTCGTTGTGAGTCTTTGCTATGCCCAAGTTTTATTTTAAATTCTGAAATTTTTTCTTCCATAACAGAATACACAAACCGGAAACCTGAAAAAAACCCAAGCAAATATGTAATATCAAATTATGCAAAACATAAACTTGAAAACTGGCATGATTCTGACAAGGAAAAGAAAAGCCAAAACATGAATAACGAAATAAAATGTAACGAGGGGAGATGTCAAGGTGGCAAATAATAAAAACATTATTTATTTAAACTTATTGCGATGAATTTATAAAGCACAAATGAAATAATAGAACGAACAGATGACTGGTAATTTGAAGACGAATCGAAAAATGGTTGATTGAATTAAATTTTTAGCAGTACAATACTTTCTCCGATTTCCTTGTTACTGCAATATCATTACATAACACTACTTATAGCGGAATGAACCAGGAAAACAAAGAAATCTACAAATATGAAATAGAAAATGTGGTCGCAATTTTTTATTGTAGGAAGATGTAATGTAATCGAAGAAACATAAATCGCAAGGGTTTCTCATATTTTATTGAGAAGGAAATGGAAAGATGAGTTCAGTTATTTAGTAATGCCTTGTAGCGTTAAGTCCGCCTATGTACCACTATTGTACATGAAGTTTAAATAAATAAATAAATAATCTTAGTTTGTTTAACTTTTATTTTTGTTGCATTCTTATTTAAATACATAATTTTTATAGCATTCACAAGAAATCACAGTGCGTACCCACCTAGTACTTAACGTTATATTTAATACATGAAAGCTTCATTACTTGAAGAAACATGTTGCAAACATTCACAATTTCGTCGCCAGTCTGAACTAACATTTTAAAGAAGCTCTTGAAATTTTCCGTAACTAAAGTAAAATTCATTTTCAGATTCCAGCTAGTTTTAATTGCGAAAGACGACGTTTTAATTAAGATGTATTTCTCGGAAAGAGCTATTTGTAAGTACGAGTAGGGGTTTTGAAATAGCCAAGGAAAAGACGGTGGAGCGCTTATAAGCGCCATAAAGGGGTTTTTTTTATCAGAATCTTGCCTGTTCGAGAATCAGATTTAAACAGAAAAATTAGCGGATTGAAGCCCGGATAAAACATATGTGATGAATACATTTTTGCCCTAGTAAAATTTGTATCTCAAAACACGTTGGATCACAATTTTCAGCTAAAGTATACGTTTTTATTTGCTAAAGTGGAATGAGAATGATCATCTGGAGTAGGTAAGGCTAATCACTACATATTAAAAAATATAGTCCCCCGCCGCGTTTGTACGCGATAAATTTAAAAACTACTGAACGGTTTTTCATGCGGTTTTCACCTATAGAAAGAGTGAGAAAAGAGGAAGCTATAATTTGTCATGGGTGAAGTCGGGGCGGGTCGCTACTTATTATTTATTTTAATTTATTACAAGTAATGAACATCAAGCGATGGTCTTCAAAATATTAAAACTTTACATTTCTTTTTCTATTCTCCGGACTAGCATCTCTTTGAAAGATTTGATGTTCAAAACATGTTACTTTTTTTCGTCTCATCATATAACTTGTGTTGTCAGGAGATGACGAATCCGTAGCTGATAATACAATATGCGATGTCTGTTTCCACAGCTGTTATTTATTTATTTATTTATGTACACACAAAAACACTTTACAGAGAAAATAAATAATACAGATAAAAGAGCACAAAGGTACTGCTTATTTCATTAGAAATTTCTTCCAGCAGACCTGCGACAGGAATGTTGGATGATAAACGAAGACACAGTGTGTAGAAAGAACAAGGAAACTTAAAATAGACAAAAATCACTTAACTAATCATATATAAATTACACATATACCTTAACTTAATAAATAAAGAAAATAAAATACATACATATACATAATATATAAAATTACAAGATGGTGGAGAGATAATGTTCTTTGACTTGTTTTTCTAATATAGATACATTTTGTGAGTCACGGCTTTTAGGTGGAAGTGAGTTCCACAATCGTACTGCATGAACAGAGAAGGAGTGGGAATAGAAATGGGTTTTATGGGATGGGAAATTGAGATGTAGTTTAAGGTGGTATCTGCACTAGCTGTTATGTAAATGAAGGAAATAACTTGATACCCAGTTTTCTTTTACGTTCTTTTTGAGCATGTAATTCTAAACCCTATTTTTGCTTTCTGGAGATAAACAAGGGAATAACAAATTACTTATGAAAGGATAATGGGCAAAAATGTATGGAACTTGGTCCAAGAGCCTCCACTGATGAGACCTGTGGGTAACGAGAGTCCATACTTGTCACATAATTCAGACAAAATCTGTCCTTTTTAGGGTTCCGTAGCCAAATGGCAAAATACGGAACCCTTATAGATTCAAATCAAATCAAATCAAATTGTTTATTTGTGATACATGGGTTACATGCAGGTGTTCATTACATAATTACATACTAATAATGTTCATGCCATGATCAGCCACTTAGGCATACAAATTATTAAAAAAAAACATAATGAAAATATGATTGTAAAATTCTAATTCCATGTCAGATTAAATACAAATTACATTATTAAGATTATACATGACAGACAAAAAACAATCAACAAAAACAAATTATCGTCAAGCGGAATTAAACATTTAAAAAGTTCTCGTCGATAAAAAATCATCTACGATTGGTCATGTCTGTCTGTCTGTCTGTCCGTCCGTATGTCACAGCCACTTTTTTCCGAAACTATTAGAACTTTGCTGTTGAAACTTGGTAAGTAGATGTATTCTGTGAACCGCAAAAAGATTTTCACACAAAAATAGAAAAAAAAATAATAAATTTTGGGGGTTCCCATACTTGAAATTGAAACTAAAATTTTTTTTTTCGTAAAACCTATACGTTTGGGATATCTTTGAATAGGTCTTCAAAAATGATATTGAGGTTTCTAATATAATTTTTTTCTAAACTGAATAGTTTGCGCGAGAGACTCTGCCAAAGTGGTATAGTGTGTGTGTGTCCCCCCCCTGTAACTTCTAAAATAAGAGAATGATAAAACTAAAAAAAATATATTATGTACATTACCATGTAAACTTCCAACGAAAATTAATTTGAACGAGATCTAGTAAGTAGTTTTCTTTTAATACGTCATAAATTGTAAACCGCAATTTACCAATTTACGTTTATTTACCCTTCGTGCGCGAGTCCGACTTGTACTTGGCCGGATTTTTATGATAATATTTACCTGACTATAAGTAATACGATTTTAAGTTGAGCTTGATATTTTGATATGTTTGGTTCTCTCTAAAATGCGAAACTCAATTTGAATATTATATGCTTGAATAAAGTTAGTCTTACCTTAGTCCACGTTTATTAATAAGACGGCTAAAGTTTGATACAAAATTATAAGCCTTACGCAGAATTTTTTTTTTCTTAAGTTTGACTAACACATCTTATCTTATCTCGAAAAGTCTCTGATAGAAAAAGTTTTTTAATAACCTGAGATCTGCGGAAAACACGAAAATTTGTTCGATAGTAAACTGACCGCAAAAGTAAGCACCAACAAACAATAATTTATTAGAACTTTCACAGTGCTGACTGCCACTTACAGTTTGAACAACTTTGTTTCTAACGAAACCTAATGTTTAGGGTGCCTTCTATATTTATATTTAACATATTGCCTAAAAGTCGAAAGGCGCATTTAGCCCCTTTCGACTTTTCGAAGGATCCACTTCATCACCGGACTCCACGCCGCGGATAATTTGTAACCGTCATCCCGATTGAAGGTTTTTTTGAAAAATCATTACCTCGTTTATTGCAGTCGGCAAACTTACAGAATAAGGACACGGTCGGTGTAGTGTGTAGAAAAGTGAGGGTAGAGGAAGAATTTTCTGCCCCAACGGAGCCAGTACACCGAGACACCAGTCTACCCGGAACCACGATCGTTGCAACACGGCCGAAACGTCGGGCGAAATAGGTAAACAAACAATCGAAATCATCGCGTTAAATTTCCCGTGATGATTATATTGTTTTCAATTATAAAACGCGAAAGTTTTAAAGTTAATTGTATTATGCATACCTAGATTGTGGTAAGCAACATTCACAATCGTTATACTATGTATTTAATTAAAATAGTACACTGTAAATAGGCAACTGTTTACAGTGGGCTTGAACTAGTAAGAAGCTCTTGAAAACTTACGAGTAATACAGCTGTCACAGCCGTGATGTAGATAGAACCTATACAAAGACATGTCTTAGTAAAAAACTTAATTCAAAAATTTAAAATACCCGAATGCTGTGCAATTGGAGGATACATTTTCGCGAGCTGGCTGACCAAAACGAGATGTAACCTACAACTGCACAGCATGATTTTCTTTTTTTTACGTTTTTTAGTTCGTTTCTTAAACAGTCGGGTTTATTGAATTATGTTTTTAACCCGACTGCCGAAGGAGGATAATGTTTTATTTATAACTTTTTAGTCAACATTTTTATTTTTCGAATTAGGTACATTTAAACATAAGTGTAATATATTTTTGCAATCAACTCTTAAAACCCTTTATTTTGATACCCCACAGGTAGGGTTCGGCAGAAAAAAAAATTAGGCCACCACACCCAAAATACTATATAATGGCAATATATATTGGCACCCAAAATACGCCATTATTCTATTTTCCAATTTTAATGTAGCCAGTGACAGTCGCAAAGTTAAGAAAAATCGATTGACGTAAGAATTATCAATATCGACCAACATGTTTGGTCTATAGAACGCCACATAGGAACAAGCATACAGACATACATACATAGACTTAAAAACACATTTCCCTCCTTCGGTAGTTGGGTAAAACCAGGTAAGTGATGTCTTAATAACAGAACCGATAAATTAAGCAACTTTAATATCCTTAATCCCCAAGAAATCCCTTCGGCCAATTTATGAAAGACTCCGCTGAAGTCCTAATTTCTTCGACCCGAACCCATCATCACAACAACCAAGAATGTTCCCGAAGTGTTCATTTAGGAAAGATCTAATTAATTCGAGATTCATCACTCTGCATGTTGCTCTATAGACATCCGCACCCGTATTAATGCTTCCTCTGTGCGGTCAAGCGTGGATTTAATCCCTTGTTGGCTAATTGTCTACAAGTTGCACTGTTGCAAAATGCGGGTCCATCCTGATTCATGTTCGATGAGATTCAGGCTCGGGTCACAAGTTTAGTTTCAAGCTTTGTAATATTAATTAATTGATAAGAGTTAGAATGAAAATGTACCTACTTAATTATTTTTCGTTAAAATATTTGTAAAAACATTACCCATAAAAATGAATTCACCTACTACAATTGGATAAGGTAATAGAGAATCGTATTTGTTTATAAAAAAAGAATGCAATAAGGCAGATTTTCAAGACGAATTCAAAAAGGTTGTGAAAATAATTTAATTAATCCAGTCACGCTGGCTTCAGTTCATATACAAAACCAAATTTATTGATCATACCGCTTAGAATATTTAGCTCCTAATGTTGATGAGATTTTTAAATTCGACGCACACAACAGTTCCACAACCTAGCAACCCCTTGAATTTGCTAAGATACAGAAATATTACCTTCATTACACGACGAATATCCCGAAAGTCCCTCATGTTTATGATACCTAACTTCGTCACTTTACATAGAAGATAGAAATGGGATTTCATACTGAGATTGAGACTCGATATTAACTTCCAAAGTTTAGATTACTTCTTCAAGCAAATTTCTCTGTGTCACAAGAAGTACCACAGAGTGAGCTTCTAACACAATTTCCTTGCAATATGCGAGAGAAGCTGACGATGTGCGAATGTCACCACCACGCTGAATTGCTGTATTTGAATATGATAATAACTAGTTGTTTGATCTTACACAAGTTTGAGTACCTAATAATTAGACTTGAATCAGTAAGTTAAATTATTTTAACAAACGTTTCATACGATTGTTGATTGCTTCGAAGAGTAGATTTACATTTGCATTTTATTGCAATTGTTGTCAGAGAATAATTGCGTGGCCTTTTAAAGTGATGAATAGAATTTGTTTTAATTTAAGAAAAATATAAGATTTAAAGTGGAAACTTACACACAGTTTTTTTTTTAAATAAGTAGAGAGAAAATTTCCTAATCTTAATGATTCAAAAACCTGCTGCTCGTGTTAGAACCATGAATGGAACTCTATATAAAATAATTGATATCTACCAAGATAGCAAACATTGAATGTCAAGATGGTTGTTGGTTATTTACTGTGTATCAGAGTTCCAATGTATGTGGTGTTTAAGTAAAGGGTTTTATGAATAAAAGCACAGAAAGACAAGACTAGGTATTTATTTAAGTAAGGCTTGTCAATTCATTCATATTTATAAGGCTCATTGAGCTTACCGGCTGGTCGCTAGACTAGTTCTCATGGGGAAGAAAGACAACAAACCCCACGGAAGCTCTTTCATAGTATTTATCGATATATTTTACAACCACATAAAGTATTTACAATATTATAGAATCAAAATAACAAGGATAAGGCAAAGTATATAGAATAAATAGCACTTAAATCAATATAACATATTAGAAGTAATGACCATAATATGATAAATATACAGTTTCAACACAACCATAAGCAATAATAAAGTTATAATACCAAATAACTTACGTTAGCCTTGTGTAGTCGATCTTACACCAAGTATTGATACCAATAATACGTGGGACACTCAGAAAGTTTTGCGAAACTAAAAAAAATTGTTCTATACGTACATATATTTTTATTAAATCTTTTCAAAGTACTTTCCACCAGCCTCTATACAAAGATTCATGCGCCTAAACCAGTTTTCAAAACACTTTTTCCAGTCCGCCGCAGACACCTCGTTTACAGCCTGCTCGAACGCAGCCAGCGCATCTTCCGGCGACGAAAATTGTATCCCTTTGAGCTGATTTTTTATTTTTGGGAATAAAAAGAAGTCACACGGTGCTAGATCAGGGCTGTAAGGAGGGTGACCCAGGAGTTTGACTGGCGTGCTGTCCAGGAAGTCCCTCGTTTTGAGTGCGGTGTGCGCAGGTGCATTGTCGTGGTGGAGCAGTAGCCCGCGGAGCCCTGTGTTTGGTCGCTTGTTGCTTATAACAGAGAAAACTTCTGGCAAACATTTGGTAGTATACCATTCGGCATTAATGCTTCTTTGATCCCGTAAGGGAATTGATACCAAGTGGCCAGTCAAATTAAAAAAGCTAGCGATCAAAATCTTACCCCCGCTTCTAGATCGCTTCACTTTGGTAGGCGTTGGCTCATTTTGAAACACCCAAACAGTCGACTGGCGCTTGGTTTCTGGGTCGTATTGATAAATCCAGGACTCATCACCTGTAACGATGTCGTAAACACGCCGAGACGAGCCTGCTTCAAATTTGTTAAGCATATCACGGCACCATTCCACCCGGGCCTGCTTCTGAGCATCGGTGAGGTTGTGCGGCACCCAGCGTGATACTATCCTCCTCACGCGAAGATGGCTGTGTAGAATCTCGTGAACGCTTCCCGATCCAATCTTCAATATGTGTTGAATCTCCTGATATGTAATTCGCCTATTGTCTTGGATTAAATTTTTCACTGCTAGCACGTTTTCTTCGGTAACAGCCGTCAAAGGGCGACCGCTTCTTTCGTCATCCCCCAAAGTTGGTCGACCGCGCTTGAATTCGTTATACCAACGATACACGGTTGCCTTGGAAGGGCTTTCATCCATGAATGCCATTTGAAGTCTATCGTACGATTCATCCGGTTTCAGGCGACACTTGAAATCGTATAAAATCATAGCTCTAAAATGTTCCCGGCGCAGATCCATATTTCAGTGAGACACAATACTTTGAATTAACTCGCAAAAAATGTGGAGGGAAATTTTGAAATTGGAACTTACTTATTTTTACTTATAAATAATCATATTTTCGAAAAACATTATAACTGGCCAGTCTCCCATATATAAAAACTTTTTTTCGCAATACTTTCTGAGGGGCCTGGTATATAGCTGACCTGTACTGGCTTGTAGTTCACAAAAAAGTAAGTTGGCTTATCCATTAAACAATATTTTATAATCTCGGGTCTATCTGTGTCTCACAAAGTCCAATATGAGAAAATGCCGCGGTATCGCGCCATTTTTTATATTGCTTTAAATAATCTTAGGTGAACAATAGTCGATTATCATGTAAATGATGATTATCATGAAATAATTTTGAAACGTATCAAATATAGCAATATAAAATCCAGGATACATCACAATGATCATTTCAAATTACGTTATAATTTATAGGAATATCATCAATGTGGCTTAAATATAAGTAGAGTTATTTCCTGTACACACAACAATATTTACTTAGGTGGGTACACTTTTACATTTGTAGGTAGCAGACAACTCAAATTATTTTTGAGTTGTCTCGTGTGTTAGGTAGATACTTGGAAATTTGTCGGAAGGTGTTTCGGTGAGTACCTGAATAGGATTAGGCGAGAGACCACGGAAAATTGCCACCACCGCGGAGGCAATCTTGACTCTGCACAGCACACGCTAGAGGAGTGCCCCGCGTGGGCCTCTGAGCGGCAGGTCTTGGTCGCCAGGATCAGGCGAGACCTGTCTCTGCTAGCAGTTGTGAGGGCCATGCTGGCAGAGACAGAAAACTGGAGGAAAATGGCCTCCTTCTGTGAAACCGTGATGGTACAGAAGGAAGAAAACGAGCGGGATCGTGAGAGGGCTTATCCCACTCGGAGAAGAAGGCGTCGTTGAGGCAACCGCCTCGATGCCTAAAACGCCAAAACCCCGCCTGCTACATAGGCAGGCGGGACTCCGGGGTTATGGGCGGTCAGATTGGGGATTCTGTTCGCTCACAAAGTGACTCCAGGAAAGACGGTGGCACAGTGGTCACGTGCTGCCGTGCACAGCGAGGCTCAGGGAAGGTGCACTATTTATCTCCCCAGGGATGTATGTAACAGGCGTTGCATTGAGGGGGTTCCGGGGTGGTCTTTTGAGAGGTCACGGGGTTCCTTCTACGTGCTGATGGTGATCACCGGGGTGGTTTCAGTGAGGTGAAAATCCCACACTCCCTCGTCATTCCACAAAATTCCAGGCGCCTTTTGAAGGATTCCCCCCTAAAAAAAAGGGTGCTTAATAAATATGTCCGGTACGTATTATAGAATAGAATAGAATAGAATTTCTCTTTATTCGAGTATCCATGACTCAAAAGATGGTTAGTAAAACTTACAACTATGTTAGTAACACAGATATTAACAAACTGACACTACACAAACAAAACAACAAATAATAGTGACTCACCGCTGCGACAACCCATGTGAGATGGCACAACAGCGACCCACGAAAACACAGTCTTGGCGACACGAAATCATACTTAGGATACTGTTGGAGCTGCCCCACACCCTGCGCACCATGGATGCGCACCTTTTGCGCATGGTTGTGTAGAAACAATCTACATGCGCATCCGCAAACATCCCCGACGCACTACAGAAGCGAGGCAGCCCCACCAGCATCCTAAACGCATTGTTGTACTGAACGCGGAGAGCGTTGTACGATCTTTGCGTATATCTAGCCCACAGGCTGCTCGTGTAAAATGACGTACAGTAGGCTCGAAAGAGCGTTATTTTGACCGCAAGTGAACATCGTGCAAACCTGCGAGCCAGCATGTTCGCTCTAACCGACAACGCCCTCCGCTCCCGCTCAATGTCGTCATCATCTTTGAGATTGGGGGTTAATATATGACCTAGATATTTGAACTTATGGACTCTTTTTAAAGGCGTGCCATACAGTGAAACAGGTGGCACCTTATTAGGGCTCTTACCTCCAGCCTCAAAGACCATGATCTCCGACTTCTTGATGTTATATGCCAGGCCATGTAACCTAGCATACGCCTCATACTGCGCAACCAGTTTTCTCAACCCACAGATTGACGCACTCAGCAGCACCATGTCGTCCGCGTAACTGATATTATTAACGCAGATACCGTCTACGTAACATCCAACCCTGGTACTGCTGAGCTCGGCAATGAGTTCGTTCACATAAAGGTTGAAGAGCGTAGGTGAGCTCAACCCACCCTGCCTCACCCCACACTCCAAACCGTACGGAAGAGACAACGCCCCAGCCCATCGTACAGTGTTGATCTGGTTTCCATACCAAAACTTAAAAATGTTTATTAGTTCTGTGGGTAAATCAACCCGCTCTAACTTACTCCATAACACATCATAGGAAACCAGATCAAAAGCCTTAGACAGGTCGAGGAAGCAGGCATAAACAGACGTCTCACGCTTAGCATAGTAAGAGACAGCATGCTTAAGACACAACACTGCACTCTCAGTTGACAATCCAGCCCTGAATCCAAACTGGTTGTCATGTATGGTTGTTCTTTTATTCAATTGTGCATTAAGCATGCTGTCGAAAACCTTCGATATCACAGTAGCCAGGGATATGGGCCTATAGTTACTGCTATCGGCGAGGTCACCAGTTTTGTTTTTAGCGATTGGTACAACCACTGTTCGCATCATATCACTAGGCATGTAACTATGACCCACACAGAAGCTATACAGCATAGCAAGTACCCTAGGTAAGTGAGGGCCAGCATATCGGAGGTGCTCGATGCTAAGCCCGTCATGGCCGGGGGACTTACCCCTTGACATACTTTTAATCACTCGAGTAATCTCTGCGGCCTTAAATTTAACCCCCACTTTCATCCCGAGCATAACATCAGGCACCAACCGCGACGGGCCCAGAGGAGATTTGACAAAGAACGCCTCTTTAAAAAGATTTGCAATGTCTTCTGGCTCACTCATGCCACCGACGCTCACAGGGATGCCCGGCCTGGCCTTCAATTTATTTGTGTGTTTCCAGAAACTACGAAAATCATTCTTAGCGTGGTGTGAGGCAAGAATATCCATTCTAACTTGGTCTTCATGGTCTTGGCACCACTTTAACCTTGACTTGAAGACTCTTCTAGCCCCACACATTTCGTTATAAACTAACCCACTAGTAGGTTTACCATTAGACGCCCACAACAAAAATTTTTGCCTAGCCACCCTGTGAGCCTCGGCAACATGCTTGTTCCAGCCTACTATTCGCCGCTTTGAGCGTCTATTGCCGCTTCCCCGACCCACCAAAGAAGCCGCACTCAAGGCGTGTATAATATCTGCATACAACTTGTCACTAATAATTCTGTAATTGGAATCGTTACACGTACTATCACAACATTCACCAAGTTCGTGTGGGAAGTCGATTAGCTTTAATCTTTCATGACATTTAAGCAGATAATCTTCTATCTGATTTTGACTTCTCTCCCCCCACACAACCTTGTTCACACACACAACATCGGCACATTTCCTTGGCAGAATCACATTCAAATCACATTCGACAACCAGTGGCAGATGGTCAGACCAAAGTACATCATAAATTACATACACATTCCTGACAGAGGGCAGAGCTGCCTCCGTCACTACACAGTGATCGAGCCACCTCTTTGAGCCATGCGCCTCACTCAAGAATGTGTATGTGCCCGAATGTAATCCTAACATTTCAGTATCGATACATGTCCATGTTTGGTCACTACAATAACCGGTGAGTTCGAAATAAAATAGCTCAGATGGGTGTGCATTAAAATCCCCTAACATGTACACATAATCTATATTACAGCTATCAATAATCGCACTCACCGAGCTCAAGATATCCGTAAAATCAATTAAATTCGATGCCGTGTCCGTGGGCATGCAAACACTAAACACTAAAAAGGATTTATCCTTTATTACAATTTTCACAGCACAAATACGTGGGTTACCGCACTGCACAACAACCACATTCTGGAACAGACTTTTTCTCCACAACAAGGCGACGCCACCGTGGGGTCTACCGCGTAGAATGCCTGCTGACGTATCCACCGCCGATACTCCGGTACAGCTGAATTCACCGCTTATTGAGTCAAGAAACGTGATTTCCTCAGGCAGTAACCACGTTTCCTGTAGCGCAATTAAATCAAACTGCTTACATAAGTCACGGACACTTTGAATAGAGCGCTTGACATTTTTGCAATTAAATGACACCAATTTGCAGACACTATCATTACCCATCATTAATAATTATTTGTGGGCCGACTTCCTTAACGATAGATGTATTATTAAGACGTTTCGGCCTGTAATTCACAAAACGTCGAAAAATAATCCCCTGTGGCCACAGCTTATTATCCAAATACAATTGCAGATTACTCTGGGACACCAAGAACTTATATGCATTGTGTTCGCATTTCCGTTTAATATTAATCCTTTCTAGGTTTACTTTTTCCCCAGTTTTCTTTTCAATATAATGGGTTATGTGCGACTCGGAAGCGTCCCTATGTACATTTGAAATAAATATGGGGATTTTTCTGTCAGCTGATCTGCATTTCTCCTCAGATTCAACAATACTGCTGCCAGTGTTACCTTTAAGGCGATCATTATATTTTGGTTTCTTATGATGCACCACTGTAAATCCATCATCAACGTTAACAGCAGCAACACTTGCATACGATGGACACGGCGCCGCCGCCGGCCGCAACGAGCGCGTCACAGCTTCACACAGTTGTTTACTAGACTCGCTAGCAGTGGCTGATAACGGTAACGATGACGCATCACCCCGGTACCCGCTACTCGTCGTACGGATCATGCCGTCTCTGTCGCCGTCGCCGCTGTCTGATTCACAACGGTTAACCGTTAGAAGATGAGTTTTAGTACTACCCTCACTTTGATTTTTGTTCACATTCGAAGTACTATGATTAGATTGACGAGTTATATCGACCGATACTAACTGTCCACAGCTGCCAGGTGAATCTTCTTGATTTGTGCGGATAGTGCTGTTATCACAGGATGCACCTCTCTTTGTGTTTACATTAGTGGCCGCATATGGAAGTGACATCAATTTCAAATTACACTCCGTTTTAAAACCTTCCAGATCCTCTTGAGTCACATAAGACGCTTTGATTTGATCAATCTCAGCTCTTACTATCACTAAATCCTTCAGCAGTTTTGACACTTCCAGATGATCGAAAAGTATGGGAGGTAGGTTGTTGAGATCGCGGGCTACAAAAACCGGCAAAACATCTGGATCAGTGGTTTTAAAAATGGCAATGATGTCGTTCAATACTCTGTTATCTTTGCCTTTTCCTTTTCGAACAGTGCTACGCACCTCTGAAGACAACGATTCCATCAGTAACGTCTTTGATTTTTGAATCTGCTCGCTAGAAAAAGCCGATGCACATATTTTCACCATACTCGTCTCATCGGAGAGCGACACTTTATTTTGTATATAAGCTAATAGCTCGTCGATAACAATGTTACACGACACACACTTTACTGTATCGGACATTTTGGTAATTGCGCACGGGCAGCGCGAAAACCGACAAACACGAGCGCAAATAATGACGGCGCGCGCGCAACTGAATTATGTAGCAAACCATTGTGATTTGAAAAATGAAAATTAACGATTTAATGTCGTCACACAATTTTTCAAATTCTAACACATACACATAGCGATTTTGGTATTTTCATCAACAATGCAATCATTTTCACTCAGAAAGTATAATTTGGTGAAGTGGAACAGATGGCCACTGGAACTCCTCAATGCTTATTACCAGGCCCCTCAGAAAGTATTGCGAAAAAAAGTTTTTATATATGGGAGACTGGCCAGTTATAATGTTTTTCGAAAATATGATTATTTATAAGTAAAAATAAGTAAGTTCCAATTTCAAAATTTCCCTCCACATTTTTTGCGAGTTAATTCAAAGTATTGTGTCTCACTGAAATATGGATCTGCGCCGGGAACATTTTAGAGCTATGATTTTATACGATTTCAAGTGTCGCCTGAAACCGGATGAATCGTACGATAGACTTCAAATGGCATTCATGGATGAAGGCCCTTCCAAGGCAACCGTGTATCGTTGGTATAACGAATTCAAGCGCGGTCGACCAACTTTGGGGGATGACGAAAGAAGCGGTCGCCCTTTGACGGCTGTTACCGAAGAAAACGTGCTAGCAGTGAAAAATTTAATCCAAGACAATAGGCGAATTACATATCAGGAGATTCAACACATATTGAAGATTGGATCGGGAAGCGTTCACGAGATTCTACACAGCCATCTTCGCGTGAGGAGGATAGTATCACGCTGGGTGCCGCACAACCTCACCGATGCTCAGAAGCAGGCCCGGGTGGAATGGTGCCGTGATATGCTTAACAAATTTGAAGCAGGCTCGTCTCGGCGTGTTTACGACATCGTTACAGGTGATGAGTCCTGGATTTATCAATACGACCCAGAAACCAAGCGCCAGTCGACTGTTTGGGTGTTTCAAAATGAGCCAACGCCTACCAAAGTGAAGCGATCTAGAAGCGGGGGTAAGATTTTGATCGCTAGCTTTTTTAATTTGACTGGCCACTTGGTATCAATTCCATTACGGGATCAAAGAAGCATTAATGCCGAATGGTATACTACCAAATGTTTGCCAGAAGTTTTCTCTGTTATAAGCAACAAGCGACCAAACACAGGGCTCCGCGGGCTACTGCTCCACCACGACAATGCACCTGCGCACACCGCACTCAAAACGAGGGACTTCCTGGACAGCACGCCAGTCAAACTCCTGGGTCACCCTCCTTACAGCCCTGATCTAGCACCGTGTGACTTCTTTTTATTCCCAAAAATAAAAAATCAGCTCAAAGGGATACAATTTTCGTCGCCGGAAGATGCGCTGGCTGCGTTCGAGCAGGCTGTAAACGAGGTGTCTGCGGCGGACTGGAAAAAGTGTTTTGAAAACTGGTTTAGGCGCATGAATCTTTGTATAGAGGCTGGTGGAAAGTACTTTGAAAAGATTTAATAAAAATATATGTACGTATAGAACAATTTTTTTTAGTTTCGCAAAACTTTCTGAGTGTCCCACGTATGTCACGGGTATAAGATATCTCGAATAGTTAACCGACTGTGATAAAGCAAATACTTATAAATAAATGGTACTGATGAAACTGATACTCGTACCATCGAGCTGATCTGATGTTGAAGCCAGAAGGTAGGCACTGCATAGTTTTCTTTCTTTCTTTCTTTCACTGGAACTCCGAAATAAAACAATGTTTCGTAGTCTTGTTTGAGATTATTGAAACCGAAATGAGATGTACTTTGGCTATAAATGATTTTCATGTTAATTAGAGATACCTACCAAAACTAATAAGAACAAATATAATACTTTTTGTTTGTTCTTATTTAACATGAAAATTTTCCATGATACTTTCTAAACGGAGAGTGAACGACCCTTTTATAACAATAAATGAAATTGAAGTCGCTTTTTATATGTAGATAATAACTTTGATCATTCAAAACAGCAGTCACTTGTTAAGTATTATCTAAAGTACTACGCGGTTGCTACGACATAGCAGCCGTGACGTCAACGCTACTCCGTCTGCTACGCTGTTAAAAAATCAATATACTAATATACGATACGTTTTCAAATACCTTTGTAAAAAACTGTGTATACTTTTTTCTATTTTAGATACCCTTGCTTTACAAATCCTGTAAAAAAATCTCAGAGTCAGAACCAATTACTTTTTTCCTGGAATAGGCTATTTCTGTGAGTGTTAATCGCGTATAAATGTGTTTTATTTGATATTTCGCATTCTTTAGTTAAAACAAAAAAAAAATGAAAGACTTCCCTAAATGGAGAAGGTTATCAGTTCAATTGTATTTTTTTTGTGTGTGTCACTTTAAAAAAAAATACCAGGTGAACCGATTTTGATGATTCTTTTTTATTTGAAGGCTGGTGCTACTCGTGTGGTCTCATTTAAATCTGACCAAGATCTGATGAATAACTTCGGAGATATGCAACAGAACTCTTCAACAAACAACGGCAAATCTCTCGGGATTGCTGCATTTCGGCTTATTTTGTACGCCATTTCATAACATAAAATTACACCGGTACGCTCTAAAGGAATACGCAGATATGTACAGTTCACCCTGGTACATTTTCTTTTCACCGGTTATGTTAGTTTTATGTTATTCGGGTTATCTATTCTAACATATACTTGGGAATTAAAGGAACCTTACTACTGAACTTGCTCATTATGTACAATAGCTAAAAGGTTAAATAAAAAAACTTATTATAAAAAAATACAACCGACTTCCAAATATAAACACTACAAAGTGAAAAATAACTCGTCGGTGTCAGTAAACGAAGAAACTAAAACAGGAACATCGACTTCCGAAATTGAAGTTATTTTACACTTTGTAGTGTTTTTATTTGGAAGTCGGTTGTATTTTTGTAATGAGTCGAAATCACAGAATTATTATTATACTCGTATAGTGGCATTTGTGCTGTTTACGAGTATGACTCAGACGAAGTCACAGGCAAGAGCTAGTAGGAAATACAATTCAATATGTATTGAAAGTTGTTGATTTAGCAAATTCTTGGCACATAATTGTTTTTACCAATACAAAAAATACAAAACCAATACCAGTTACTCATACCCTATCGGAATGTTATCGCGTTTAGATTTTTTCGAAGAAGATAATAAAAGTGAATTGCTCTTTAAGCTTGTTTTCTTGGTCCTGGTCTGCTTTTCTATCTTGTTTTTCTCTGAGAACGGGCCTAATTGGACCTACATTTACAAGATAGAGACAATATAAACTATTTATGAATGGACAATAATGTTCAATTGTACTTATTTACAAATATGTATTTTTAATATTTAAATATAACGAATAATTGTGTTGTATTTTCTCGTAGGTATAATAAAAAAGTGCCTAAGTACGGAGAACATACGGGCGCTATTTATGTATTATGTTATAAAAATAATGGGGGGATGAGCTCGTGGCTAAATAATAACAGCCGCTCGGGTCAATCTTCAATATTAAGCAACGCTTGACGAGGTCGGTCCGTGGATGGGTGACCATTTCCACATACCGAGGAGATTCCTCAGTGCCTCGGAAAGCACGTTAGCCGTTGGTCCCGGCTGTCATTTGAAGATATTTGACAGTCATTACGGATAGTCAGAAGCCTGAAATCTGACACCAGTCTTGCCAAGAAGTATCGCGTTAGCTGAATCTGGTTAGACTGGAAGCCGACCCCAGTATAGTTGGGAACAGGATAGGTAGATTGATTGTTATTTAAATAATGTTTTTTATTGTTTCAGGTAAGAGGCAACTAACGATATACTTTATATACACAAATTAGAGAGCAAGTTACATAGCCACGTTATTTTACGATATTTGCTTAGAAATACATAAACGAAACATTACGACATTAATTACGAGCAAATGAAGTGTGCAGATCATTATTTTGCATTGTTGTTTAATTGCTTTGCGTGCTATTAACGCTCAACAAACTGGGTACTCACCCCGTGCGTGAAATAGCGCGCACATAACAATTACGCTGTTAGTACTAAACATTACTCTCACACAAAAGTTTTTTGCATCGCTCCGACAGTTTTATGAAGAGCGGAACATGTAGGCTTTGGCAACGTGAGTCTGCTGGACCTATTCCAAGAATCATCAACTTTATCACACTTATTAAACCGGTGTTTAAATCTAATCAATGTTACATCCCTTCCTCGCGTCGTGTTCCTCACTACAGATAGTCGTGATTGCCCCGACACGAGATCAACTTTTCTATGATGATGTTTGTCCATCTTTGTCTGTCCTTGGCATCGAGGAGTGCATCTTGTAGCTTGGTACTCAGCGTTGCATGGATTTTGTCTGACCATCTAATCTGTCTTGTCTTCGGCCCCTTGCCCTTATCTTACATAGGGTGGTGCAAAAGATAGTGGACTTTTTTTCTTAAAAATATGTATTTTAAGGCAAATAATCCGTGAACTTTTGGACTTCCCCTCGTATCCTAATCTTTTATTATTTCAATCACCCAACATTTGTACAGTATTAGGAGGGATCAAAAAGTGGTGAGAACGACATACTCCTTTGAAAAAAAAATTATACTGGCAGGCATAGCTCAGATACATATACAAATATGTATCTATATTAATAATGAAAAAAACATCGATTCTCTTTTGTTTTTTTCTGAATATAGTCATTTGTTTGCTTCGTGTCGGAACGTGTTCTCGAAAATGGAGAAAAACGAAGTGCGAGCCGTTATTAAACTACCTCTGTTTAAAAGAGTTAACGACGCAAAAGATTTATTGCGATTTAGAGGCAACATTAGGAGAGTCTGCTCCGCCGTATTCCACTGTCGCAAGGTGGGCTTCTCAATTTCGAGTAGGGAGAACGAGCATGGAAGACGAACATCGTTGAGGCCGTCCATCGACGTCAACCACCCAAAAAATGTTGCGAAAGTCGAGAAAATTATATTGAGCGATCGAAGAGTTACCATCCGATACTTAATTCAAGAAACGGGCAATTCATATTGTGACTACATGTCATTTATCTCTTTATTTTAATATTTTAAAACTACGCATGGCCGGCCAGATGTGTTGAACACATTGAGACGCGGACCTTCGGGTTTGACAGGCTATGTCATAAACTATGGAACACGAACCCAACCTTATCAAGATGCTCATAAATTGCCTTTCAAAGTAAAAGCTGTCAAGACAAAAGTAATATTCTAAAGAGGTTTAGAATATCTGATTTCTAACACGAACCAGACCCAAAACAATTAAGCGATGCACAAAAAACTGAACTGAAAAGGAGATTGGTAGATGAGTGTGAAGAGGCGTGAGTGGGACACTTGGTTTTAGGCGGGCAGAGTCCACGGACTGATTTGGGGAGATCGAAAGAAGTCGGTACTGGTCGATTACTAGGTTCGGAACGGAATAGGAAAAGTCGCGTCGTTGTAACGTATCGTGATAACGAGTTTAATTATTAAGTTAATTATAATTTAGTCTATCGGAGTTAATATGGTGTGAGTGCGTGCCAGTATGAATGGGGTAAGTTTTAATCTTTGTATTACATAGGTAGGGACAATTCACTAACGTACTATTTATTCTAGCTTGGCGAGTCCTTGTATAAATCCTCCAATTCCCCAATCCAACCTTGGCAGGCATTTGTCACGAACATTTGGTTTAGGGAAACGGCGAAGTCTTCTTTCACACTTTCATACCCTAATTCACCATTTATACACTAAACAATTACACATTTGATTAAGGACCTTTATTGAGAGTTAACTGACATTACATACATGGAAGGCGGAACCGCTGATACTCATTTCGGTATAAAATGGGCTAAATATCACATCATCACATCATCAGCCTATTAATGTGCCCACTGCAGGGACACAGGCCTCCTCTTTGTGAGAGGGCTAAATATGGCCGCTCTTAATTGAGCACGTAGGAGAACCAAATGTTAGTTGTTAAAATATACTGTTTCCTAAGAAGGTCTAGCTCAGAACACTTCGCGAAATACTTGCTGTCGCTCATATTCCAGGGAGGGGGGTAGGTTTCAGCCGGTAAGCATCACAAAGAACCCCAAATTACATCGTCTAATGACGCTTAGGGAATGTGTCTCGTTAAAACCACACCAAGCCGATTTGTAGGCAATTACTAAATCGTCACTATTTAGCGAGACACGATATTGGATGGCTGTCGTCCCTGACGGCCCCAAAATCCACGCAGTGGGCAGTTTAAGGAGATGAGAAGCGACGAATGAATCCGCTCCGACGTACGGCAAGTATCTTTCGCATTGAGTTTTGCTAAAGACTGAGTCTACGGTACGCTTGCGTTAATTTTGTATTTGTCTTAGTAAAGGGTGAATAGGCCGAGAGAGTTCTACTTATTATAGCCCGCGTCCAGTGTAACTGGTAGCATGTTTCGCTCAAATGGCAGAGGCAAATAGGCACAAAACTGACCACTGTTTTAGGACTGGGCAAGGCATGCTAGAGCTTAGGGAGCCTGTACTCTTGGAGCCGCAGCAGATTCTCACTAGAAAATGCAGTCTAGGCCGAGTAGTACACGTTACGACGGACCTGCTGCTGCAAAGCGGTCTCACGTCACTCGGGTGGGAATCTAGACTATTGCAACTTAACTCATTAACGTAATTCAATTAAATGTATTTATGAATGCAAGCGTAGCGATCCTACCAACTTCCTTTCGTTAGGTAAATAATGCACTTTGCAATCCCTTTGTCTAATTAACTTCATACTTCACTATTGTTTGACTTCTTTAGCTCTTAAGGCTATCAGACAGAAATGTGTGCTGGAAGTTTGTTTTCATCATTTCTTCTTACCAGCTATTACACTACGAAATGATGGCGGGATGGGCGCTTTTGGGGCTGTCTGTAGGTGAGTTGATATTATCAACTCCAGTTACTGCCTGAGTTAAACTCTCTGCTAATTTAGTTATTTGTAGTAATTCAAGAATGTAAATTCATTATCCGCGACCATTATTCGGTCTTTGATTTAAATACTCTACACATTAGTGTATAGAGTTTCTCACACAAGCGTTAGTTAATTATAACAATTTAGTTTATATCCCCTTAGTTATATTTTATCCTTCTAAACCACTTCCAAGTTATAATTGTATAACTGTAAATTCCAAGACAAAACAAAACATAATTTGGAATTCACTTGTCGGAAGAGAATTGACCAAGCCAGGTGACGGAATTCATTGTGCAGCGCGGAAGGCGGGGCGCTCCACCTCTGTTAACAACAGAGCCGACTTTAACACCAAATCTAGGACATTTTAGGAAAAACGAAATTTTTATCAGCCTAGGGTCATTTAGGAACAGTCACAATATGGAAGTATTCAATTCATATTGAAACAATCTTTGAATATTAGAAAAGTCTTCGCAAGATGGGTGCCGAGAATGTTAACCGACAGTCAGAAACAAAATCGACTTGACATTTCGAAGATATTGTTGGACAAGTTTCAAGAAGATTGTGATAACTTTTCGTTTTATAGACACCGCAGTAAAAATTGTAATGACGCTCTTAGAGACCAATTTCCATCTTTGGCAAGTGTCCAATTTCGTGGGGTAATAATACGGACAATGGCAGTAGAATGTAGGTATCCTTATCTAAAGAAACTTTTCTTGAGTGGATTTTATTATAACATTGATTTCTAATTTAATTACTTAAGGTCATGAAAGGACATTTCGATAATTTGAAAAATTGAAATGTAAAAGTCATTTTATCACAATAGCTTTCGTGCTGTCGCGTATTTAAGTAAAGTGTATGCCAGACAAACACCGTCAACGTATTTGTATGCGTGATTCGGTTAACTTCTTAACTTAGCGGTTTGCTGTTAAATTGATCTCTTTGGAATTCCGAGCTACTGGGCCTCAGATCCGGTCTCTCCGGAAGGCCATGGTTGAGCGCTTGAACCTGTCCTTGAAAGCAGTCTCTGAATTTGATTAAATATTTTGTTTACTTATTTTGTGCTTAATTGTACATAAGCGTCGGACAAGTTGGGAAATAGACGAAATACGGCTTGAGACGAGTAGGGAAACTGACTACATGTACAAAGTGAGTACTATTAGAGATAGCGACGAGATAGGGTGACGATTTGTCACCACAATTAAAACGAAGCATGGCCAAAAACCTTTTTTCATAATCTGTCCCCGTAATCATTCATCGAACATTAATTCATTCATTGAGTGAAAGCCTAAACATGTTTGGTAAGTATAATTATTACACATAGATCACTTTTATATCACAGAGAAAAACAGGATCTGCGAATAATTTAACACATTGTTTGATTCTGACAATGGATTTTGTCGAGTCTGGTATTTGTTTTAGACAATACAGGTTGATTATTTAAATAAAAAGGCTTTTGTGGAGTAACAACGTTCACCCGAACGGTTTGAGTAAAATGGTAAAATTTTAAATCAGAGATGGAACTTTTATTATTCTGGTATTTGAATTATTGAATTGAACACTGAGTTCTATGATAAGGAAATTGGAATGAACTGTTCGCGATTTTAAATTATTTTTCTTTGTAAATCATGGAGAGTCAATTCTGTGTTTGTTCATTACCAGCAAGTGTCATGTTGTATTCCTTGCTTTTATTTCAGTTGAAACCATTTCAGCCAACAGTTATATACATAAAAATGGGCTGATGGGTTTTACTCAGGCAAAGAACAGTTCTCCGGTAGACAGTCCTAGTGTGGTGTGGTCACGGTTGACTGATCTGCAATCTTCCTTTATTTCGATTGTGCTCGAGGACCACTTTCTTGATCCATAGATAACTCAACTAATGTTTAAATATACTAAAACCAATGGTTTCAAATTTCGATAAAAAACTTTTTTCTTAAAGTGTCTAAAAATGGTAAAATAATTACCTCTCCAACGATGACCGTTTGTGAGTTATAAGTATATGAATTGATGAAAAAGCGCCATTTACCGTAATTTGAAACCGCTGGTTACCACATTTAAACATTGGTTGAGTTAACTACGCCTAAGTGGGCTTTGCACCGTTACACGCTTCGTTTCTTAAGTGAATGACTAATTAATTGCCTAATGTCTGGACTCTGGATAACGCTTGCTAATTCAATTCGCTTATATGAATAGGTAACTATGCAGGCATGGTTACCCGTCGTTGTTCAGGTATTGTATTTCTTTTCGTTTCAAAACACCGTTCTAAATAAATATGAACCAAGGTACATTAGAAACTGCCTAACCCATAGGGCCTAACCCAATATATCCCTGACACTCGCACACCATGAAGAAGATCTTATGGGACCATCAAACCAATTCTCTTCCTCTTGTTCTGCGTGTGAGAAACTGTCACGTACATGTACCAAGTGTGGCAGTGCTTACGTAGAGAGGATATTTTACGTGTTCATAAAAAGGAGATATTGTATAGCGAGGTGTTTATGGAGGTATCAACCGTAGAGCTGAAGATATAAACTTGAATACTCGTCGAGAGACGTATAAATTATTATACATTAATTTTATTGTAATTTTTCACGTGCCCTACAGCACTACTTTATAGATAAAAAAATATATTTTATCCAATCAATAAAATTGAAAGAAATTACTTCAAAAAGACCCATTTAGTGAAATTAAATAAAGTAGCTCTGTAAAGCACATTTTATTTGCGTTTGAATGCCCATTCAGACTTGCAGCTACGTTTTTTTAATTCCTTTATTACTTAGGAGTAATCATAAGTTAAAGCCTTCGTTTCGATCGAGACTTGGGCTGTACTGCAGTCTCTCCAATGGTGCCACATCGACTACTGGTACATCGAGGTGCTGAAGTGTTTGTACAAAAACGCCACCATGTCAGTCCAACTTCAGGATCAGACTTCGAAACCTATCTTTCTGCAGCGAGGTGTAAGACAGGGCGACGTTATATCTCCGAAACTGTTCTCTGCTGCACTGAAGGATGTCTTCAAGGTTCTGGACTGGAGAGGGCTAGGCATCAACGTCAATGGCGAGTACATCACTCACCCACGGTTTGCCGACGATAAAGTGGACATGGCTGAGACTATGGAGGACCTCACAACAATGCTCGATGACCTCAGTAGAGCTTCCGAAAGAGTGGGTCTTAGGATGAACATGGACAAAACCAAGGTGATGTTGTATGCCCTTGCTACACCCATTCCTATCATAGTCGGAGACTACACTCAAAGTTGTTGGTGATTATGTCTACCATGCACAAACGGTCCAGTTAGGTAGGTCCAACTTCTTGAAAGAGGTCAACCGTCGAATCCGACTCGGCTGGGTAGCGTTCGGGCAGTTGCGCGGTATTACCTCGTCCAACTTACCACAGCGTCTCAAGATGAAAGTCTATCACCAGTGTGTGTTGCCAGTGATTACTTACGAGACGTGACAGAGACGTGGTCACTCACAATGGGCCTCATCAGAAAGCGTAAAGTGATCCAAAAGGCAATGGAGAGGGCTATGCTCGGCATTTCCTTGTGTTACCAACCAAGGTTACCGATATAGCCCGAAGAAGTTAAGAAGTTTAAGTTTGTATGTTTGCGCTGTCCGACTTTGTAAATATAAAGAATTAAATATGCCTCTAATAGTTTGTTTGTAACTGCGGCTCTATAACATCGTGTTGAGTCTATGGCAAACAATTCAATATATCCAAACATCACATGCTGCAAGATTTTATCCGGGATTTCATTTGGGACCGCGTAATAAAAAGTAATAGTTAATGTGTTATTTTTTATATGTACATATTGGCATGTTTAACGTTTCTGATAGGCTGGAAACCTCTTAATCATATAACATATATATTATAAAAATTACATGTAAACAACTAACCTATTATAACTAACACAATATTAATCTTAAACACAATTCAATGATATCTCACCTAAGGTTTTAAATAATATCTAGTACCTCTATGAGAACGACTAACGTATTGAAATACTTACTTTTAATATCAAAAGCAGATTTTTTTGTGGAAATAGTCCGAATGGTAGATTATATATACCAAAAGGTATTTAGATAAAGGCGTAAGCTACACTGACGAGGATGAGGCGGTCACTGACCTACGCTTTATTTCTGCTGAGGGATAAAATGTCTCGCTGAACTACGGAACAGATTTAGAGGAATTCCTCTATTTCTCGTAAAGGTGTGTCGTAAAAATTGAGTCGGTCATCCTTTTTTATAGTTACAGTTAGGTTGTTACCTAGCTGAAATAAAATATGGGATGTAGAAAATATAATCACAGATAGTTTAATCCCCGACTAACCTTAGCGGAGATTCATGCCCTGAGATTATTTGGTATATTATTATACAACCCAAAATTTGAATTGTCTAGGGTTGCATCAAACTCAATAAAAACTTGGTGTAGCAGCCAAGTGAAAAGTTGCGAGCTTATCACATTGACTCGATTACGTCGTTACATTTGAATACCAAGATGCTGACCTATCACTTCAGTTGATTACCGCAACTTGTGCATGATAAAAAGATGTTCATAATGCTATGTGAGTTCCACATTTTGGGTTGAGGCCAAACATTATAGAGGCACATAAATCTACTGAACACTTATCACTATAAAGCTAAACAAAAAATCAATCAAGGTCAAAATGAAAATATCAGCCACAACTCAGCGCCTGCCATCTATAACGTGACCACTAACTAACTAGTTACACAACTTGTACAATTGTACAAGCTTTACATTTGTTACCCGGTGCTTATCTATAAGGATCGCCGGGACAGCATTGACCCAAATCAACACTGCACACGGCTCGACCACAAAGTGCAGTGTCAGCAGGAACGTGCAGCGCGATGACGACAGCAGCGGCTTCGCAATATCGGCAACGCGGACCCAAATTCATATTTGATTCATACTTCGAACATTGTCAACCTCTTAGAAATAATTAACTTATAACTTTAAGTATAATTATATTTTATTAAATAACTTTTGCTTTTTTTTTGGATCCTCCGGTAATTTATTCTTAAACACAAACATCGATTGTTTGAATATATCGAGTATTACGTAAAACAGCTCATGGTCGTCACAAGAGACATCCCATCTTAAGTTACATCACGCTTGATAAACATTCCTTTACTTAACATTTATTTCCCGCCCTCTCTGTATAAAGAAGTATTTTAAAGAACCGCGGCCGCAATTTGTTCAAACGACGTAATTCCTGAATTTTTCACGAGATTTTCTTGGCTTTGCAAAGTAAATAAACATGTTTATTTACTCAAGAGCAGATGCTTGAGATGAAGCTTTGGAGAATATTTTACATTTTCAACGTTCAACCATGAACACGAGATTTTTTTGTCAAAATCGTTGCTCGAAATAAAATTGTCGCTAGATTAATCCCGGAATTGATTTCGATAATACTGCATCAACAAAACTCGTTGTGTATTGTGTTTATCTTCTGAAACCTGTCCTACTTTCTTTACCGGTAAGCATGAAATGGTTGTAGTTAAAAAACAAATTGTGTAATTGGCAGCTTTACTACAAATACTAAAATCAACGTTAAAAGTTCATCTAGACTACCCTACCGATCAGTTGTACTTTGAGGCCAAAGTTCACACAGTAAGGCAACGATATGTCCTTCGTTCAGTGCTGCGGAAACACTCCAGCCTTCCATTAGACAAAAATCTCCTGCTGAGACGCCACGGTTTCCCTATATGTAAAACAAGCCCCTGTCGTTTTTCATTTACAAGTCGACAATTGTTGGCTCGAAGTTCACGCATGTATAATAAAATAAATAAAACTATTCCGTTGTACAGATATAACTTACGTGAAATTAAAAGTAAATTAAAATAATGGATTTTAACCTTAACATATGATGAAACAGAAAGTTTATTGTTTATAGAATCATAACTTTGTCAAACCAACCTTGAAAGAAAGCTTATCAAACATTTACACTTCACACACACACACACACCTTTCTACTCTCATACACACACTCCTAGATACACAACCACAATCTTTCACTCCATTTGCTATGTTAACAACAACTGTAAACAATCAGTAGAGTCACGGTTGTATTGTATTATATAAGTTGAAGCCACAAGATGTCCGACTCCCAAGATACAGATCTGCGTACCTAGTTTAGGAGCCCGGAAAGCTGACATTTATTTTAAACTTGGTAGTACAACCCACTGTTTCCATATGCCATGTAATGTGTTGTTATTCTTCATGTACTTAATAAATAAAAAAATAAACAAAACAAAAAAAAAAAAAATCGCCAATAATTGCGAGGTTTGTGTTATCAGCGAGTTAATGTTTATTCAATAAACGAGCACAATATTATGTTCAAACAAAATATAAAACTTTATTCCTTTATGTTGAACTTTCATATTGCTGTATGGTGTTTTCAGTTTGAAATTAGTAAAATTTATTTCGTGCTGTTTATTGTGTACTTTAATTTAATCATTTTCTGACGGTATTATTATTATTTGATTCAATCAAGTCTATTATTGTACACATCTTTCATTTTATTATAAAACAGTAAAATATTAAGCAATGATTTTTCACCCGAGTAAATGATACGACGTTTATCGTCGCAAGATTGTACCACTTTGCTTTACGTTAATTTTTAAACAAAACTTCATTTACAGAGAATGATTATGATCAACTTACATTTTGTTCGAGTCTTAAAGCTCTATAATCTCTTCCTGAAAAAATATTGAACGTGAAAAACAGTTTTTTTTACGAAGTTTGTTTTTTACATAAATCAACTCTGTTAAAATTGTATTGTTTCCTCTCGGTCCCAACAAGTATTAGGTATTTTTAAGGGTTGGGCCAAAAGTTGTTGCAATTGGGCATTAAAGCGACTTTTATTTCAGGACAGTTTTTGTTGCGCTACGTGTCTAGATGTTGGAGTTCAGCACAAATACCTGCTATGTACAGGGAACCCTTTATTTTATAGCCACATGCACAGTGACCTTCAGGCAAGACTCCACAAAACAGTTGTCTGAGAACGGACGGCGCTGCTGAGGCCGTCTAATAAAAAGGTGCCAAACAAAATCTAGAGGCCCACCGCAAGGGCTCTTTCTAGTTGGCTCAGACAAAGCATACCTGTAAACATATTTTTTTAAACATTGCCTCACACTGGAAATTTCTCCTGTATCTTGGGTACATTTACAAACAAACATACACAAATAACCAGACTGGAACCGTCTACCGGTACCTGTAGGCCATAAAAATATTAGTTTTGTCTTCTGAAACTCTAGTAGTATCCAATGATGGTACCAGAGTTAGCAAGGAGAGAAAGGTCTGTGAAAAATCTTTCTCCCTTCAGAACTTTTAGCCAACTTTACATACGTAACTTACATTACTATTACTACCATTTTTAATGATTACCAGTCGTTTGTAAGAGCATTAGATCTTCTAAAGAACCTACATACAGGTACAATCTTAACTAAACTTCATACTAAATCACAGAAATTTAACCATATCACACAGCAAGTTCACAACTGCTACAAACTTATCTCTACGCGACAGTCCGCTGTCGTCCGAAATGTGGCTATTGTTAACGTTGGCGAGCTTCTCACGTGGTAATTTTAAGAAATAGACACTTCCCACGCTAAATTCGTTAATAGCTTTTTTTATAGGTACACGTTTTGGGTTTTTAGCGGGTCTATGAATGACGGCAATATAGATCTTCTGTCGGCTTTTTTAATAATTGAAAATGTAATTTAAAATCAATGCTTAATGTTTCGAGCCCGACTGAACCGTAATAAAATAGGAATTAATGAATGGCCACATGACGCAAAACGGCGTGAGAAAATAAGACACAACCGTCAGGTGCTCCGTCCCCTGTAATGTATCTACCTGGGCCGGGCCGGACACAATGTACCGTAAGCATTGTCTCGTAGCTTTCGTGTAACTAAGAAATCACCACGTGCATATTTAAAGTAGGATTGACGTAGGTGCCATGTGCGTAAAGCTATTTACACTTGTAATAAGAAGTAGAGAAAAGGTAGATAGTTAGTTAGGATTGTCTCGTAGCTTTCCCTTTGTTACAAAAATAAATTACCACGTGTATGTTTAAAATATGTCACAGGTATGTGCCAAGTGAATTTTAGAGTAGGAGTATAATAAAACTTGTAATATACATAAGATTTAGAGAAAAGGTGTTAAGTCATAAGTTTAATACTTGGAGTAAGGAGGAATCTAGATTAGGACTTTTGTGTTGACCTTTGTACACCTTTTATATTTTTCCTATGTAGAATTAAGTATGTAGATTAAGAAAATGTATAACTTGTGTAAATTTAAATAAGATAAGTTTTATAAAATCTGCATTTCTGTGGTGCTATGCTCGACTACAACTCAAAGGTAGGGCGCCATTGTTCTCGCCGAGCGGTTTTTGTATAAAAGCCGGCCCGCTTGGAGGCAGAGTCACAGTCGGTCTTCCACTCTACAAGGAGTAACAAGTAAAGAATAAATTGAAGATACGAATCACGATAGTATTACTCCAACCGAACAACTAATACAGTCCACTTCAGCTATGTACTATAAACAAGCTTCTTATCTACACTCTCCACTCGATTAGTTAATGTTCATTTACATTAGAGCGAGAGTCGCCTGCTCGCCTGACCGACTTCACGATCACCAGATACGACCCAAGTCCAAGTCGAAGTTTGATAAGTTGGCTCTTGAAGACACTTCTAATATATTACGTGTGAAGTATAACAAAATTGGGCAACTTTGTATATTTAGAATTTTGATAACCTATGTACGTTATGTTTACCTGAGTTTTTCATATTTAGTTTCCTAAAACACAATTAATAAACAACGCGGGCCCAGTGCGGGTAGGTGGATTTCACATGTCTTCGAATTTTTGGTTCTAGGACATGCCGGTTTCTTTATGATGTTTTCCTTCACCGTTTGAGAGCAGTGGTAATGAAATAATTTACACAAAGTAAAGCGCGTGCTTGGGTTCGATCCCACAACCTACAAATTGTACTTCAAGGCAGTTACCACTGGGCCACCACTGCTCTCTAAAATACACAATTAATGATTGTGTGTTTTAGATAGCTAATTGTGATCTCCACAGGCACCCATTGGCTTATTTTTACTTAATTGGGAAGCTTCATGTTGAAAACATACCTATGTTTAGGTTGGGAGTTGATCATTGCGTGATACGGGATGGCGTTGCTATCTGTAGTTAATAATTATTAATATAATAAAATAACAATTTGTGTGTATCAATTTAATTCAACAAACACACAATTCAACACAAAAAATAATAAATGATTAACCAGACATAGACCTAGACTGTCAAGTCTATTGGTTAAACTTCAATGTCTATGAATGACTGACAAGAATGACAATTCTTTTTTCATTGGAAGTATTGGGACAGTGCAGTCGATAAAACTTTCATTAAGTAAGAGCGAAAAAGAAACGATCTGCATGACTCGTAGGCGGCAGGGAACAAGCCCCACCTCCTGTTGTAAAATGTATTCGCAGACACCTGTCTGCGAATACATTTTACAACAGGAGGGACTCGTTTGTTAAAGCTTCTCTTATTCTGCATGTAAAAGATCCATCTCTGTGTCAATGACAGGGTTTTATTCGTGAGCACATATTAATGTGTCTTTCATAAACACCTCGTTAATAAGAAAACAATATTAGCCATAAAATTCTTCCTATTTGTTTATTTACATATTGCTTTGAATAAATCTGAATAAAACATGATTGTATCCAATAAATAAACAAGTGCTGAATAGTGATCATAACTTTACGTTTCGTTAATGTTAATAAACTCTAGGCAAAATAAAAAGTTTTGGCTGTGACTCTTGACTGTCGTCAAACTTGTAGGTTTCTTAATTACAGTCATAATATTTCACAACTTAAAGAGCAAATTCAGGTGACTGTTGACAGCCATTTTCCTTGAGGTAGCTTAATTAGAACCCGAAGTTCTCCAACAACATCTGACCCTGATTGATTAGCTTGCTAAGATGAATATTCATTTAATATTTTTACTGTGTAGCAATTATTTCAGTAAGTGCTAAAGGTGGGAAAAAATAAATCTTTGTAAGTATTACTCTTTGGACAGTGAATAATGATACACTTCACAAATACTTCACAACACAAGGTAATACTTTCATACAAGAACATAACTTAAATGTGCATTGTCAGTTAATTTACATAGAAACAAATATACTTAGTGCATAAAATACAAAATTAACTATGACTTCCTACATATTATACACATCAATAAATAACTACTAATTAAGCCTAAAAATAAACTAACTTCAATTAATTACATAAAATAGCATGTTTTATTAGATTAAATGAATTAAAAGCAAGAGCTTATTCAGTAGTGATTTACTCAAACCCCAGCCAGTCGCAATTAGTCTGATTACCTAATGAAAACCTTTAAAAGACTGTAAAGTCTGTTTACTCTAAAGAGGCAAAGTATCAAAGTTAAAAATACTACTATGTAGGTACCTACCCCGAATGAAGTGCAGAGATTTAGCTTTTTATCTGTTTCCGGATATTCCCACACTGAAACGAAATATTTGCTGGTGCCGGGAATATGTAACGGTAAGGCATGCCATCAATTAGCCAGCATAGAGGCAGAATCAATAAAGCTCTGAATTTTGCTATATTTGTTTACGTAGCTCGATGCTACGATGAGGGCTGCAGTATGAACTTGTTTTATTTTTATATTTCCTTTATTCATCCAATTGCGTATTTACTATATTTTTTATAAAACACATTAAAAAAAATAAGGATATATATTATTATTATTTTTATATTTTATTGACCAGATCGTTTGTATTTTTTTCTATTTAGGAAGTTAATCTACGAACCTAAGAATAAATATATTTACTCGTTACTGCTTTATTTGACAATGAACACTTCGAGAGTGTTATTGGCTTACTATGATCTAGTAAGCCAATAACTTTTATGTTTACTTACCCGCTACGCAAAATTGTTTGTGTTCGCATTAGCTTTTATATAAAAGATATTTCCGGCAGTCTAATAAAATAAGTTTTGTAATAAAATAACTTTAGATGAAATTCCTGCAGAAAACATTATTTATATTTCATCTGGTGATCTAATTGCAAAAGTAGGGCGTCTGCGTTTGCAACTACTAAGACCCTAAAAGGGCCGAAGCCTTTTAAAAAGTACAATGGAATCCCAAATTTTTTGTTAAATCACTGTTTATATTAAATAAACCCTAAATTCATCTCCTCTTGTTCAGTCCATCCAAAGGTTGTCTGTAAGAGATTGCCTAGTGCGATAAGACCGCCCATTGTGCACTTGTTTTTGTAAATGTTTGTCCTGTATGTTTTAGTGGTGTACAATAAAGTATATAATAATAATAATAAACACGTTACAAATAAAAACTGAAGTCCCATTTATTTATTACTAGCTGTCCCCGGCGACTTCGCTCCCGTCAAAATTACGCCTATGTTACTCGGGAATAATGTAGCTTGCCATAGATGAAAGATTTTTTTAAATCGGTCCAGTAGTTTAGGAGCCTATGTTTGTACCAATACAAACAAACAAACAAAAAAATCTTTCCTCTTTGTAATATTGGTATGGAAATAGTCTGTTGCAGACTTTTTCTCTGCTATGACTCCATTCATGTTCCTTTTAAGTGATCACGACAAAGCTGAGAAGCTTTGTCGATTAGTCCCCGTCCATTTTGCAATTATCCTCGTTTTGGATTTTACTTACATATGCAATGTAAGTTTACGGGTGCTGGTGTTAACGACCTTCCCAATGGCTTGACACCATTCATCATAACACACTGATAAGCGATTTTAAGTAAGCAACACAACGCGATGCAATTCGAACTAGTATTACTTGAAATTTTCTGAGAAAATACGTGCATGATATTGCCTATCGACGCAATTTAAATTGCAACACGCCATAATGAAGGTGCCTGATATCATTCGATTCAAGACGAACACATTCACTTTCTCGATATTTGAGCGTCCTAACAGAGTCGGATCGGCCCTTATTTTAATAATTTCCATTAGCCTACTGTTTACTTACCGTCCCTTTATTTCACGTGCAGTGTTTAGGATGGACTAACGTCACAGTACAAGTATATTACTTGACGATAAGCTGCACTTAGACGCACATGTTAATAAAATTGTCAATAATGCTTATCGCATGTACGGCCTTGTGATGAGATCATCTACGGAGTTTAGGCACCCTAGTACATATTTATATCTCTATCGATCACTAGTTAGGTCTCAGTTGGAATATGCGGTACCTGTGTGGAATCCCTTCTACAATAAATATATTGAGTGTATAGAAAGCATACAGCGTAAATTTTTAAAGTCTATGCATTATCGATGCTTAAAAAGTTGTTATCTCTCTTATAGTGAGTTACTTAGGAAATATAATCTGCTTTCTTTGAGTTCAAGACGTACTTTTCTTGAAGCTACATTTTTGTATGATTTATGCAATAACTCGTATGATTGTTTGGTAATTGGTAACAAGTTGTGTTATATAGTTCCCAGAACATGCCAGGGGCGCGAGGTGCGCGCACGACCTGTATTCGCCACTACTTCCAGTCGTACTAATGCCGGCTTGCGTGCGCCTCTTCGTCGCCTTACGAGCAATTTTAATAAAAAATTCTGCAGTTTGGATCTGTTTGCTTTACCACATGGAAAGTTTAGACTCATGTTACTTAACATACTGAAAAACTAATAATTATGATAATGTTGTTCCACTTATGCGGCACTATCGATGGCTTTATGTTTTGTTTTGTTGATACTTTACTATTGATATTCCTCTTTTTTATTTATTGTTTATAACGCAAATCTTAAAATTTACCAAAATGTCTCATTGTTATCTGTGGAGAACGTGGTTGATTTCACATTTGTATCACTTCTGTATACTATATTTGTGTAATTCTTAATGTGTAATTGTTTGTTTTCCCGAATAAATAAAATAAAATATTGTTATATATTTTGGAAGCATAAATGAAGTGATGTAAATAACACCTAAGTAACCTAACTCACTAATATCTCTCACTCTTAAAATAGACTTAGTTATTATGTAGGTAGGCACTATCTATAAGATACCATATCAAGTAAACTCAATTATGATTGTAAACCATTAAATTTGACCACCTCAAAGGATAATTCTAGCTCAAATATTCATTATGTAGACGTTAATGTTCTTGGATTAACAACAAACAGACGCAGATCTATTACTAACATGCTTATTATTCCTACAACTGTTTACTATTCTCTGAAATACCTTAATCTATAGAATTATGTAGTCAATTTTGTAAGCAACGTTGATGACATAATCGTTACTATTATGTACATAATTAAACTAGTAGAAAGCAAACAAGACTAGTGTGTAAAGTGAGTTTGAACCACTAAGAAGCTCTTGTGAACTTACGAGTAACTCCAGCTAGCCATGGCAAAGACAGAACCTACACAGAGACTTAGTATAAATATGTTGGTGATGTCTAACTACAGAACCGATAAACAAGCAACTTTAATAAATACCCTTAATTCCCAAGAAATTCATTTGACCTAATTATGAAAGACTGCCCTGAACCCGAACTCATCAGCACTGTAAACAATCAAGAATTTAACTGATTTGTTAATTTAGGAAAGGTCTAATTCATTCAAATTCATCACTTGGTATGTTTTCTATAGACATCCGCAGCCCGAGTTATTAAGCTCTTCGTCCGTGCGGTCAAGCATGGATTTAATCTCGTGTTGGCTAATAGTTTGTAAGTCGCGGGTAGTTGTAAAATGCGGGTCTATCGTGATTCATGGTTGAGGAGATTCTGGTTCTGGTCACAAGTTTAATTTCAAGTTTTATGCTATTTGCTGATTGATTGATTGGAGTTAGAATCAATTATTTTTGGTAAGTACCCATATCGTTGTAAAAATATAATATGAACACAATTATTATAAAATGAATTTACTGCAATCAGGTAAGGTAGCGGATAAACTTATAGGTTTACTAGCTGTTGCCCGCGACTTCGTCTGCGAATTCGAATTGCTTATTTTTTATATCGTCGTTTTTCATACAAACTTCTACCCCTCTTTCCACTCCCTTAAGTATGATTTCTGTAAGTATGTTTGGATAAAAACTATCCTATGTCCTGCCCAGGGTCTCAAAATATCGCCGAACCAAATTACATTTAAATCGGTTCAGCGTTTTAAGTGTGAAAAGGTAGACAGAGAGACAGACAGAGTTACTTTCACATTTATAATATTAACTCCGCCCGCGACTTCGTTCGTGTGATGGCAACCAAAAATAAGCTGTTATTAAACCAAATAAAAATGTGGTTTCGTAAAGTTCTACGGTTTATAGGTTTGGGACGATTCGTTATTTGACTTAAAGAATAATACATTTTAAGTTAGCGCTACAAAGTAAAATCCACCCCTTAAAACTTAATATACCCTTTACTCTTTTTAATTTTTTGTTTATTTTAGTTAGATTGCTCAGTAAGATGTCTCAAAAAAACTAAAATCACTTAACCCTATCAGGGGGGAGGTTTTTTTTAAAAACGTATTATGTAAATTATGATTATTTACTTTATCTCCACGGAATGAGATTGTTCATACAAACAAATTGCCCCCTTTTCACCCCCTTAAAGGTTGACAGTTCAGTGGCGACTGCGAACCGGAAAACGCAAATTAGGAAGTCCGACCTGGTCAAGGCTGCAGGAGTCCGGTGGATGCGAAACGCACAGGACCGATCAGTGTGACGGCACTTGGGGAACGCCTATGTCTAGCAGTGGACGTTTTTTGGCTAAAATGATGATGATGGTGAAAGGTTGATTTTACGCAAATTCCTTCTTCGTGCTCCCCTAGATTCCTACATCAAAAACGAAACCTTGTCCAGTATGATTCTTAACAAACTTTACAACCCACTTAATCCTATTTTGGGGGTTGTTTCGCAAAAATATAATGACAACCTTTTATTGTTTACTTAGGTTGGTATTATGTCAACTATCAAGTTTATTAACCCAAGACATAAAATTCGTTAACAAAACTTTATCACCTGTTAAATCGTATTTTGAAGGAAGTTTCGAAAAACTAATAATATCAACCTTTATTGTTTGTTTAAGATGGTATTTTTGTCAGGTATCAAGTTTTTTAACCCAATAAATAAGATTTACCAAAAAAAAACAAATCGTCCTTTGGGGGTAGTTTTGAAAACCAAAAATATCAAATTTTATTGCTTAAGTTTAAAGTTTATTAACCCAAGTAATAAGATTAATCAAAAAAACTTTAACACCCCCCTAAATCTGTTTTGGGGTGGTTTCGAAAAACTAATAATAACAACCTTTATTATTTATTTAAGTTAGTATTTGTGCAATGTTTCAAGTTTAGTAACCCATGAAATAAAATTCTTCGATACAAACTTCAACACCCCCTTAATCGAGTTGTGAGGGTAGATTAAAAAAACTAATAATGTCAACCTTTTTTACTTAGATTACTATTTTTGCCAAGTTTCAAGAATATTAGCTGAAGGAATTAGATTTTTCATACAAACTTTGTCCCCCTTTTTCGCCCCTTTAGGGGAAGAATTTCGGCAAATCCTTTCTTATCGGATGCCTACGTCATACAAAAACATACTCTCCAAGTTCCAGGTCTCTACGATCAGCAGTTTAAGCTGTGCGTTGATCCGTCAGTCAGTCATTCAGGACAAAGCATTTTATATGTATAGAAGAAGATATATGGGGCAAAAGACTGGTCGGGTTTTTTGAGACACATAATTTCGGGTGGACCAAAAATTACTTTAGTATGAAAACGAATGCTGCGTAAATTACGCGACACAACACAAAAACCTAATACAGCGTAAATTACGCAACACTAAAACGTTACTCACAACTATGTTTACCTGAGACAAACGGTCCAGTTCGGTAGTTCCAAATCACCAATCATCAATGTAGAGGTCCCCGTATAGTGCCATTTGATTCTTCAAAGAAACTTTAACACCCCTAAATCGTCTTCTGGGGGTAATTCCGAAAAAATAATGATGCCAACCTTTATTATTTTGCCAAAGGAATAAGATTTTTTATACAAATAAATGTCTCCCTTTTAACCCCTTAAAAAGTTGAGTTTCCAAAAATCCCTCCTAAGTGCTCCCCGACATCATAAAAAGAAGCTATGTGCAGTAAAATTAATCGAAAATCTTTACCACCCCGAAATCGTATTTTAAGGTTAGTTTCGAAAAACTAATAATGAATCAAAAACACTGTAATATCTCCTAAATCGCCTTTTGGGGGTAGTTGCAAAAAATTAGTAATGACAACCTTTATTGTTTATTTAGGATGGTATTTATGTCAAGTTTCATGTTTATTCACCCAAGAAAGCCGATTCTCCAAAAAAAATACATCCCCGAAATCATCTTTTGGGGGTAGTTTCGAAAAACCAACAATGAAAGCCTTTACTGTCTATTTAGATAATAAGATTCATCAAAAAAAAATTAACACCCCTGAATCGCCTTTATTTGGGGTAGTTTAAAAAAAAATAGCAACCTTTATTATTCATGTAGGTTTATATTTGTGGCAAGTTTCAAGATTTTTGATCCAAGAAATCAGATTTTTCAAAAACACTAATACCTCTTAAATCGTCTTTTGGGGTTAGTTGCAAAAAAATAGTAATGACAACCTTTATTGTTTATTTAGGATGGTATTTATGTCAAGTTTAATGTTTATTCACCCAAGAAATCAGATTCTTCAAAAAAAATTACATCCCCTAAATCATCTTTTGGGGGTAGTTTCAAATAACCAACAATGAAAGCCTTTATTGTTTATTTAAATTGGTATTTATGTAAAGTTTCAAGTTTATTAACTGAAGTAATAAGATCCTTAAAAAAAACTTTAACACCCCGAAATCGTCTTTTGGGGGTGGCTTCAAAAAATAATATTAGCAACCTTTATTATTCATCTAGATAAGTATTTGTGGCAAGTTTCAAGTTTATTGATCAAAGACATCTGATTTTTCCATACAAACTTCAACACCCCCTAAATCATCATTTGGGGGTAGTTTCGAAAAACTAATAATGGTAGTCTTTATCATTTACTTAGAATACTATTTGTGCTAAGTTTCAAGAATTTTGGTCGAAGGAATTAGATTTTTCATACAAACTTTCAACCCCCTTTTTACCCCCTTAGGGGAAGAATTTCCAAAAATCCTTTCTTAGTGCACACTTACGTCACTTGAAGAACCTTTCCGCCAAATTTCATGTTTCTAGGCTTAGCAGTTTTGGCTGTGCGTTGATTGATCAGTCAGTCAGTCAGTCAGTCAGTCAGTCACCTTTCACTTTTATAGATATAGATGAAGAAATCCGATTTGCCAAATGAATTCAAAAACGCTGGTAAAATAAATTAATTCAAAGACCTACCCGGTAGCTCTAGCTTTTGTTCATATTATGCAAAGCCAAATTGATCGTACCGCTTTGAATATTTGGCACCTGCGGTTGATATGACTTTTTAATTTCCCTTTGAGTTTGATACGGTGCAGAAATATTATCTTCGTAACATGACGAATATTAATGTTTTGAAAGCAACATTTACCTGCAATTAACATAATATCCGCACGCATAGGGAACACAGTTTAATCGAACACAATCCCCTCATGTTTATGTTGCCCTATTCGGTATCTCTACAAACAACGATTTCCATACTGTTATTGAGGCTTGATAATAACATTCCAAGTTTATATTACCCCTTCAAATAGATCTATTCAAATTGATAACTTCGTTTCTCAAGATGTACCACACTATATAAAAACATAACCCTCCCTCTAGTCGGATAAAAATAGGTCAACCGTTTACTAAAGCAGCGCCACGATTACACTGGAACTAAAAATGAATAAAGGGAATATCACTTCCTAGTGATTAGCATACTAAAAGCCGCATTGCCCGGTTAAAGCGAAAGAGAGCGTGAACACAGTGACGCATAAGTACTGTGTTGCGGCTTCACAAAACTCAGTCCCTTACTACTGCGAGTTTTAATTCTCTTAACACAATTAGATTCAAGCGAGTCACAGTTTTCTGAAATCCTTTGTCTTAGTCTATAATCTTGGTAAGTTGATATCGTGGTGGTCACTTTAACAGAGATTTTCACTGGGTGAGCGTAATTTAATCACATAGATATTTTCTTTTGCAACAAGAAATTTAAGACTATAATAATAATTAAACACATTGCTCTGAAGCAAAATCATATGAAGCGGCTACAATAATGTTGAACTGAGTTACGGAACATCACGCTGACACATATGTACATGAACACGTTAATCTATTACATACTTCGTTAGTGCATTGCATCCATGGACATTGCATAACAAAGATCAAAACACAGGAATAGGTATTTAATTTGGGAAAAAGTGTTCTTGAAAGGAAGGTTTATGTATATAATTTATCCCGGTCGCTAGTATCATCATTTCAGTCGAAACACGTCCACTGCCGAACATAGGTCTCCCCCAGGCGTCGCCACATTGACCAATCCCGTGCGTCTCGCATCCAGCGCCATCCCGCAACCTTAACCAGGTCATCGGTCCACCTAGTGAGGGGCCTTCCAACGTATCATCTTCCCATTTGCGGTCGCCATTCCAGAACTTTTCAGCCCCATCGGCCATCCGTTCTGCGAGCATTGTGCCCTGCCCACTGCCACTTAAGTTTGGCAATTCTTCGGACTATGTCGGTAACTTTTGTTCTGCTGCGGATATCCTTATTTCAGACGTGATCACGCAAGGAAACTCCGAGCAAAGCCCTCTACATTGCCCTTTGGGCGACTTTTTGCTTTCTGATAGGTGATCACTGGCAACACACATTGGTCATAGACTTTTGTCTTGACACACTGCGGTAAATTGGACGAGAAGATACCGCTAGTATAGAATAAATGTAATAATATTATTTGTTTTAGGTTAATAAGTTACTCCTTTGTATTAAAATTGTAGTATAACAATTAATGGTTAGGGTAAGGGTGGACTTGAACTTCTTTCAAGAAAGTTATTTATCAGTAAAGACTTGAACTAATTATGTAAATTAAGAAGCAATTAGATGTCAGTAGCTACTGTTCCTTTGAAAGTTATCAACGAAAACTTTATCAACTACGACCCGGAGCCGTTTCATTAACGTAACTTTGTGTTTGAGTTTCTACTGAGGGTGATTAAAGACGAGCACAATAAGACATAGATCTACATATTCAATGTTCATTGTGAACTTATTTTGTAGCGATTTTTTATTACTTTGTTTACATACCTACACTAACAAAATAATCTGCAGCTTAGATGATTTACCCACCTCTAGAAGCAGCAACATGTAAAGGGATCTGAAGCCAACGTTAATTAAAATGTTTCTTTGTAATTAATTCTTCCATCCATGGATTTATGAGATTCTGTTAAACGCAGCAAATAATTGCGCATCTTTGTGGCTGCGATGAATGGTGCATATTCACAATAGCTGGCCATTTATCTATGTTACATAAAGTTAATACCTGGCTATATTTAAACGAAGATGCACCTCTGTCAAGTCACTACAAACTTCTTAAATAAAACTGGGCTTCCAAAAATCTGAAGAACGGGTGGGGTTAAAAAGCCGTTCTAGCCAGCTGGCAAGGACGTAGCTTTGTGCGTTGCAAAACAGTTCAAAGCTTTCGATCGAATGACTCTGCGGATATTTATAAGCACGTTCAAAAGGCAGTTTTAAACATGAGTGACCTTAGGTTTTTCAACCTCGGGAATAAAACACATCATCGTTGTTTCTGTCATTGTGATAAAATGCCTTACGAAAAAAATTCAAATCAAAGCCTCAAATCCTAATATTGCGTCCAATTTGACGTTGATTTGCTAAAAACCGATATTCATTGATTCAACAAGGATCGAGAGCCAGGCACTAGTCCGGCTTAGACCCGTAATCGAAATTGTGATGTTAATTATTCATGTCGTTCAATGACGACACTGCAAGGTTCCCTACTAATTCCTCCTATAATATCGATACCTACTGATGTTAGTGTTATTCGATTTCATGTAGCAATTAATAATCAGTTTTTACATAATACGCCACTAAAAAGCAGTCTGCAGCACAACGGATACTGTTTTTTTATTGCTGTATTTTCCATTCTCTTTTGCTTGTTCTCTTATATGTTCTGCGTAAAATGAATTTCATTTTTTCTAGAACATAATATTCTTTTTCCACTACCTTGTCTATTATGTAACACGGCAATGCGTAATAAATTCGTTTCGAAATATTAACATTTAGACACAAGATGATAAAATAAAAATTTAAAAAACAAAATTAAATATTAGTTACGAAATGACTTTTGTATGGAGTTTTGATGTCATTATGTAACCGGTAGAATGATACTGAACCTGTAACCTCTCGAAAAAGCGCGCGTTGATTGTGTGTATAAAGTCTGTAGTTTTTAGTCTGAACATTTCAAATTAATTGTTGTTAGAATTTATTTGCATTTAATTAAGTAAGCTCATTAGGTAGTGGAAAAATAATCGTTCATGTCTCGCATAAAAAAGCTCTATTTTAACACTCGCATGTAGCTTTCGAAATTGGCTAAATCGCTCGTGTTAAAATCTCGAAACCCAAATGAACGATTGATTTTAAAACAATATAAGCGTTTTTCCCACCAGATGGACGGATTACCTGGTGAAGGTTGCGAGGATTCGCTGGATGCGGGACGCACGGGACCGGTCAATGTGGCGACACTTGGAGGAGGCCTATGTCCAGCAGTGGACGTCTTTCGGCTGATATGATGATGATGATGAAGCGTTTTTATAATAAAAACATTGAATATTTTAGTTTACATCACATAATTACTTTACTTTATAGGGTTCCGTACCCCAAGGGTAAAAACGGGACCCTATTACTAATATTCCACGATCCGTCTGTCTGTCTGTCCGACCTCATGAACAGTGATAGCTAGACAGTTGAAATTTTCACAGATGATGTATTTCTGTTGCCGAAATAACAAAAAATACTAAAAACAGAATAAAATAAATATTTTTGAGATTTTTGTGATAATGGTACGGAACCCTTCGTGCGCGAGTCCGACTCGCACTTGGCCAGTTTTTATTTTACTGAATTAACTATTTAATACTAGAAACAACTATTTCAGATTATTAAGAATACCTTTCCAATTATTATTTTAACATTATTATGTAGCTATGTAAGTACCTCTTTTACTAGACTCTCTATCACCAATATAGCTGATAGAGCTGCCTGCAGCGAATGAACTTTTTTTTTATCTGCTAAAGAAAAGATCTTTTGGTAATCACAATGCACAAGTTGTGCTTAATTAATCAGTTAATTAAAAGTAAAAAAAGTAAATATTTAGTGATGAAGTGATGTCAATTCTGTATCCAACAGACTACTAAATATAGTTTACTCGTATAAGTTGCTCAATTGAAAGGTAGAAGAAATTACTTACTTAAACTAGAGTTGTATTTCGCAAATTTAAGTTAGGTATTTTATTTGATTATAAACAAAATTAAGGTATAATTTTGCAGTTTCCAAACAAATTAAAAGGAGCGGCTTTAATTAAATGTTAAGGTATTATAGATATGGTTTATGACTGGCAGCCGCGGCATGTAACTAGCGTCAAAATTTTGGTATTCAATTTTATGAACTTGGTTTCACCTCTCAAACTATTTAATCCCAGGTATTTACTAAAAAACGTAAATACTTATAAATATAGTACTTTTTAGATATTAACGATAGAAAATACTCAAACACTGAGCTTAAAGTTTTGGGATAAAAGTCAACGGAAGGACAAGGAGTCAATGCTTTCATCCAAATTCATGAATCCTTTGTAAGCTTCGGAATCCAGATTAATGTCTTTGAAATTTTATGCGTGTGACCCTTTTTTTCGGTCAGACTTTGATGAAAATCGCGATCATTGTCCAGTCAAATGATTACGATTTCTCACGAGTGAAAATAAGTAACTTAATAGAAACAAATTTGGGTTTATCTAATATTCCACAGAATGAGTAATTATAAAATATAACGTTTTTGAAAATTATTTTCATTTGAAGTCGCATTTGAAACCTTTGCTTAGTATTTTTGCATGTATTGTCTCTTTTTTACACGTCGTATTTTTTGTTAAAATATTCATCAGCCAGTGGGTCGCGTTGCTGTTTACGTGAGTGAATTCGTGGGCACAGCTAGTCCTCGAATAAAAATCTATTCAGGTATTTGGACTAACTAAAATTTAAAAAATAAACAAAGACATAATATTGTGAATTACAGTTATAAACATCTGTTCAAGGAAACGAGTAATTATCGCGTTATACTTCAGTGAGTAAGGTTCGAGTATAACCATTTGTTAGTGTTACGAACACACACTCACAGGGTTTTGGCTTGTGTTAGCAATGTATCAAAGTATCGAGGACCGTATTAATACAATTTTATTAGTGCCGTCGGAAAATGATAGTGTTCATTTATGTATATCTACAAGAAAGGCATACCTACTTTAATTTACAGCTAAAATGTACCTTGTCCTTCCTTTCTGCTCTCTGTGGTTGTGAGTTAGGTGCAAATATTATATTTATTTATTTAGACACAAAAACATTTTACAGAGAAAATAAACAATACAGATAAAAGAGCACAAAGGTACTGCTTATTTCATTAGAAATTTCTTCCAGCAGACCTGCGACAGGAATGTTGGATGATAAACGAAGACACAGTGTGTAGAAAGAACAAGGAAACTTAAAATAGACAAAAATAACTTAACTAAACATATATAAATTACACATATACCTTAACTTAATAAATATATAAAATAAAAATACATACATATACATAATATATAAAATTACAAGATGGTGGAGAGATAATGTTCTTTGACTTGTTTTTTTAATATAGATACATTTTGTGAGTCACGGATTTTAGGTGGAAGTGAGTTCCACAATCGTACTGCATGAACAGAGAAGGAGTGGGAATAGAAATGGGTTTTATGGGATGGGAAATTGAGATGTAGTTTAAGTTGGGATCTGCACAGAGAATCAGCAGAGCGAGTAAAAGAAAAACGATCGCGCAGGTAGCCAGGGTATGCAGGGTTAAAAAGGATGTTGTACAGAAGACATAATATTCGAGTGTTCCTGCGAAGACGGATAGGGAGCCACTTGAGATCTTTGCGGAACTGAGAGACATGATCGTATTTCCTCAGACCAAAGACAAAACGGATGCACAAATTTTGCAAGCGCTCAAGCTTATTTAAGAGCTCCTCAGTGGCATCCAGGTAGCAGGCATCGGCGTAATCTATGATCGGCTGAATTAAAGTTTGAGCTAAATAAATTTTAGTTTTGAAGGGTAGGAAACTTTGAAGAGTTTTTAAAGTGTGAAAAGAAAAATGCACCTTACGACTAACGTCATTTACTTGCGCTCGCCAAGAAAGGTTGCTGTCAATTAAGACACCGAGATTTTTAGCCGTTTCAGTGTAAGCAATTGTCGAGCCGTTAAGGGACAATGGTGTCAAAGTAGAAATGTCAAGCGCAGCGCGATAACATCGACTACCTATAATCATGGCCTGTGATTTGGAAGGATTAATCTGTAAGCCATAAGACTTAGCCCATTCACTAATTCTCTCCAGGTCACGATTCATGTCACTGATCGCTACGTCTACGTCCGCAAGCAAGAAATGTCGATAGAGCTGCAAATCGTCTGCATAAAGATGGAAGTTGGAAGTGATAACCTTGGTAACAGTGTTTATGAAGATAGAGAAAAGAAGAGGAGAGAGAACGCCACCCTGAGGTACACCAGCAGTGAGATCACACCAATCAGAGAATATCTCATCAAGGCGAACACACTGAGAGCGACCCCGAAGATATGAGTCAAACCAGGCTAATGCAGAGGACGAGAAGTTAATAGATTGTAGGACCCCAAGTAGAATATCAAAATCCACCGAATTGAATGCACAACTGAAGTCAAGTAGGACTAACACGGTTAGAGATTTATTATCCATAGCCCAACGGATGTCGTCAGTGACCTTCAGAAGTGCAGTCACAGTACTGTGACCTCTATGGAAGCCAGATTGGAAAGGACAGATAAGATCATGAGACGAAAGGAATCTAGAAATTTGACCATGAACGATGTGCTCGAGAACTTTAGAGAGGAATGGTAGTATGGAAATGGGTCTGAAGTGAGATAGAGAAGTTGGATTGGATATTTTGGGTAGTGGTATTATGTGTGCCTGTTTCCAGGCTGAAGGAAATGTGCCAGAGAATAATGAATAATTGACAATATGAGTGAGAACGGGAAGGAGTTGTGGGAGAATGGGTATTATCATTCTCGAACACAGACTATCATGGCCAACTGCAGAAGAGGAAATAGCAAGAAGAGATTTTTTGACATCGTCATCAAACACAGAAGTTAAATTAAATGGAGGGCAAATCGGCAACGGCAATTCAGAGAGTTCAGTCAAAGTGGATGTCTTCACACTAGGATCCAGAGAGACAGGTGGAAGCGAAAAGTGCCTATTAAGAGCCGACAAGTCGACATCTTTACAGGCACTAGTGGGAGCTTTGCCGATACCGACAGACTTGAGAAATCTCCAGACGTCAGAGGACTTGCGATCGACTAGAGATTCGTGGAAATAGCGTCTCTTAGCATCTCGACACAGACGATTGCAGTGATTACGTTGATTTTTGAAGTTAGCAAGATTCTGATCCGTGGGTCTACGCCTGTACCTGCCCTTCGCCATATCTTTACGAGCAATAGCGTCTTTAATTTGAGGAGTGATCCACGGAGCAGGACTATACTTAATTTTAATTCGCCGACGCGGTGCATGCTTGTCATAAAGTGCCAATAGTTAGTAGTTATATTGACATTTTTGCAGGTAACAGGTTCCTCTTTAACTTATATATGCTCACGTATCTCAGTATCACGTACTACGCTGCAGGTGTGTCGTCACATGGCCCGACCTACACAATATTTTATAATGTTCAGAGAAATCCAATTTTATATAAAACAGATTTCAAGAAAATTAAATTCTATTCGGGTGCTACCTTTCACTGCTTCACCGAGAAAGTTTCACATTTTAATGTAATTCTCGTTATGATAACATTTTAGTTTCAAACTTGTCTCCAGTTTCACTGGATCAAGTAAAGTTGCTTCAATTTTTTTCTAGTCTTTCCATTTTCCAGAATATTGGCATAACTTTCAAACAAGAATATTAACTACACGCCTTGTACAGTTACAAAACCATTTTACATCATTCTTTGTATAGAAATATAAGATTAAAATAGAAATAAATTAACCGACACAGACACAACACAACAGCAACAAACATTAAGTAAAAGATAGTAAAGAAGTACAAAGACAAATTGCGCTAAACGTGCCCATACCGAAAGTTTTACTTACTCTGTATCTTGAAAAAATTGCGATTCGTCACATCTATACTAATATTATAAAGAGGAAAGGTTTGATTTTTTGTTTGTTTGTTTGTTTGTATGAATTGAATAGGCTCCGAAACTACTTGGCAGATTTGAAAAATTCTTTCACTGTTGGATAGTCCATTTATCGAGGAAGGTTATAGGCTATATAACATCACGCTACGACCAATAGGAGCGGAGCATAAATGAAAAATGTTACAAAAACGGGAAAAAATATTCCTTTTTGAGAGCTTCCTTTGCGTGCGCTGCGTAAATGGTTTAAGTTACGCAAATATCATGTATGATGGAATTGTTTCTCTTTAAAAGTTCTAAAAAAAAGTCCGTGACACCATATGTCTATCTTTTAAGGTGGACTCACAATAGCAAATTTTATGTTCTAAATTTTAATTAGATCAACGCTGCCGGTAGAAACAAAAGTTGGTTGCATTCGTATAGTAGTATATATATTATTTCTTATTCAAATAAATAGTTCAACAAGTTGGTAGGTAGATAGGGTAGGGTAGGTAGGGTAGGGTAGGTAGGGTAGGGTAGTGTAGGGTAGGGTAGGGTAGTGTAGGGTAGGGTAGTGTAGGGTAGGGTAGTGTAGGGTAGGGTAGTGTAGGGTTTTTTTTTTTTTTTTTTTTTTTTTTTTTTATCTTAGCATTAATCCCACCAACGTATCATATAGTCGGCGCCTATTCTCTGCTCAACTTCTCTCATACAGTTTCCGCATCTATGCCTCTCGTACTTTCATCCTTCATACTATATCTTTCTATCATCCATCACCATGCATTCTGTGGGTAGGACTCCCACTTTTAAAAATCTATTCTATGGGCATACTTTATTTACAGATAGGGCAATAAAAACAATTTGGGCTGAAATATTATTACAATTCATGGTACACAATTTCTTAATATATATACAACTAACTTAGGTACTAATCTAATCTACTGCTGTTATACAATTTTGCTCTGTTTTCTCTATACTTGCATTTTAAATACTATTACAGTACTAATGAAGTACAGTGTTTATTAACTTTTGTTGCGACAGATTACTGTGTTGGCCAAATATATGCAGTAAATTAAAAATCTTTCCCTGTCTTTCTTCGACATGAACCCATGCAGGCTCTCCCTAGTCAGCTTCCTGTCCAGCTCACACTCGAGTTGGTAGCGCTCCCTGATAAATAACGGGCATTCTACTAGTATGTGCTGGACAGTTTCCGCCACTCCAGGGTCGCAGAGGCACGCTGGGCTCTCCTTACACTTGAAGCGATTCAAGTATTCAGAGAACCCACCGTGCCCCGTTAGAACCTGCGTGAGAACACCCGTTGGCCGTACCTTTTGTACAATACGGAAAGCCACTATCGCGTCCGGAAGAAACATTTTCGTCACCGAGGCCGTCTCGCCCGACACATATCTCCGATTCCACTCATCAAGCGTTTCCGAACGGATCTGTCGCTTGATGAATGAAATCGGGCATTGGTCGTAGTCCGGCTTCCTCCGTGACGACAATGCTGCCTCCTTCGCCAACTCGTCCGCCCGCTCATTCCCCGGCAGGCCCGCGTGGGCCTTGATCCAGAACAGAGACACAGCTTTGTTCTGGTGCAAAGCCTTAGCCAAATTGGCGCGCGCGCGAACTGCCAGGGGATGGAGAGAACCATGGTTTGCAAGCGTCTGCAATGATGAAATTGAGTCGCTATACAAACCATAGCTCTCCTCTTGCCGCGCGAGGATCACTTCGGTTGCTTTGCAAATGGCCAGGAGTTCCGCCTGGTAGACTGTGCAGTACGCGGCAAGGCAGAGCTTGAGGTTCCGGACTTCACCATCATTATCCCAAATGGATAATGCGGCTCCGACCTTCCCCTCAATCTTGCTGCCGTCGGTGAATATTCGCACCGTCTGCACATTATTACTATCTAGTAACGTTTGATCTGCCAGGCACATGAACTCCAGGGGCATTTGTGTAGCTGGATGAGGAGCTTCCGCAAACCTCACCGCACCCTCGATCTCCCTATCTCCTGGCACGAACCGGGACGACCCTCTCCTCGCTTCATACAGGGCGGCTGCCTCTTGTATGCGCAGGTCAAGAGGTAGTATCCCGGACAGTGCCAGTGCCGAGTTCAGAGAGACTGTGCGGTACGATTTGCAGATCTTCTGAGCGAAACCTCGTTGAACAGAGCCTAGCTTCTTCCGTATACCTAGCTTTTTCGCAGCAGGTGCCCAGGCAGCGGCCGCGTAGGTGATTATAGGCTCTATTGTCGCGGTGTATATAGTGTGTATTATTTCAGAATTTAATCCCCAACTAACTTTTGCAGCGCGGGACAGCTGTTTGTAAATCCCAGCTGCCTTCTTGCAGACGTTCGCGGCATGCTCATTAAAAGTGAGCTTCTCGTCTATGGTCAGACCCAGCAACTTCATTTTCTTCACCATACCAATGTCGACCCCGGCCATGCTCAGGCATGGAGTGTCGTACTTAAGCTTGTTGGTTACCACCATCGCACAGGTTTTGTGCGGTGCGAACTTCAGCTTATTTCGGACGCCCCAATCCTGAACATGGGCGAGGGCTGCATTGGCGGTTCTCGAGACTTCAGTCGCCGTGTCGCCATCCACGACCAAGACGATGTCGTCCGCGAACGCCTGCACGAATATACCCCGTTGTTCCAATTCCTTCAGGAGTGGGTCGAGAAGGAGGTTCCACAGGATTGGACCACCGATTGACCCTTGAACACAGCCCTTGTCAGTCTCTTTCGTACATTCCTCCCCGGCATAACGAACCTTAACTTTCCTACTGTCGAGATAGCTGTCTATCAGCCGCCTGATGTTGACCGGGCAATTTTCCTCAGCCAGCCTGACTTTTATAGCTGGCCACCATGCGCTATCGAAGGCCCCCTCTATATCCAATGACACCAGGACAATTAGCTTCTTCAGCCTTAACTTGTCCTGTACGTGCTTCACTAGCGTATAGAGGGCGTCCTCGGTGCTCCTCTGGGGCATAAAGCCAAACTGGCGGGTACTGAACCGCGGTATAAGCTGCCACTTTAGACGTGCTACAACCATCCTCTCCAGGACCTTCCCCAGAACAGGCAACAGACCGATTGGTCGGTATGCCTTGGGGGTCAGATAGTTGTCCTTGCCCGGCTTCCTAAGGACCACGACCGTAGCTTCTTTCCAGATCTCCGGAAAGTGTGCTAGTTCGAGGCACTTGTTGTAAAGGGCAAGGAACAATTCTGGGTCCTGGTGGATCGCTCGACTGCAGATGTCAGACGTCAGTCCGTCCCCTCCTGGTGCCTTTTTGGGATTGAAACCTGCCACGGCGGTCTTTAGCTCCAGTGTCGTAAATGAGGGGTCATGATGTTCATCATAGACCCATTCATTTACTCGACTGGCCGCTTCTCTAATTCGCCTGTGGTCAGCGTTGTCCTGGTCTACTCTGTCTTTGGGGTAGAACGTATCTGCTAGTAGGGCGGTTGATTCACTTGGACTAAGGAATGTACCATCGCAGCATAGGGTCAGTTCTTCCTGCCTTTTGGCAGTCCTACCGATGATCCTGTAGATTCCTTCCCAGACCCCCTCCCGATCCTGCTTCCGGCAGAACTCCTTCCAACTGGCGATTTTTGCACTATTTGCTTGCATCTCATACTCTTGTTTTACTTTCAGGTACTCGTCGACGACCATTGCTCTCCGGACCGGCGCGGCGTTGCGGATGCGGTTCTTTAACCGAGTAACTTCTCTCTTCTTCACAGCGAGTTCCTCGGACCACCACGGAATGGTAAGTTTTACTGTCTTATTTAACTTAGGCATTGATTTTTCACTTGCTTCTACTATTGAGTCTCGATATTTTATTACTAGTTCCTCTAATTTATGTTTACTACCAATTTCCCTAATCATTTCCAAATTTATATTATTAACAATTTTTAATTCCCCCAATTTTGTGTTAAATTTATCCCAATCTGCCTTCCGTGTGTTGAATTTTCTTGTTGTTCTATTGATGTTTATACCTTTATCCCTTTTAACTTTGATTTGAAATAGAATCGTATTGTGGTCCGAGGACGTAATTCCTGTATCAACCCGCCAGCCGTCCACCAGGTCAAAAAGGCCGAGCGAACAGGCCGTGACGTCCACATGGCTTTTGTACGCTCGACCACCCCTGACTGTGTCAAAGGTGGGAGCGTCACCAGTGTTCAGTACCTGAAGTTCTAACTCATCCAGGGTGGTAGACATCTCCTCACCTCTGGAGTCTTCCTTGATGCTGCCCCACCAGGCACTTTTCGCATTAGCGTCGCCTCCCAACAGCAATCTACCGGTGGCCACTTCCGCTTTGATCCGGGTCAGCTGATCCAAGTATGGCCCTATGGGTTGGTCTGGCTCGAAGTAATAGGAGACTACTGCAATTTCCCAGGCTTTGGTCCGGATCCCCACCACAACGATATTATTTGTGGTGAGTTTCGGGTAGAGTATGACGTCTACGTCATGGTCAAAGACGGCTATTGCCGCCTTTACCCTCCCACTTCCATCAACCTCGCACTGGTAGATTCTCGCTCCACGGTAGCTCTTCATACTTCGTGCTCCTCCCACATATGGCTCCTGAATCAGTGCCCACGAGATCTTCCGTTCACTGGCCTCTAAAAAGAGTTCGGTGGTCGCCAGTTCCTTGCGTTGAAGGTTTGCTTGGGCCACTCGGTAAGGTCTTGCTGTTTGTTGGACAGGAGTCTCCGGGGTGCCCTTAGCAGTAAGCTATAGATGAGCGGGATATTGCGTCCCATCTTCTCCTGACAGTACAGTCTGCACTGAACGCATGATGGTGGACGTCGTCGATTTTAGCACGCGTACAATTAATGCAGGTAGGTGGTAATCCTGCATTAAAATCACCGCAGTCTGCTCTCATGTGCGGGCCGCCACAGTGGCCGCACTTTGCGGTGGTCTCGGTGCAAACGCGCCGGCTATGCCCATAAGCGAGGCAGAGCGAGCATTGGACGAGCGGGGACTGGTCTTGAACCCTCACCCGCTGAAGGTCCACATGCACCGCTCCAACTTCTAGCATGCGCCTCCAGACTTCTGTGGCGACCCGCAACACTACGTGGCCCGTAAGCGGGTTTCTCGTACGCTTTATGTATAGAATTTCCACAACCTTCTGTTCTTCGTTAATGTCTTTGAAGATGTGGGTATTCTGATTTTTCAGTGCCTTTGCTATGTCTTCGTTGCTGTTGTAACGCATCACGTCCCTCATCATGATTTGTGGATTTTTATTTTTCACATCTTGAACCTTTAGTCCAGATGCTTCTCCTATTTTGTCTTTAATCTTTCTCCTTTCCTCTTCTGTGCGACAGCCCACGATTATCTTTCTGTCTTTTGCCTTCCTAATTTTATCCACTGTGAAGCCACCCTCTTTGGCGTTCACTACTTTTCTCAAGGTGTCCAGTACCTGGTCACCCGTCGCTTTCTCATCCTCGGCCGTCACTACTAACGAATGTAGTGCCGTTTGTTGAGTAACTTGATGAGAAGGCCGACTGGCCACTACGCTGGCATAGGAGAGTTTCTCCATGTGGCTTTGGCCAGCTAGTAGTGCCTCTTTCAGCCTTCCCATGATCTCATTATTAACGGCCAGGTTTTGGGTGTGCTCCTCCAGAGCCTTCCTGAGGGAGTCCACTTCCACCCCTCCGACAACCGCGGGAGAAGGGGAAGGGGCCCGCTCCATACGCACTTCCTGTGCTTCCCGGACCTGAACACCTTGGGATTTGAAGGTCTTCTTTGTAGGAGGTTCACGTCCTTTTTCCTGCTCTGACTCTTTAATAAGATGGTAGAGCCGGTCTGCTAATAATTTGACCTCATTCTTGATTTCGGTCTTAGGGTAGTGTAGGGTTGGGTAGGGTAGTGTAGGGTAGGGTAGGGTAGGGTAGGGTAGGGTAGGGTAGGGTACTGTAGGGTCGGGTAGGGTAGTGTAGGGTCGGGTAGGGTAGGGTAGTGTAGTGTAGGGTAGGGTAGTGTAGGGTAGTGTAGGGTAGTGTAGGGTAGTGTAGGGTCGGGTAGGGTAGGGTAGGGTAGGGTAGGCAGGTTAGGCAGGGTAGACAGGGTAGGCAAGGTAGGCAGGGTAGCCAGTTGACGGGAGCGAAGCCCCGCGGGTCAGCTAGTATGAGTATAATTTTACTTCTAAAATCGCTCTCTTTGCGATCTACTAATTAAGGTGTTTTTAGGTTGTGGTTCAAAAAAGTAACATGCCTGGTGCAATTCGCAAAGAATTTGCAGAACCAAGTTAGTGCAGCTTTAAACCGTGATGAATTACGAGTACTCGCTGGTTTCAGCGGAAAACGCTGAAGATGGATGGTGACTGATTGTGAATCTTTAAGTTAAGAGAATAATAAGTTAAGAGGGAAATGCATGTTCTAGATAGTAAGAGACAAATAAACATATTGTAACGTTGTACTCGGCTGCTAACGCATCTGAATCCGAGTAGAAAAAAATAGGAAATAAAAAGTACCTAATTGCGCTTGCAGCTGATGTTTTTAACTGGCAATACTGCAATGAGTAATTAAATACTGTCGCAGACTCCGCGCACGGAACTGTTTTGTTGAATGTTGGTAGTTGACTTCCCTCTCAATAGGTATGACTGACGCTCGCGGACTTCCTGCGGTTCGAGAACGGTCAGTCAGTCTCGACCGGCGTGCACTTGACACTACGCAGCAGAGAGTGACAGTGTCGGAATAGGCTAATCATACCTCTGCCACCTTCTTATAGTCACGTAGAAAGAAATATTTCTTGCATTACCTGCACATTACCGTGGACAATAGAAAATTAATTAATCTCAGTGTAACCCCAAATTGGGTGAGTGTTGCAAAACCTATATTATCTAGATATAAGTGATCATTGCATGACTTGCTAAAATTTCGCTATTCGTAAATTTTGTAATAATACCTACTTCAGACACTTGAATCTTGAACCGTTGATTCACATAAATTGCGCTGGTGTATCAACGGTGATTGTTAATTTAAACACCATATTTTAACTTTTATGTTTTCACCGAATGACCGTAACATAGGTGTAACGGGTCATGACGGTTAAATAATCTTCATCCTTTCATCTATTATTTTCCTTGTTCAAGTAGTATTGGTGAGTGGTAGTAAGTCAATGGAAGTAATTGTTTTGTAAAATTCTGTTAATCATTATTGTTATAAAATTTTCCATCTACCTCACATCACTAGATGTTATCATTTTATAATTCATCATGCTTTTAAATTGTACCACGCTGCTTAGACTGCTTCATCTTGATGGCTAATTGATGCTAGATCACCGCTTTCCACCGTAGATTCCATGTTCGACGGTTGTCAGGATGTTGCAGTCAGTGGTACGAATTCGGTCATTTTCTAAAATGCCTAATTCGGGATATTCCAGGGTTCTTCTATACCGGACAATCCTCCGTGTTGCTACAAGGGCTGAGGCTGGACTACCCTACGTGCTACCCTCCGATACGAAGATCGACCTACCTACCTGGCTGCCACCAGTCACCTACGTTCTGGAACTACAGGATAGTGGTTTTCTTTCGGCGGTCTAGAACCTAACACGCGCTCGATGTCGAGAACTCACACCAGTCTCTTGCTGGGTTTCTATTTTTTATTTTATATAATATTTTTTTAAATAAATTTTTGTATCTACCCTCTCTTCGAGAGTTTAATTTACCTGCCTGGCCCCTAACCGTTACAGTGGCGCCCATACTAGTGGTAGATATCGAGTCGTGTTTGGTTTTTTTCTGCTAGGCATTTCTTTTAGTTTTCTTGGTGCTGGCTGTCTATTTCAGTAGTGTTAGTGTAATACCATGATTACAAGTTGCCAAAAGTGATATTTCTTCTTGCTCTCGCGTATCATTTTGATAAAATTAAACTATAGAAATCTTAAACTACCCACAATTTTATTTCTAATGCACGTTTTGGTAGCTTGAGTATTTGATTTTGTTCTGTTACTCTGTTTGTGTTTAACTATTTATATTTCGTATATGTGAATTTTGCAACACACACCTCTCGGGTAAATTGTGAAATTGTACTATTGTTTTTTATTGTCTCTTTTTCTTTTGAAATATAACGAATATGTCCTATCACATAAAATTTTTATCGTTACAAAAGGCGGAACTAGAATACGAAGTAGCGGTACGAGGTGGAGTAAGTGCCGATTCCGTAAACGAGCTGCGAAAACAAATTGTAAAATTGTCAACTACCCTCCCTTCAGAAGATATTTTAGAATCACATTTAGATCCAATTGAAGACTTAAAAGCGGTCAAAGAGTCCCTGTTAAAGTCACATAATAGTATAATAACCCTTAAATCAAAATTTGAAAGAAATTTGTACATTCGCACTGAAACCTTATTGCACCACGTATATCATCGGCTAAATCGAATTAATTACACAGCCGGAGATGTAGCGGAAGTGTATAAAATTTGCTTGTCTAACTTCAATACCCAATATAAGGATATGACTTTGCTTAAGCCACAAACTGCCTCGACCACTCAGCTTCAGGTGTCTGCTAAACCAGAGCCAGTCCATGAAACAAATCCAGTTAATGTCGCTGTCAGTTGCGAGCGTAGGCTGTTTTCTGAGATTGGCAAACTGAAATTCTCCGGAAAAACTTGCGTCCGAGCATTTATTCAGAGGGTAGAAGAATTTATTTTGAGCAGAGCAATACCTCGCGAACAAATGGTCTCTTTCGCGTATGAGATATTTACAGACGATGCTCTACACTGGTTCAGATGTGTTAGGGAGCGGGCTAGTACTTGGGATGATATTGTTGATTTGCTTAAGCAAGATTTTAGTCAAAGTGACTTCGACTACAAATTTTTATCCGAAATAAGAGCACGCACACAGGGTGAACTAGAAAATATAACCATTTACATTTCTATTATGCGCGGCATGTTTTCTCGTTTGGATAGGCAGTTGGCTGAAGAGGATCAATTAGAGATATTATTGCATAACATTCGACCTTGCTATGCTAGTACGCTGGCGTCCTCTGCAGATATAACCGATATAAGTAGTCTTCAAAAACTATGTAGAAATTACGAAAACATACAAACTAGGCTCAAGCAGTTTCGCGAACCGCCTAAGGACACTGCCGAAACCTTAGCACCAGAATTCGCGTATAAAAAACAACCGAGCAGTAGTCATTCTACTAACTACAAAAATACAAATTTTAATTTTAAATCTCACTACACTAAAAATAATTACGATGATAATAACTTCAAAAATAAAAATACCAGCGAAACTAATACCAATTTACACGTCAATGAAATATCCCATGCGTCTAAAGATAAGAACAAACCCGTATATTGTCCTAGGTGCAGATCTAAATCACACTCATTGGGATCATGTAAACAACCACATTTCCTTATCTGCTTTAAGTGTGGAAAGGAAGGTGTGAAATTTCCAGAATGTACCAATTGCCACTCTAACATGACAAAAAAACTAGGTGGCAAGGGTTGCGGAAGCAGTAATGGTACCAATAATTTCGATAGAAATGATTGGGAAAATTGGCTAAAAACTGTTACAAAATTCTTTTCATGCTATTCTGTTTCTTCGATCCGTGACACTAGAAGAGATTACACACGGCCTTATGTCTCAGTTAGTGTTAACAATAAATCGGTCATTGGGTTACTTGATACAGGTTCTGCCGTTACTATAATGGGAAACGACTTCCATAAGAGTTTGATTCCATCAAAATGCCAATCGAACATCAGTCAACCTATGACATTTGTTGCAGCGGGTGGACAAAGACTTTCTTCCTTGGGTTTTATTTCAATGCCTTTTGCATTTGAAAATCAAATACATAATTTAAATGTCCACATCATTCCGGAAATAAAAAATTCATTAATCCTAGGCATGGACTTTTGGCGAAAATTCAGTCTATTTCCTACTCACATAAACAATATACTATTTTTAAATCAGTCAGACGCTCAGTTAGCTGAACTGAAGCCAGATTGCTCGGAACATATTCAATCGTATGATCATTTATCAGAAGACCAGAGGATCACAGCTGATAATATAATTTCACAGTTCCGAGAAATATCATACGAAGTACGAGGTCTTGGCCGTACTTCTCTAATAAAGCATATCATAGACACTGGAGAGGCTGCTCCCATTCGTCAACGGTATTATCGTATGTCTCCAGAGAAGCAACGGATATTAGTGGAGCAACTAGATGAAATGCTAAAGGATGATGTAGTTGAACCTGCCGAGAGTCCATGGTCATCACCTGTACTACTCACACCAAAAAAAACTGGTGAGCTTAGGTTTTGCTTAGACAGCAGAAAATTAAACGCCGTCACAAAGAAAGATGCATATAGTTTGCCTTACATCTCTGAAATTCTTGATAATTTACGCGACGCTAAATATTTAACCAGCTTAGATCTATCTAAAAGTTTTTGGCAAATTTTGATCAATGAGCAGGACAGGTGCAAGACCGCGTTCTACATACCAACCCGTGGTACTTACCAGTTCAAATCTATGCCATTTGGTCTTACTAACGCACCAGCCACACAACAACGTTTAGTGGACATTTTGTTCTATGGACCGGAATTTGAACACCGCGTTTTTGTATTTGTCGACGATATTATCATTGTGTCATCTAGTTTCGAGCAACATATTTCACTACTACTTCTTGTATTAAATAAATTAAAATTAGCAAACTTAACCATAAACTTTAAAAAGAGTCAATTTTTTCGTGAAAAACTGAAATATTTAGGCTATGTAGTCGATGCTAACGGCTTACATGCTGACCCAGAAAAAGTAGACGCTATTAAAAATTATCCTACCCCCGTTAACAGGAAAGAAGTTCGTCGATTCTTGGGCGCAGCCTCTTGGTATCGCAGGTTTATACCAAATTTTAGTTCTTTGGCTTCACCACTGAACAAACTAACTTCACAAGGCAAAAAAGCACCACCGTTTGTGTGGTCTAAAGATACTGATACAGCTTTTAATAAATTAAAAGAATGCTTAGTATCAGCATCAGTACTCTCGTGCCCCGATTATTCTAAACCGTTTGAAATTCACACCGACGCGAGCGACTACGGTATTGGTGGTGTATTGACACAAAATATTGATGGTAAGGAAAGAGTCATAGCCTACATGAGCAAGTCTTTGTCCAGCCAAGAACGCAACTATAGCACTACCGAGCGTGAAGCTCTTGCTGTTCTAGTGGCGGTTGAGCACTGGCGCTGTTACGTGGAAAACGGACAAAAATTTATCGTTTACACCGACCATTCTGCTCTTAAATGGTTTTTGAAATTAAGTAACCCTACTGGTCGTTTAGCACGCTGGGGTGTACGGCTATCAGCGTATAATTTCGAAATAAGACACCGCCGTGGTTCTGAAAACGTAGTTCCAGATTTGCTGTCTCGTTCTGTACCTATTACCGCGGTTGATAGTGTTCCCATTAATACGCAAACTACTGATGCGTGGTACCTCAACATCTTTAATGGTTGTCAATCTTCCCCTACCTCGTTTCCTAACTATATAATTAAAAGCGGGAAGTTATATAGGTACATGAAATCTATGTGTCCATTGCGCAGGGAATTTGAATGGAAGGAAGTAGTACCCGCGGAATACCGTAGTACCGTAATAGAAAAGAATCATTCCGAACCTTCTGCAGGGCACTTGGGTGTTTCTAAAACTTATAAACGTCTTGCTTTATGTTATTACTGGCCAAGCATGCACGCAGACATTCAGAAATTTATTTTAGCTTGCGATGCGTGCATAGCTCATAAACATCAAACCCATGCCCCTTTGGGAAAAATGGGGGAGCCTAAAGTATGCTCTAGGCCATTCCAAACTATTAGTATAGATCTTGTCGGACCTTTACCACCTTCGAGAAAGCAAAATTGTTATATATTCGTCATTACGTGCTGTTTTACTAAATATTGCCTATTATTTCCTATCAAGCGAGCTACCGCGGAAATCGTTACTAGAATTCTAGAAGAAAATGTATTTCTAGTACATGGGATTCCCTCTACTATTATACTTGATAATGGAAAACAGTTTGTTAGTGCTACTCTCAAAAACATGACTACCAGATATAAGGTTCCCAATTTACATTTTACTCCAAAATACTCACCTCACATCAACACAGTTGAACGTTACAATAAAACGGTAATGACTGCAATTTCTACATTTATTGCAGACGATCAACGTCTCTGGGATCTACTAGTACCAAAGATTCAATTTGCAATAAATAGTTCTGTAAATGAAACAACCGGCTATACTCCGTCATTTCTGGTATACGGACGTGAACTGGTTACATGTGGTTCACACTACATCAATACAGAAAACAATGAAGATGTTGTTTTTGTACCTCGCGATTCTTATGCAGAAAACTTAGGCTATCTATCTTCTATCTTTAACAAGGTGCAAGCAGCGCTTATCCAGGCACATGCCAGAAACAGACAGACATACAATTTACGTAGGAAACCAGCAGAGTTCAATATAGGTGATATTGTATGGAAGCGAACCTTCTATCAAAGTGACAAAGATAAATATTTTACTAAGAAGTTAGCCCCAAAATTTATTAAATGCCAAATTATTGGAAAAAAATCACCATTAGTATACGAATTGGCGGATTCGTCGGGCAAATCTATCGGCCAATGGCATATTAAAGATATGAAGTTAACCAATTACAAGGACTAAATACTTATTACTAAACTTATTACTAAACATACAAACAATATGAAAAGAAAAACAGCTTAATGCAAATCATTGACTATAACTACCCAACTATGATTATTCTATCAAATAACTAATTAACACTAAATAATACTTATAATCAAATAAAAAAACCAACAAATTACCAACCCAAACTTACGTACTGCTAAAACCGTCTACCTACATATAACCAAATTTTAACAGCTCGTATTATTATTTATTTAAATTTAAAATTATATAATTATTAGTCTATGCAAACAGTATTCATAGGAAGATGATCTATAATGACATTAATTCCTATAGTACTATTATTACTATCGGTCCTACAACCATAGTACGAAAGCAATCATGGCTCTACCCCATTGATTTCTTTTCCCAATACCAATGGCCCTACACCATAAGTATTCTACAGAGTAGTTCAACTCTAAATAAGCGTGAACATTAGCATCCTAGTTAAATTATCAATAAAGAATTGGTTGTATGTAGACTGCTCAGTACTTAACAAAAAAAAAAAAAAAAAACACTTGATTCGCGGGAGTGTTTTGTACTGAATTTAAACGGGACACTTCAAATGTTAGAATGCGGTAACACCGGAACTAAGGTGTTACTGCCGATCAAATGATGAATGAGTGAAGTGTGAGGAATGAAAGGGGAATGAATGAATGAGCAACGTTGATCAAGTGTCTTCAGAAGCAGTAGAGGCGGATTTTATTTAGGAAAAATCCTACGCTAACAAGGGGGGTACTGTAACGTTGTACTCGGCTGCTAACGCATCTGAATCCGAGTAGAAAAAAATAGGAAATAAAAAGTACCTAATTGCGCTTGCAGCTGATGTTTTTAACTGGCAATTCTGCAATGAGTAATTAAATACTGTCGCAGACTCCGCGCACGGAACTGTTTTGTTGAATGTTGGTAGTTGACTTCCCTCTCAATAGGTATGACTGACGCTCGCGGACTTCCTGCGGTTCGAGAACGGTCAGTCAGTCTCGACCGGCGTGCACTTGACACTACGCAGCAGAGAGTGACAGTGTCGGAATAGGCTAATCATACCTCTGCCACCTTCTTATAGTCACGTAGAAAGAAATATTTCTTGCATTACCTGCACATTACCGTGGACAATAGAAAATTAATTAATCTCAGTGTAACCCCAAATTGGGTGAGTGTTGCAAAACCTATATTATCTAGATATAAGTGATCATTGCATGACTTGCTAAAATTTCGCTATTCGTAAATTTTGTAATAATACCTACTTCAGACACTTGAATCTTGAACCGTTGATTCACATAAATTGCGCTGGTGTATCAACGGTGATTGTTAATTTAAACACCATATTTTAACTTTTATGTTTTCACCGAATGACCGTAACATAGGTGTAACGGGTCATGACGGTTAAATAATCTTCATCCTTTCATCTATTATTTTCCTTGTTCAAGTAGTATTGGTGAGTGGTAGTAAGTCAATGGAAGTAATTGTTTTGTAAAATTCTGTTAATCATTATTGTTATAAAATTTTCCATCTACCTCACATCACTAGATGTTATCATTTTATAATTCATCATGCTTTTAAATTGTACCACGCTGCTTAGACTGCTTCATCTTGATGGCTAATTGATGCTAGATCACCGCTTTCCACCGTAGATTCCATGTTCGACGGTTGTCAGGATGTTGCAGTCAGTGGTACGAATTCGGTCATTTTCTAAAATGCCTAATTCGGGATATTCCAGGGTTCTTCTATACCGGACAATCCTCCGTGTTGCTACAAGGGCTGAGGCTGGACTACCCTACGTGCTACCCTCCGATACGAAGATCGACCTACCTACCTGGCTGCCACCAGTCACCTACGTTCTGGAACTACAGGATAGTGGTTTTCTTTCGGCGGTCTAGAACCTAACACGCGCTCGATGTCGAGAACTCACACCAGTCTCTTGCTGGGTTTCTATTTTTTATTTTATATAATATTTTTTTAAATAAATTTTTGTATCTACCCTCTCTTCGAGAGTTTAATTTACCTGCCTGGCCCCTAACCGTTACAATATGTTTCAATAACTGCTTTGTGTTTTAAAATTGTATTAATTCTGTGTCAACGAATGTTGTCGAATCATGTGTTCTTAGAGGTTGGTTTTCGCTACTCCGTTTAAACTAAAACTACTGCCCGGAAAATCTTCAATATCCAGCAGCGTTCAACAGACTGGAAAATTGAGAGATGTGTACCCTCAGTGCTTACTGTACTGTGATACCTATAGTATGAGATCCCACTGCAAAAATCTGCAGATATATTTTAGGAGTGATTCTTGTTGATAGTAGAATAGAATACAGCAGGGATGACTTTTGTATTTTTTTTGTATTTAGCTTTGTCCTACACTAGGAATTGCTCCTGTATCGTGGGTGTGTATGGAACATCATCATTCATGTGTTACCAGGTATAGCAGGTAAACTGGAAACCGACACAAGTTGCGGCGAACTGAAAGCTGGCAACTTTATTTTTCCTATTTTCTAAATGACGTTGAATTCACTTAAAACACTTATAATACGTCAAACGTAGGTTTACGATATGAAATAGTAAATATGAACATTTATTTTGTCATGTAAAGGGTTTACCAAATTAAGAAAAAAAAACATAAAATTGTGAACAAAAATATACAATAATCCTATTTTCTATTTCAGCTAATTCGCAGGTGGTTGGCGTACCAACAGTGATTATGTTCTAATTAATTTAATTACTGTTACGGACGCTTATTTGTGTTTTATTATTGAAAACTTTTTACAAAATAAAAATTAATATGGTACGTTGTTGGAGGTGGTGACAGCGGTTCATTAATTATACTCTTGTTCAGATTGTTCTTCGTAATTGGTAATTACAAAGTGAATATTAGAATCATTCGGGCTTAGCGCGCTTCCGTGATAATAATGTAAAACTACCCACGTTTTATGATATTCAATGATAATGGTTCAAGTGTTGACTCATTTAAATCCATGTTATTATTGTACCCTAAAGTCGTCACTATATAAGAACTCCGTTGACGTTTCTCATTTTACATGCCGCGATAACTTTCTACGTAAGAAATTGAATAATTAAATTCATTATTCTAATTAATTACTATGTTACCCATACAATACAATAACGAGTATCGATGGCAAGCATCAAGTTTAATAATTATTAAAGTAAAATGAGAAACGTCAACGGACTTCTTAGATTGTGACGACTTTAATGCTACAACATCTTGGATAGAGGGTAGAAAAAACTACTTAGTATAAAGCATCTGATTCAATTTAATAAACATCACAGAAGCGCAGCCTGATTGCATCAGCAACACAATCTGCTGCAGATATTGCAGGTCTCTACAGACATTAATATATAGCAGCAACCACGGTTATTATTTGAATAATTTAGATCTTGAGGCGGCTATGTAACGGGTTGACAATTTAATGTTGAATCAGATTTTTAGACATAATTTAACTTTCATTAGGTAAAGCCAGTATATATCAACAATAAATAGACGTTATATTCTACTCACAGATGAATCACAGCCTTTTCAGCAGTCATGCCTCAAATAAAATCTGGCTTGCTTGTGGCATACCACCATGTTTTTATCTACGTTCCGTTAGCAACAGCATAGAGATATACACATTAGAAATAAAATAAAAAACCAAGTTCCCCAACTAAGATTTGATGCGTGAATTAAAGCTTGCACCTTTGGGCAATTTGTTTTTTTATCTACGTTCCGTTAGCAACAGCATAGAGATATAAACATTAGATATAAAATAAAAAACCAAGTTCCCCATCTAAGATTTGATGCGTGAATTAATGCTTGCACTTTGTGAGCGAAACTGCCAGTAAAATAGATTTACGACATTTTTCGATACAAACTGAATATCCGGTGTCAGCGCCAAAATCCAAATTCGTGTTTTTCCAAATTATTTATTTTACGAATTCTTTAAAATACGCTACAGCATTTTTCCTAATTATTATTTTATCAAATTCTTATATTTCCGAATTTTTAGGATTCTCTATTGTTAATTGTCCTAACACCAAAATTTTCCGAATGAGTACAGTTCGATACAAAAAGGAAAATAAACGGATTACCATAAATTATTTCATCAGATAATTAAACTTCAAAACACAACCATTTATTTCAGCAAATAAATCAAAGAAAGAGGTATAACAATTCATTCCCTTTTAAATAGTTTCTGAAATAAAAAGGAGCCTTTTTTTTTAAAGAAGTGGTGTGGTTCACGTTTCAATACTGTTACTTAAACCAACATTTTATAATTTCTTTTAACATTCTTCAGATGATATTGCGCTTTTTAATAAATCATCAATAGCTTTGCTCCGTATGTATTTGGCAATTTTTAATTAACTTTTTACAATCTATAGGCCTTTGCCCAGCAGTGGGACAGTATAGGCTAATAAAAAAACCGGCCAAGTGCGAGTCGGACTCGCGCACGAAGAGTTCCGTACTTGGTAAATTGCGGTTTACGATTTATGACGTATTAAAAAAAAACTACTTACTAGATCTCGTTCAAACCAATTTTCGTTGGAAGTTTACATGGTAATCTACATAATATTTTTTTTTTAGTTTTATCATTCTCTTATTTTAGAAGTTACAGGGAGAGGGACACACATTTTACCACTTTGGAAGTGTCAATGTGGAAGTGAAACCTAAATATCATTTTTGAAGACCTATTCATAGATACCCCACATGTATGGGTTTGATGAAAAAAAAATTATTTAGTTTCAGTTTCAAGTATGGGAACCCCCAAAATTTATTGTTTTTTTTTCTATTTTTATGTGAAAATCTTATTGTGGTTCACAGAATACATCTACTTACCAAGTTTCAACAGCATAGTTCTTATAGTTTCGGAAAAAAGTGGCTGTGACATACGAACGGACAGACAGACAGACAGACATGACGAATCTATAAGGGTTCCGTATTTTGCCATTTGGCCACGGAACCCTAAAATTATGATGCCTCTATTTTCAGAAAATGTATGAAAAATAATAAATTACTTCTTCCTACAACAGTGTTTAAAGACAAATGAAAAAGACGTGTTATTTCGCTCTTTGATCACCAATAATAATAATCAAAGATTTCACTACATTGTGTGTGGCGTTGAAAGCGTTTGTTGAATGTCAGTACGCTAAAATCTCTGTTTAATGAAAATGCAGTAAAGTGTAAACATCTCGAGCAAAATACTCTAGTGACCTCACCTCAGATGGTAGTAGAATGGATTAATTTATGTCTCAGAGGATGGTGCGTAATGAGAACACAGGTAAAAGTCATCGGGTTAACTAATTTATCCGGATATTATAGTAGGTACCTATGTTAGGAACATAAGTTACTTAAATGAGTATTTTCTTACAAATAGTTCCTTTTTGTTGTATGAAAAACTAGCTGTTGCCCGCGACTTCGTCTGCGAAGCATTAGTAATTCGAATAGCTTCTTTTTTATATCGCAGCATAATATTGTGGGTTTTCCATACAAACTTCTACCTCTCTTTTCACCCCCTTAAGTAAGATTTCCGGGATAAAAACTATGCTATGTCCTGCCCAGCGTCTCAAAATATCTCCGAACCAAATTGCATCTAAATCGGTTCAACGGTTTAAGCGTGAAAAGGTGGACAGAGAGACAGACAGAGTCACTTTCACATTTATAATATTAACTCCGCCCGCGACTTCGTTCGTGTGATGGCAACCAAAAATAAGCTGCTATTAAACCTGAGACAAACGGTCCAGTTCGGTAGTTCCAAATCGATGTAGAGGTCCCCGGAAACTTTGACACCCCTAAATCGTCTTCTGGGGGTAAATCCGAAAAACTAATAATGAATGAGTTTCAAAAAATAATAATAGCAACCTTTATTATTCATTTAGGTTAGTATTTGTGGCAAGTTTCAAGTTTATTGAACCAAGAAATCAGATTTTCAAAAACACTGTAATACCTCCTAAATCGTCTTTTGGGGGTAGTTCCAAAAAACTAATAATCACAAACTTTATTGTTTATTTAGGATGGTATTTATGTCAAGTGTCATGTTTATTCACCCAAGAAATCAGATTCTTCAAAAAAAATAACATCCCCTAAATCATCTTTTGGGGGTAGTTTCGAAAAACTAACAACGAAAGTCTTTATTGTTTATTTAGATTAGTATTTGTGTCAAGTTTCAAGTTTATTAACTAAAGTAATAAGATTCTTCAGTAATAAGATTCTTCAAAAACACTGTAATACCTCCTAAATCGTCTTATGGGGGTAGTTGCAAAAAACTAATGATGACAAACTTTGTTGTTTATTTAGGATGGTATTTGTGGCAAGTTTCAAGTTTATTGACCCAAGAAATCAGATTTTCCATACAAATTTCTACAACCCCGTTATTATTATTTGGGGGTAGTTTCGAAAAATTAATAATGTCAATCTCTATCATTTACTTAGAGTACTATTTGTGCTAAGTATCAAGAATTTTGGTCGAAGGAATTAGATTTTTCATACTGTAAAATATGTACATTTATCAATATTAATAGTTGACTCGCCAACGCACTGCCGCACAGGCCGACAGTCTGATAACAACTCATCGCCCCACCACTCGGACCGGTATTTATAACCGAGCGGCATATGCGCACGAGGTAACACTACAATACTGTTATCGGCTTGTGGCGCGATCTATTGATATCTACATACACTACACATACAAACTTTCAACCCCCTTTTTACCCCCTTAGGGGTGAAATTTCCAAAAATCCTTTCTCAGTGCACACTTACGTCACTTGAGGAACCTTTTTACCAAATTTCATGCTTCTAGGCTTAGCAGTTTTGGCTGTGCGTTGATTGATCAGTCAGTCAGTCAGTCAGTCGCCTTTCGCTTTTATAGATATGTCGGGTTTAGTCAATAGTACGGACGTCAAAAAAAATCGCAAGCACGCCATCTGGCGGCAAAGCAAGAACAACTACGCATTGGCGCTATTTCTAACCACTTGCGTGGTGGGGAACATAGAATAAGGCAGTTGAATACTGACATCCTTGGAGCTAACACGTCGTAGAATCAGTGTCGATCCGTAATATTAGTAAGCAAGATTGGGACTGAGTTGTGACTATTTAAATAAACCCAGTGTATCGAATAACTTCTGTGATTTCATTTGCACGATTGTACCCAACGACCTGCCCACACACGATGTCTTAACCTAAGGGAATACATCCTGACTTCCCGATGGTTTGTATCCATCGGCCAGCCTTGATGTGACATCAGAAGTGGGATTCGGTCGTGCTAATGAGATCACACGTAAAAACAATGCTAGTGAAAATGGCGGTTACATTCTTGCAAAAAAATACGGTGTCATTTGAGATGGAAACAATTGTAGTTCGTTTCTGCGACTACCCTCAGTCGTGAATAATGAAAAACCAGCCCGGAGCGGAGCAGTAAGGACGCTAGCAACAACCAAGGAGCTGGACAGGACAAGAAGGAGCGTGTGCACGAGTGGAAAGATCCATACGCTCTGATCTTTATGCCAATCTGGTGAGTCGTTTTGATTTTGTTATGACTATGGAAAAGTGTGTTCATTATTCAAAAGTCTGGTTTTGGGTACGGTATGGTGGTCAGTGGTTCGTCGGGGTAGCCCGTGTTAGGTTATAATTTCATGTTAGTTATCGATGGTCAAGTTTTGGTGTTGTTGAAGAGTTATTATTCTACTGGCAATAATCTTTGACTAGCCCTGGCTGACTATTATTGTTTAGAAGGTAGAACGATATAGTGACATAACCGACCCTACCTTACACTTCAGTCTGGAAATTATGATAAATCCAAAAAAGTATTTTGATCAGTTTTGTAGTGATAATTTTATGTAGTGAGAGTTAACTAAGTTTGAGAAGAAGCATAGTATTCTTCTTTTGTGGTCGGAGGGCCAAACTATCTAAAAGGTAGTAACCCCTTCAGGCCAGGTCGTTAATTGCGACTTAAAATGCAATGGCATTTATTTGATTCTCTATAGCTCATATACCTACCTGGGCACTTGGGACACTGTAATGTGTGGTTCATGTTTTGGTCAGGGACTCTACACTCACATTCGGTGTCCATAGTAACACTTTTTTCAGGTTTAGGTTACTACTACTACTAGTAGCTCGTGGCTAAATAATAACAGCCGCAATGATCGATCATCAAGCTTAAGTAACGCTTGACGAGGTCGGTCCGTAGATGGTTGACCATTTCAACATACCGGGTTTTCTCCGTGCCTCGGAAAGCACGTTAAGCTGTTGGTCCCGGCTGTCATTTGAAGATCTTTGACAGTCGTTACGGGTAGTCAAAAGCCTGAGATCTGCTGACACCAGTCTTGCCAAGGGGTACCATGTTACCCAGTTACTGGGTTGTGGTGGTCGGATGGGCAGTCGCTACATGTAAAACACTGGTACTCAGCTGAATCCGGTAGGACTGGAAGCCGACCCCAATGTAGTTGGGAAAAGGCTAGGCAGATTGATTGGTTTAGGTTACTACACCGGTGCACCTGTTAATTTCCATCAAAGCTGTGTATGGTTAAGATAACCGTGTGAACATATACTCTCGTAATATTTTCCATGTTTCAGATACCATATTGTGTCGCAGCCTGAAGCCTCTGCTGGAGGCTAGCGACTCAGATGCTGAGCGCGAAGGTTGACATGTCAACATCTGAGAGGTTAAGAGGAACGGCAGTCTAGCAGTTCGCAAGTCGTAGCCGAACGATACAAGCGCGCGCAAATTGGGAAAGGAATACTCGGTGAGTCGCTTCCATTTTATTTCGATGGTGAGGTCGAATATTCTCTAGTGAAGGGATGCTATTTCGAGTTTTAAGTGTTCACGTTTGAACACTGAGTTGGTTATACCTAGCACTATCACTAGGTAACTAAGACACACTTGTAAAAAGCAAGTAGTTAATGATTTTCCTATTTGCGGTATAGTTTCCACAATTGGTTCAGTACGAACTTTAGGGTGAGATATCCCATTAGAAGGAGATGAGATATCCAAAATGACTGAATAACTAGTCGTTTTCACTGGCAAAGCGAGTTAGTAATGTCGTTGGGCTATCGCAATTGCATCTAGTTAGAAACGGTACTGATCATTTGCGAACAAATCTTGTTGCGTAACGAATTATAACACCGTTTTTGGATCTGAATTCACTTGCTTACTTTCAAAGTAATATTATGATAGCAGTAGATCTCGCAATCGTTTTCCTAACATAAAGACTGAGTTAGTGAGCGACAGTAAAGTGTTACTGTTGATAATCTGATATTAATGATATTGATCCGAGTTAATTCGTAAAGCTCCTTAATATTATCAGGGTTAGTTGTTTCCCTTTTACAAGCCGTCAGTATGTTCCAAGGTCTTTGAGTAAAAAGCGCGAATGTTGTGAGAAGGATCCCCGATCACCAGGTTCCTTGAGAATACTACGTCATAGTTGATGACAGTGTAACATGTCTGCTCGCAAGACCAATTCTGGACCGCACCTCATGCGTAACATGTGGCGATGGGTTTTTGAAGAGGTTTCATGAGTTGGGTATGCATTGCCTTTGAATTATGGTAAAGAGTAACAGAATTGTTACAATTAATTTGTTTAGTTGAACTTGTTGATTATCGGACCTTTTTCTAATGAATAGTGTTGTGTGGGAAACTTTAGTACGAAAACTGAAGAGACCCTGTATTAAGTCCGCGTTAGGTGATTATGACAGGATAGTGATCGTTATACACCGAAAGCTTTAAATAGGTACGCTTAAACCTACAAGTATGGACACGGTAGGTTAAAGATGCCAGCGGGTCATGTACTAGTCGATGTTGATGTTTAAAGGATTTTAATGTTAATGAGCAAGCTTAAGATGCCGAGTAATTGAGTCTATCAGCCGTATTATGTTTGACCGTACCAGTGGATTCTGGCGGAGGTCGGGGTCTAGAGAGACCGTTGTGTGAGAGCAATATAATTGCTGTTTGGCTATAGAGCCGTGGCGTTAGAGGTTTTACTCGAGGGTTTCTATAAGCTTGGCAGTTTTTGCTGCAGCAGTTTTGAAGTTTGTCTGGAATGACTGTGGTACATGGCCCAGGGGATTGATTTAGGTAAAGATCAGAGTTCTAAAATTTCCCTATTATGACGAACCCAATGATCTAGTTTGGTCAGGAGTAGCCGAGCGTTGTGTGTTGGCCTGTGTGGCAACTGTTGGCCTTTATGGCAACTGTTGGCCTGTGTGGAAACTCAAGGCCAGTGTGCCAACTGGAGGCCTTATGGCAACTGTAGGCCAGTGTGGCAACTGGAGGTCTTTTTAGCAACTGTGGGCCTGTAGGGCACCTGTAAGTCGGTGTAATAAAACATGTTTATGTAAGGAACCTTGCAGAAATTTCCTATTGAGTTACGAGATTAAAAGAAATTAAACTCAAATAGTCACGCGAGAGGTGAGGTCACCATGTTAATGTTGATGACGTTCGAATAGTTAAACCTTCATTACGAAAATTGAAATAAATTTTGGTTTTCTAATTTTGATTACTATGCGTAGATTGTGTTAGTAAGATACACAAAGCTCAAGTACCAATTAAGATGGTAGATGACGAATTGACGTAACATACGACAGGCTAAATGTCTGTATGGAACTGGTTCTAAGTTCAGAGAGTTGGGTTGACTCGATATCCTGAGATGTGCAAGTAGAGCAATTGTGATTGCTAGGAGAGCTATGTGATGGCGTGAATAAGATACCTGGTGTCTTTTTTTCTTTTGTTTCATTTAATGTGATATTAATGACTATCAGTGGTACTTGGACTTTGTTATCACGAAGATTGGGTGCTTTTAGGTACCAGATCGATGATTAAGTTGCTATTTTCTTTAAATTGAAAATAGAATTACTTGTTCCTTGCAATGGTGAACAGAGAGATTTAAATGAACATGTTTGATTGTTTCAAAATGTTTCCTCATTCTAGAGTTTGAATCAGGATTGGACGAGCGAATACTGTTTCTAAATTTTGTGGTTCAGAAAAATATCCCTTGTATGATGGGAGACTGGCGGGTCGGAGTAGACTAAGAGGACGTGTGGCGCAACACGACATGAGATGGCAGTGAGCAAGGACAAGAAGATGATGCCTGCGGGTGATAGATTTGGGGATCTGTCACCTGAGAGAGGCCCGAGAAGGTGACGTGTTGTGTTCCAGGCTCGCCTCTCAAGATAAATTACGGCCTAGAGAACACCATGTGGTTTTAGTCAGTAGGAGTCTGACAGACCCCTCAGCTTTCCCCAAGAGCTGAGGACATTCATGAGAATTTCCACATGATTCGATACACTGTTAAAACCTGACAATGAGGAACAGACGAGGACGCCTGTCTCGCAGGATGGCCGTGTCGGGTTTAGTCAATAGTACGGACGTCAAACCAATCGTAAGCACGCCATCTGGCGGCAAAGCAAGAACAACTACGCATTGGCGCGCTATTTCTAACCACTTGCGTGGTGGGGAACATAGAATAAGGCAGTTGAATACTGACAGCCTTGGAGCTAACACGTCGTAGAATCAGTGTCGATCCGTAATATTAGTTAGCAAGATTGTGACTGTTTCTAGTATTTTGTTGTGGAAGACGGTTTATTTTATTTGTTAAAAAGTCTTTCATTATCTCTTTTTAGTTTTGGTACCATATATTACCATTAAAATCATTCATAGCCACAGGGTTTCTCATTATAATTCCAGCAAGCCTTAACACGACTGGGATACATTGTTTTATTACGGAGTGCCGGTGCCTACCTTGCGGCTTCATCACCAGATCAGTTCGATGGTACCATTTTCATTTACGTTTGCACCCGTGTTATTTAAAATTTTCCATAAACCTACCTTACCTGACTACGAGTAAAAGCTTATGTTCATAGGCCAAATCATGTCACAAATCTTATTTTCTTCTTTTTTATCTTCCCCTTGCAATGATCTCAAGTGTTTATAAACTAGCATTTCAGTTCACCATACGTTAGTAGCTCAAAGTTAAAAAACATAAAGTTGTAAAAGCTATTCCACGGCGCGTGACGTCTCTTTGATCTTTGCCTTGCGTCGCCTCGAGCGACTCAGAGCCGCTCACACTCGCTTCACTGAGACGTGACACACACTATAACATAGGCTCTTTAAAAGCGTCATTCTATCAGCGACGGCGATTGTTGAAACACCAAAATGTTAGGGAGTGACACTTTGATACCGATTGGCAATCCCATACATATTTGATACCAATTGGAATTCTATTGCTTTCGTTGATAGAATGTCTATTGTAGAACCTCAGGTGACACACACAAAAATGGATCTGACGCAGAATGTCCCATTCGCAAAATGTCACGATGAAAAATAATGTCCTATTCGCGAAACGTCCTATTCGCAAAAAGTCCCATTCTCAAAAGGTCCCATTCTCAAAAAGTCCCATTCTCAGAAGGTCCCATTCTCAAAAGGTCCCATTCTCGAAAAGTCCCATTCTCAAAAGGTCCCATTCGCAAAAGGTCCCAATTGCATAAACTCGTATATTATGTGTCAAATACCAATGCACGATACAACCCAGATGGCGTCACACGCCCTGTACGTCACTAGTCTCCGATTTTGTTGAAACTTTTTGAGGATATTGTTCTCAAATTGTTCCGTATCTTAGTAGTACCTTCAATAAAAAAGAGTGTACCTCTCGGGTTTCGCTAAAAAAATGGCAAACAAAAATGACGTACAGGGCGTATACGCCCCGTATTTTTTTTTCTGTTAGAGTTAGAGATGCACAGTATAAATCAAATAAATGTTCCCGAATATAAACCTACGAATACTGAATATTTTGTAGTACATGGTACTTACGTATATTTATCTTATCTTATCTTATCTTGTGGAGGGGCCGAGAAATAACTCGGACACTTCGACCCATGGGATCTATTGTGTTCCCCTAGATAACTTACTCCTCGCCGATCTCGTTGAAAACACTTTTCATGAGTTTTACAACGAGACTAGGAGATATGAGCCTATAGTCTTCTGGTTTTGGATATCCAACCCCTAGGAGACTCATTCGCTTACCAGCCAGTGCATCGCATGTGCACAGAAGGTGCTCCATGCGTTCCGTATGTTCCCCACACAACCTGCACATGGGTGTCGCGGTTAGACCCATTTTCATGAGCATGTCGTTGGTTCCAAAGTGCCCAGTAAAGGCCCCAAGCAGGTAACGGATTTGCCCCCTGCTCATATTCCAAATGCATTCCCGGGCTTTGAACGTAGAGCCTAGGAATTTCTTGGAGTGTTGTAGACCGGTATTAGACAGCCAATGTTTTCGTTGTGTTTGATCTGCAAACTCCCTAAATGTGGCTTTGACGAGACACGTCGAAATGCCTACACATGGTTCTGGACCCACAAAATCATTTGCTGAGCCCTCTCTTGCCAGTTCATCTGCCACTTCGTTACCATGGATTCCTTTGTGCCCAGGGACCCACATCAGTCTTACCCTGTTATGCTTCCCAAGCCTGTTTAGGGCCTGGATAGCGTCCAGAATAAGTCTGGAGTCCACTTTGTAGGATGCCATGGCTTTGATTGCAGCCTGACTGTCACTAAGAATATATATGGATTTGCCTCTGGTTCCTCTATCTATATTCTCTTGAGCACAGGTTATTATGGCATATGTTTCTGCTTGGAATACAGTTGCCATCTTCCCTAAGCTTCTGCTACATTTGTAACCTTTTGCGTATATTCCCGCTCCTGTACCTGATTCCATTTTGGATCCATCAGTGTACCATACCAGACTATCTTGTTCTGGTGGATCGATTCCCTTCGTCCAGTCCTCTATTGTAGGGATTTGGACCTTGAAAGACCTTTCAAACACAAACATAGTTTGCATTTTATCGGATATCATGCTTGTTACCCGATCCAGGTCTTCATTCCCATCGAACTTTGTATGGTTAGTCTTTGGCTTAGAGGCATCCCATAGTCCAGCAACAGCAAGACGATGTAATGTCTTCCTTGCCTCGAATTCAACCATCATATGCAGAGGAGGGATATTAAGGTATCTCTCAATCGCTGCCGTAGGTGTTGTCCTGAAAGCACCCGTGATGCCGAGACACACTGTTCTTTGTAACCTGGTGAGTGGCGCTTTGCACGAGGCAAGCTTTGTTCTTGGCCACCACACTATGCTGCCGTATGTGATAATAGGTATTATCATTGTCCGGTACAGCCATCGTATCACTTTGGGCTTTAGCCCCCAAGTTTTACCGTAGGTGGAGCGACACATGCCGAACACTCGTAGGGCCTTTGTCGTAATATTTTCCACATGAGTTTTCCACCTGAGTTCTTTATCAAGCGTTACACCCAGATATTTAACTTCGGTGGACCAGGGCAGCTTTATTCCATTGAGGGAGGGCTCTCCTAGGTTTCCTAGTTGTCTTTTCCTCGTGAATGGAATAATGACTGCTTTGCCTGGGTTGATAGAGAGGTGGTTCTTAGTACACCATTCTTCTGTCATCCTCAATGCCTGTTGTAATAATCCAGAGACTATGTTCGGGAATTTACCATTAACCATTATAGCTATGTCATCTGCATAGCCTACTGTGTAGAATGGTCCGGTATTGAGTTTGGTAAGTAGCGAATCTACTACCAAGCACCACAGTAACGGTGACAGCACTCCGCCTTGCGGACAACCTCTTGTTGTTTTTGCACTAAGTCTGTCTCCCATCAGTTCCGATCTGACTATCCTGCTTCTCAGCATATTGTCAATCCAGTTGCACGTGGTATCATTGATGCCATGTTCCTTTGCAGCTATGCGTATGGACTCAAATGTTGTCTTGTCGAAGGCTCCCTCTATGTCGAGGAAAGCCCCGACACATATCTCCTGTCCCTCAAGCGCAGCCTCGGCTCGGCTCGCAACATAGTGCAATGCCGTTTCCGTAGATTTGCCAGGGCTGTAGGCGCACTGTAGTTGATGTAGAGGGAATACTTTAAGTGGTCCCTCTCTTAGGTACCTGTCTACCAGTTTCTCCAGAGCTTTTAGGAGAAAGGATGATAGACTGATGGGCCTGTAAGCTTTAGCTTCCTCATAAGTCGGTCTACCCACCTTCGGTATAAAGGTGACTTTGACCTCCCTCCATGCTTTGGGTACGTACCCAAAGGCTATGCAGGCTCTGTAGAGCTTGCTCAAATGGGGTATCAAAACAGATGCCCCTTCTTGCAATAGTATTGGGTAGATGCCATCCGGACCAGGTGATTTGAGAGGCTGGAAGCCCGCTATGGCAAGCTTTAGTTTATTTTCATCTACCACTTTCTTTGCCGTGAGCCAGTTATTTTTGGACGTGTGCCTTGTGAGCTCGTCCCTTGTGACTGGTTCCTCTTCATCGCTGTCGCGCAGTATACATTCCGGGAAGTGAGTCCTAAACATCACGCCCAGAGTGTCCTGTCCAGTTTCCGTGAGATGCCCATTCTCATCCTTTATAGATGATAGTGGGTTTGTCTTAGTCATGGACATTGCTTTGCACACCCTCATTCCATTTGGCAGAGTTTCAATGGAGGTGCAATGCTGCCGCCAATTAGTTCTTTTGGCCTTGCGTACCGCCGTGTTGTACCTTGTCAGCATGCTATGATAGCCTGAGAAATCCTTCTTGGCTTTTGCATCATTAAAGGCCTGTCGTGTTTCCTGACGTATTTTAACTAGTTCAGGAGTCCACCATGGTACCTTTTTACAAAAGGCCTTTTTCTCTGGGCAATTATCTTCCCATGCACCGATGGTGCCCATCTTAATTCTGTCCGCTTCAAATTCTATATCTAGTATGGAATTAAGCTTACCTTTAGGGCTCCCTAGATTTATTTTTAGGTCCCTCCTGTACGAGTCCCAATTTGTATGCCTTGGGTTTCTCCTTCGTCTAGTTTCGGCTACTCCCGCCGTCCTAAACCTAAAGCATATATAATTATGGTCAGACAGAGAGATTTCGTCCGATACATGTATATTTAGCCACTACCCCAGCTCACGCGGATAAAGCAGTCCGATAGCGCTCTTTCTGCCGACTTACTTTACAAATCCGCCCACGCTAGAGAAGTCGACATGGTGCTAAATGATACATACCGCATCATAACTGGCTGTTTGAGACCTACATCGCTCGTAATGTTGTATCCACTGACGGGCATAGCTCCACTAGATGTTCGGCGCGAAGTGGCCAGCCGCATCGAGAAGAGGAAACAAAAACGGAACAGTCGCCATCCCTTATATAAACATCAATTCCAACCAGCACGCCTAAAAATCCACAAAAGCTTTTTCAGACATACGTCCTCCTTGGAAGCCATCGCAACAGACGAGAGATCTCTACACTGTGAAAAAACGCACATCCTACCCCTCCATACTCCATCACTCCGGCAGAGAATCTGCCTCCTGGACACGAACTGCAGTGGCCAATCTGGAAATCCCTAAACCAATTGCGGGTACAGGTTGGTCGCTGCAGATAACATCTGGCGAAATAAGGTCTCAAACACTGTGCCAGTGTGGGGCCCGGTCGCAGGATATGCCCCTCCTCCTTGTCTGCCCTTCGTGCCCAGCCACCTGTATCTTTCAGGACCTGAACGTGGCAAATGACAGAGCGGTCCAGGTGGTTACATACTGGTCAGACAAAATTTGAGAATAGTTGAGTAAAAATTTGAGTTTCTCGGCACGAAAAGAAGAAGACTTTACAAGAAGAACTTGCCCATTAGTGCCACAACTAAAATGTGAAAAAAATTAAAAAAAAAACAATAAAAATACAACCGAACTCTTAATAAAAACAATGCAAAGTGAAAAATAACTTTAATTTCGGCAGTCGCTTTCTTTTTTAACGTATCTTTTTGATTGATAAACACATTACCCTCCTTTGGTCTCGTAGGTATAAAACGAAATCATTGTATGGAACAGCCGATTTCCTTTTTTATGACTGTTGCTCCTAGGACATTCTGCGAATGGGACATTTTGCGAATGGGACATTGTGCGAATGGGACATTGTGCGAATGGGACATTGTGCGATTGGGACATTGTGCGAATGGGACTTTGTGCGAATGGGACTTTTTGCGAATGGGACCTTCTGCGACAACGGGACTTTTTGCGAATGGGACATTCTGCGTCAGATCCACAAAAATGTATAAGCTTCAGCGAAAACAAATAGATTTAGGGCGGTTATAATCCCCGGCACGTAAGTAGGCAAGAGTCGTTAGATGCGCATAAGTTGTTTTTTAGGTACCTTTGGTAGAGAAGCGGGGCGCGGGGAACATTTAGTGAACGAAGAACGTGTAAGTCAAAGCCAAATATTTTTTTTTCAAATAGGCCAATAAGCGGCACTTTTGAACGTCAAACAATTAAAAATTAAAATTTACAAGTAATAAAAATTGATTCTTATTCCCACTACGCAAAACCTTGCCATCTTACGTGCCGGGCACTATACGCACTACATCCGATCCGTGTTCGTGAAATTTTGTTTCAGAAGTAGTCGTAATACTTCTTGTAGGGAAGCTTACACACTACATCCAAACTCTATACGAGTATTCGTCACAATCTGTCATAATTTACAACACTTTGAACTCGGAACTCAAATTACCGACACGGATCACGGACACGGACGTGCAGTGCGTAACCGTCCTTAACGTAAATTATATCTTTGAAAAGCTTTTTAATAAGGCCACGAGCCTCTTGATAAATATTTAATACCTTATCTACCGAACATTCAGCCGCATCTCGTTACGCTGAATGCTAATTCAAACTAAGTCAAGAAAAATGAGGTCACGGCCTCGCTCTGTATTGAAGCATCAAGGTAAGTTCTCTGAGATTATGAAAGATTCTCCGGTATTATTGTTCTTTAGGCACATTTATTCTTGAATTGGTGCGGGTCTTTTAACTGCTAGTTATTTTTTATTTATTTTTTTAAACGTTGCCCCACACTAGGAATTTCTTACTGTATCGTGGGCGCGTTTACAAACATTTAAACTCACATACACAAACACCCAGAGCCGTAACAACTATCTTTAGGTCATACAAATATTTGTTCCGTGCGGGAATCGAACCCGCGACACGCAGCGCAGCAGTCAATCGCTCAACCACTGCGCCAACCGTGCGCCCCAAATGAGTGTGATGTTTTAGACATTGGTAATATTGGTATATACAGGTGCTTGGAGTAAAAGCTGCTTGGAGTATACAGCTCCTTGTTTTTATTCTTAATCTTGATCAGACTTCCTAACGTCGCTATATTCTGAAATACCTGAAACATGTACCTAAGCTGCAGCGTATTTTCCTTCACCAGTGCACATAAAAGATAAATTACAAGTGAATGCACAAATGCCTTGGGTTGGGTGGGTTATCCAGTCGAACGTGACAGCAACTGATTCAGTTGGTGTCACATTTCGCATGAAACGTGACACCAACTGATTCAGATGTCTTCACAGACGGCAACATTTGACGTATTTTTTTTTTTTAGAACTATGCCTATCTCAGTCGTATATGTACCAACATGTAGTGTAATAGACGAGGATGACAAATAACCACTCAGACAGCCACCAACCCCAACGCTCGCTACTTTAGGCACCAAATTTTTATATCGGTGGCGGGATCAACGACACGAGGCGTAATTTTGAAAGCTTGTAATATTAAAAAAATGTATGGGGAGGTGTGATCTAATGATTGATTTATGTAAAATAGGGTGTAATAATATATAAAAAATAATAAAAAATCATAATAATGGTTTACTTTCTTTTTTCTATCTACTTTTGTAAAATAAACCTGAGAAAATTTCTCTTCTGCTGACTTTACAATTTATTAACCAATATTTAACAAGTCCAAACTGAAATAAACCATTTGAAATATAGCTTATTTCATTACGATTTTAACAACATAAGTTTCATGAAGGGTTCCCATACAAAACATTCAAGATAACGGCGTTTTAGACGCGCGCGGGCAATTCGCGCCAACGCGCCCGGCCGACCCGTCACGTTTCCGTAAAAATGACAAAAATGGCCGCCACGCTTGAGTGGTTATTATAACTTGGGTCGAAAATTCGTAAAAACTTCTTGAAGACTTAACAACGACTGCATATGAACTGGGGAGTATAGAGAGAACGGAAATAACATCTTTATCCGGCCCAACAGTCAACCTCACCTGCACGCGTCAGTGGTTCGTTATGAATAGCCGACGGCGGCGTCCACCGGGCGCCATGGTGCTCCCTGCTAGATAACGTAAAAGTTGGAGATACCATAGACGATGACCACCTTCGTCATGTTGCGGGCAAATATGGAAACGGGTACGTAATGTTAGGGACGAGCGGCTGTTACAGTTCTGCAGAAGAAACAGCTAGGGACAATAAGCTGGAGAAACCCGTTATGAGAGATTTCATTACACCTGACACGGCCCAAATCATCCTTGAGAGATATGAACTAAAGGAAAGGTAGTAAAAGGTATATGTTCAACTGAAGATCAGCAGCGATATGCACAACTGAGCCGCCAAGTTCAAAGACGCTGCCGGAAAGACTATGATAACCATGTCAGCGAAATATGTCACGAACTCGAACAGCACTCCCTGAAAAACGAATCCAGGTATATTTTTTTAAAAGTAAAAGAATTAACTGGTATGCCTTAGCTGAGAACCTGTGCCATTGGAGATAAAAAAGGCGTCTACTTACAAAAGTGGCTCAAGTTTTTGCGATTAGGACCGGATTATTTTAGACACAATAAAAATGCAATAAAAAATTACTGGCAAACTCGTGTAATTTATTTAAAACACATAATAATACACTTTACACATACACAGAACAATAGATTATACTCACAAAGTATATGGCGGGGCTTAGAGCCGAAGCAATACAGGGCTCACATAACAACAATGGAGTAACCAGGATCGCGTCCTCCGCGCAGGTAGGATATCTCAATCTATTATATATTAGTCTATGGGATATCTGGAGACTGGCTCGCGCTCCGCCGCGCCGGCACAGTTCGTGGCGTTGCCAAGAGCAGCAACGTTGGCGACAGAGCAACAACGACGATAGGGTATGCCCGCACAAGGGTGACAAGGAGAGCAACATACGGTGCATGCGAGGCTGCCAGCTCGCATGCCACAGATAACAATAAACTACAACTAACACAGACTAAAAAACCACAGACACTAAAAAACCACAGACAATGCAGAATGAGTTGCCTACACAAGTATTAGAGCGCTGGAAAAGCTACTGTGCGGAGTTATATGACACGGGAGAGCCTACTAACGCTAATAATACATGGGTGACAGAAGAACCTGATATCCTATCATCAAAAAGATATTGAGCACGCTATCAAAGCTCTTAAGTGCAAAATATCACCGGGTAAGGATGCTGTTACAGCCGAAATACCGAAAAACCTAAATCAACGAGGCACAAAGGCTATCACAGAAATCTGTAATACCATCTGGAAAACTTGAAGATGGCCAAAGGACTGATCAGAATCGGTGTTTATTCCTTTACATAAGAAAGGTTCTTCAATAGACTGTGGAACTTACAGGACTATAGCGTTATTATCTCATGCGAGTATGATCCTCCTCCATGTCATTAATAGACGTCTCAACTACATTTTACGCCGGGAGATACCCGAAGAGCAGGCAGGTTTCGTTAAGGGCAAGGGAACACGGGGGCAAATACTTAACGTCCGCCAAATCATCGAGAAAAGCAGGGAGTTCAACAACCCCGTGATCCTAGCTTCACCGACTACACAAAAGCCTTTGACTGCGTGCAATGGGACAAACTGACGAAGGATTCTGGGGAGAAAGGAAGCTGGCTGAGACTTGATGAAGTATTAGCTCAATTTTCAATTAATTTAATTCAAACGAAATCAACGTGGCAATGCAGCCAGTCTTCTGGGCACGTTCCCGGATGACAGCGATGTGGAGGAGTACTTCGACGCCTAAGTATACCTGTCTTTTGTATATAGTGTAAGTAGTTAGGTTTAGTATAAGTTTGTATATTTTACTTTTGTTTAGTGTTTAAGTATGTACAAATTGTACACCTTTGTTTTACAAATAAATTGTACATAACGAAATCACTAATTTGTGGTTGAGCTCCTTATCTCATCATAATGTGAGTATAGTATTAGTGCTCATCTAATTGGTAGCCGGCTCGGATCGGTATTTGTACATTAGCACCCGTTGATTTTGTTGTTCATTCATGATGTCCGGCGCTTCAGTAATCAACAGATGGCGTAAATGTAGTTCCTTCCGGAGTGGCATCTGTATTAATTAAATAAGATTCCGGTCACCTTTAACGCAATTAAGTGCCCTTAAAACACTTCCCTGTAGACAGTTATTTAAGGGTACTTACTTTCTGGTTACCTTTGTGTAATGAGTTTTTAAAAGGCTTTGGCAGTGTTGTGTTTTGTTACTTGTTACGGAAATATAAAATGTTTAACAGCTAAAGCTAATAATAACATAAACACTCAGCATTACAAAAATCAAACCACTCAGAAAATAGCTTTCAAACCACTACCACAAACATTGCACCATGCATTTAAACAAAGTTAATATTGGTATCTGTTGAAAGTGTATTTAATTACCTTTACATTAACAACAATTTGATTTCATAAATAACACAATTTTTCGAAGCGCTCAAGCCCAAATTCATTTTTAAAAGATTAGTATAAAAAGGTGTGATTTTTGTGATGCCGAACGATTGCTGTGGCTAACATCTTGTGGAAATTTGGACTTTACTTTTTGTAGGAGGAAAACTGCAAAGTGAACATCCAAATGCCCCTTGATATTTAAATGCCACTGTACTATACCCAACAGGATCTGAATCATTCTTATTAATTTCGATAGATATAAGTTGGCTGAATAACAACCCGCCCGCGTGATGTTTTGTGCACTAAGCATTACTCAGCTTATCTGTAATTATTGCTGAGAGGTCTCTGATTCTGGGTAATCTGCTGTCCCATCTCGGGACAGTAGTCAACGCTGTTCGCAGGACATTATATAGCTGACGTTGCACGTTGTTAGCTATTACCTAAAGTATATGTTCCTGTATGTTAAATGCAGGTTTAATAAATAAACAAGAAACCACGTATCATCTGTCCAGTAAATCAAAAATCTACACAACCTGGGACCAACAACTCTGTGATGATTCTGTAAACTTCTTACGAATGTGCTCGCGTGCCTTCAATTTGAAATACAATTAACTGGTTGCCATCCTGAGAGAGTTTTGAGGGAGCGCATTCCAAAGTGGAATCGCCCGGACAAAGAAGGAGGAATGGGAACCCAGAGCAGTGAGAGGGACATTGTAGAAGACGATTAATAGCCGAGCTAAGATTTTTACTCTGGAACAAAGGAATTGGACATAATACTCGTATGAATGACACTCACTTTTGTCGGTTTTTTTTCTGTGCACGACAAAACCTCGCTGTCATATTATTAAATCATGGAGTATATTTCTACGTAGTTATTTACAAAATTATATGGTTTACTTCAAAATAATGTTCCGCTAGTGGCTAGCTCGTGTTGCCCGGGTTTCTCAGGAGCGGACTGGGGAAAGGTCCGCTGTACCTTAGGACAGCCAACATGGGTAAGAACGTTGGCAACTGCAGGTGAGCAAGCTCATAGCCATTTGATTTCCATCGTTTCATAATGGTACATATTTTCATGAATACAAATAAACTTGTCAACAGTTTTATTTTCCAAGGAATAAATTTCTCAAGCTACTGCAAAATAACATGTAGGAAAAATTATTCGTTTCAAGTAGTAAAAAAGAAAACCTAATGTAAACACATTTTCAATTTCCGGAGACCGAGCCACATCTGTCTGCATAGGTCCCATTTAGCTTTTCAAACAATTGTTTCCTACGTCATATATCTATAATGTCGTTTCGCAGTTTTTATAAGCTCGATCTCCTGTGAGCTAACATTTTCCCACCATTAACTTTTTTTTTTTGCGGACGACCTACAAATTTATTTGCGAGCGACTCTCGACTCTCGTCTGAGGCTATCGTAACAATAAATCATGATCTGGCCCGCATATGCGAATGGAGCGAAAAGTATGAACTTATGGTTAACCCCTCAAAGACGCAGGCTAGAGTGGTGTGCAGTTCTAGAATGGTTTCAAGAATCGACCGGATGACTCTTCCCCAGGTTTTTTTGATAACTCAATTATTCCGTTCTGCGAGAAAGTTAAAAACTTGGCATTAAAAAGTTAAAATCTTAACTTACTGGTTTTTGTGGTGTACAATAAAGTATATTATAAATAAATAAACGTCTCCTGGACTACCCAACTGCAGGACGTTAGCCGCAAGCTATTTGCATCTGCTGCCTCTTTCAGGAGACTGCGTAATTTTCATCCGACTATCACCAGGATTACGCTTACAAAAGCTCTTCTGCTACCTATCCTTGATTAAACTGATGCCAGCTATATTGACTTTTTGCAAATTGTTTGTATAAGTTTCATACTAGGTTTGCGAAAATATGACCATGCTTCCGAATTTCGTGTGAAGCTAAAGTGGTTGCCAATTCGCCTCCCCTGGGATGCTCATATTCTTTCTCTTTTATATAATATCTTCATTCTTTCAACCCCTCTTTATCTTAAGAAAATATTTCAGTTCCTCTGCGATTCCCAAACTAAATTCCTTAGGTCATCAGAACTTACGACTTCAAATGCCAACGCATTCCACGAGTTTTCTCGATAAATCCTTTAGTCTACTCATCTGTGGAATGCGTTGCCAGACCCAATCAAACGTGCTCAATCGTTGCTTGTGTTCAAAGACTCGTGAGGGAGCATTACCTGCCGCTGTGATTATGAATTGATTGTCATCATTTATTTCTTATTGCCTTTAATTTTTAGTATGTATGTATATATGTATATTTCATGGACCAATTGATTAATCAGGGCACTATGTATAATGCCCTGGCATTATGAATCTAGTCAAGTCAAATCGGGCAATGTAATGAATACTGATCTAAACTTGGCCTTCTTTGTTGACCAATCCTGGTATAGACTTTGCCTACTTCTAGCCAACGCAACAGGGGTGTAGCACACTTTTCGATCTTCCTAGTCAATATTCACCACATTGCCTGATCATTATGAATACGTAAAAGTTAGGCAATTCAATAAGAGCGAGCAAAGGTCGATTTCCTTATTATTTATTCTTTTAATTTTGAGCAGATATTGCTAGGTACTTTTGTAGTAAATTCTTAGTTTTGTAGATGCAACAGAAACAACAAATCACATTGATTAGTAAGTTACTTTGTTCTGTTGCAGTCGCTAATTGTTGCTGGCAGGATTAGTTCGTGAATAAGATGCACAACCTCAGGCTCTAGACAAGTGTCATTTGATGTCAGCGATAGCCACATTTGAAATGTCAAAATGTAAGGGACTGATTAAGTGATTTTCGATATCGTTTGTCAAATACAATTTTGATTTTTTTGACAATCGCTATCGCCACAGTTATGATGATAGAATGTCACTTGTCTAGGGTTTCAGTAGCCAAGTTAACAATCTACAATCGATAACGGTATTAGAAAACAAATTAATGTATGGAAATGACTCATCTGAACGTTAAGTCACGTGTTCAGACCAAACGAATAGAAGGCGTTAACGATTGTAGAAAGTGATTTGATACGAAACGTTTGTAACTTGGCGAGGCCCGCACAGATGTCAACACATCACATAGCATATCTACTTTCTAATTAAAGCATCGCATCAGCAGTCAGCAACGTGAACTGCTGCCAAGTTCAACGACTCATCTGTTTCGCTACGAGTGCCGCGATTGCTCGATAGTTCGTTAGGAAATATTATAAGAACATTTTTCATTAATGTTTCAACAGCTTTTATGTAACACAATTGCATACAATATTTTATACCATCGCTCCCGCATCTCATTCAGCGCATCTCTCATGATATTCATAAACCATGCGGCACCACGGTAAAGAAATGAGACATGTATTTATAATTAAAATATAAGAATGTGGAGCGAGACAAGTGTAGTGTAGTAATCACAATGCTAATTGCTATTGAAGTTGCTGCTGTTGTTGTTATTATTTTGTTATGAAGCTTTAAATTCATTCGTTTGGAGATAATGCAAATGAAATGGTTTTTTAAACGACTTTCGACGGTTCTATATTGAACTTTATGTGTTTTTTTAATATTTCTCCATCAAATATAGACCAATTTTGAAAATTCTTTTATTGTGTAAAAGAGTATACTCTCGAATTCGTTTCAATGTCGACAAATCAGGATCTGATGATGGAATGCCATGTAAATCTAGGGAACTCCTCAAATTTAATAGGTATAAATATAGCGATTTTGGTATTTTCATCAACATGGCAAGTATTTGCATTCAGAGAGTATAATTTGGTGTAGTGGAACTGATGAAGAAGACCACAGGTGGCTACTGGAGCTTCTCAATGATAAGTATATTTTGGGTACAAGATAAATCTCGAATTGTAAAATGACTGTGACTAAGCAAATTTAAATAAATGGTTCTAATGAAAACGGTAACATTGAACTGATCTGGTGATGAAGCCGGAAAGTAGGCACCGAAACTCTGGAATAAAATAGTGTAAAACTGTTCTATCTCCAAATAAAATGATTTCTAGAGTACTCAGAAAACGTTCACATTTAATAAACAGCGAAAATACTCGTATTAAAGCTGCAGTCACCGTAGGTTTACAATTTCCATTCATTTCCCTCAACACGGCGCCCTGGATTATTCTTTGCCGGAGGTTCGAACTCGACTAATGAGAACCGCTTTCATCTGCATTCTTTGTTCTTACGTTACGAGTACAGTTGACATTTCATTTCGCTCAATTTCATGACTTGATAAGTTTCCAATCAAAATGCCTTACCTAAATTAAAGCTTTTTTATTTTTAGAAAAATTTAATATTAGAGAACAAGTTTTGCTACGTAATTTTACTTTCAACAATATCAAAATAAAGTAATCCCTTTGTAAATGTTTCTCCAGTTATGAACGACTATGAGCTAACCAGTTTCAAAGGCTTTGTTGCAAAGTTTTTTGAAAGTCAAGGAAAATATGCACGCAGTAAAAACTAGTCTTGTGAAGATTTTTCAAAGACCCGCGGAGTCATTAGAACTGTTTCTAGCTAACTCAAGTGTAGCTTTGTTAGATCAAGAGCCTAAATTAAAACAAGATGTGAAGCCACTTAAATAGTTCACAGACTAATTCAGTTTCTATATTATTGGAAAATTTGCTTACCTACAAAGCCTCGTCTGCAACGAAGTCATACAATTCAGAAGCTGGTGGAATATGCAGCATATAGCAGCTAATAAAAAGCAAGTGTTTGCACATGAATGACAGTGAAAAGTGAATGACGCAAAGTTTTGCTTACTGGATACGTGTTACCTATTCGACGCAGTATTGTGGCACTTCATCGTGTCGCGTTTGTGTTGTGTCAAGTGATGTAACTAAACACGGGAGCTACCATAAGCTCTTAGAACAAGGTTATTTCCACTATCACAGATGACAAGACAAATGTATACATTTATAAACATCGTTCCCTTACGCACTACGGAAATAACCTTGTTTACAATTTAAAAAAAAAACAATATTATTCACAATTAAGAATAATATTTAACTTACTCGTAATATTATTTTTAGTTGTGACAATATTTTGTTCCATCTCGCAGTTAAACATAATTGGCAAGTTTGTATGACAATTAATTTTAAAATTGGACCCTTTTTATGGTTTTATGTGTTCAACAATTAAAGCAAAGAAACTAAAACGCGAAAACTTCTGCCAACGAGGGTAAAATCACATGCATTTGTAGCGAGGCAATTCTGAAAGAAGACTTTTTGGTAACGGTTCAGGACATCTCTATTCCATTAATAAAAGACAAGAGACAGACTCGATTGTGCGACGGGCGACATTGAACACTTCATTATTTTCAATGTAGACGCGAATTTAAGATTTTTGCATTTCCCTTTGAATAAATTCTGACGTTTTGGGAATGACAATTTCTGTTCTCATTACTAATATTTATATGTTGGTGGCATCTTCTCGCAAAACTTTAATATCTTCAACATTTACAAGGACATCCTTAACAAGACCTTCACTTATTTATAGGTCCGAACATAATATATTATGTTTAGTCATGCTCAAAAAGTAATAAATTAAGTAATATAGGGCGTAACTTACAAGGATTCATCAACATATCAGCCAAAAGACGTCCGCTGCCGGATATAGACCTCCCCCAAGCGTCACCATATTGATCGGTCCCGTGCGTCCCGCATCCAGCGGATCCCCGCAACCTTCACAAAGTCATCGATCCACCTGGTGGGAGGCCTTCTAACGCAACGTCTTCCGGTTTGTGGTCACCACTTCACAACTTTTCTGCCCCATCGGCCAACCGTTCTGCGAGCAAAGTGCCCTGCCCATTGCCTCTTAAGTGTGGCAATTCTTCGGGCTATGTCAATAACCTAGTTCTCTTCCGGATCTCTACATTTCTGATTCGATCACGCAAGAAAACTCCGAATGTAGCCCCCTCCATTGCCTTTTGGGTGACTGTAAGCTTTATGATGAGACCTAGCAAGCAACCAAGTTTCAGAGCCATAGGTCATTACTGGCAACATACACGGGACACTGGTCTTGTTACACTGTAGTAACTAGTAAGTTGAACGAGAAGATACCGCGCAACTGCCCGAGCTGTCCAACCGAATCGGATTTGATGGCCTCTTTCTCGAAGATCATCATCATCATCGGCCTTTTTAATTTTCCCACTGCTGGGACACAGGCCTCCTCTATGTGAGGGAATGGGCCGTAATCCACCACGCGGGCCCAATACGGGTAGGTGCATTCACAAGTGTTCAAATTTTTGGTTCTAGGACATGCCGGTTTCCTCACGATGTTTGTCTTCACTGTTTTGAGAGCAACGATGGTGAAATAATTTACACAAAGTAAAGGGCCTGACTGGGTTTGAGCCTACGACCTACAACTTATAAGTAGCGGCCGATACCTTTAGGCCACCACTGCACTCTGCACTCCTTCTCGAAGATGACCCTACCCAAATTGGATAGTTTGTCCCAGTAGACATAGTAGTCCACAACTTCGACTCTCTGACCTTGTTAGGAGTGGGTTTAATATGGGCATTCACCATGCCTTTGGTTTTGTCCATGTTTATTTTAAGACCCACTCTTTTGGAAGCTCTACTAAGTCATAGAGCATTGTACTGAGGTCCTCTATAGTCTCAGCCATGACCCCTATGTTGTCGGCAAACCGAAGATGAGTGATGTACTCGCCATTGACGTTGAACCAGTTCAGAACCTTGAAGACTTCCTCCAGTGCAGCGGTGAAAAGTTTCGGTGATATGACGTCTCCCTGTGTGAGACCTCACTGCAGAAAGATGGTTCGTGATCCTGAAGTCGAACTGACATGGTGGCGTACACTTCGATGTACGTGTAGTCGATTTGGCATCGTTGGAGAGACTGCATTACAGCCCAAGTCTCGATCAAATCGTAGGCTTTCTCGTAGTCCACAAACGTTAAGCAGTGTGGCAGGTTGTTCTTTTCGGTCTTCTGTTTAACCTGCCGCAGCGTTTGTATGTGGCTGCCCGTAAGACAAAAAGCATTAATTAATTAAGAATATTAAATGAAGAAGTAAGAGTGTATTTTAAGACTAAAATGACATAGTATAAAGGCAAAACTTTTTGACAAAATTAAACCACAAGATTTCAAGTCCATTATTTACTCTGGTTTGGTATGAGTGACTCACATATTCAGGGTTAGGTGAAGTAATAACACTGAGCTTAGCTTTAACTCGTAGTAACAGTTATTTGCCTTAGGCATAAAAGCGGTTTTGATAATATAAGATGAAAATCAAGCATTTGTATAATGTAACGTGTACTTTTCACGTTTGAGGAGAGTTTAATATCATATAATTTGCGAAAGCGGTTTTAAGGTAAAGAGAAAATGCAAAATTACCTTTTAGAGAATTTACTTGAACGTATTTTTTGACATCGGTTTAGTTGTAATTTAAAGCGCTGATATCGAAGTCCAACTAATAGAAACACTTGACTATTTAACTTAGGTTTGTAAAAATGCTTTTTAATACAATTGAAACTATAATGATATATGAAAGCGTAATCGGAAGTTATAACTAATGATAATTATTTGGAAGGCGATGGGAAAATCGGCTTTCCTCGCGTCGATTAACTCAGGTAAAGTACTAAACTTTTTCGGAATAAATTTAAACAGTTGCTGATGACAGTAGCAAAAAATCTATTTCTCCAAAGATTTGTGTTAGAATGTAATATGATAGTTGAATAAAATAGGGACCTGCTCAAACCACTCGCGTATCAGAAACTTCCTCAACATTCAAACTTTGGGCTGCAGGATTGTGTACTTTGTGCTTTCATAGAAACAATTTATCGGTTCCCGGAATGGGCTGTATGTGAGTGTAACTTGTGCATTTATGATTAATTTGATCTCAAACTGAACGTGATGAAAGATGATGATGTTATGATCAAATAATACTTTACTTTAAATAAAAGTAAAGTACCCTTTGATCGTGTTGTTATTGGACCTGTATATTGCTTTTCGACCGTGATTTTCACTTAGATAGAGACATAATGTATGTATTTGTGACTACTCGTCATTTATCTCTATATTTTATTATTTCAAAACTACGCATGGCCGGCCAGATGTGTTTAACACATTGAGACGCGGACCTTTGGGTTTGACAGGCTATGTCATAAACTATGGAACATGAACCCAACCTTTTCAAGATGCTCATAAATTGCCTTTCAAAGTAAAAGCTGTCAAGACAAAAGTAATATTCTAAAGAGTCTTGGAATATCTGATTTCTAACACGAACCAGACCCAAAACAATTAAGCGATGCACAAAAAACTGAACTGAAAAGCACATTGGTAGATGGGAGACGGGCTTGTAGAGGCGAGAGGTAGGGACACTTGATTTGAGGCAGGGAGAGAGGACGGTCTGTTTCTGAGGAGCGGAAGAAGACGTACGGATGGTGTTAGAGATATAGGGTTTAGCTTTGGAAACGAATAATCTAAAGTCGAGTCGTAGTAGTTTCGTGTAACAAAGTTAATTATTAAGTTAATTATAATTTAGTCTAATCTCGTATTAATATGGTGTGAGTGAGTGCCAGTATGAATGGGGTAAGTTTTTAATCATTATATTACATAGGTAGGGACAATTCACTAATGTACTATTTATTCTAGCGTGGCGAACCCTTGTATTTACTTCCTAAAACCACCCTTTGGCAGATATTTGTGGCTAATATTTGGTTTAGGGAACCGGCGAAGCCTTTCGTCACACGTTACATGCACTAATTCATAATTTATACACTACACAAAGACTCATTTGATTATGGACTACTATTGACTTTTAACTGACATTACATACATGGAAGGCGGAACCGCTAAATCTCTCCGTTGTATAAAATAGGCTGTAAGGCCGCTCTCATTTAAGAACGTAGGACAACTAAATGTTAGTTATTAAATACTGCTTCCTATAAAAGGTCTGACTACGGTCTCATTGCATTGCCATGTTGTATGTACACTTATAAACTAAAGGGGGTAGTCATCGCTGAACATCACAAACTGGGATATGATCAATTTAATGAATGTTAGTGTCGTGTCTCGTTAAATCGCACCAGGCTTTCGGGCCAATATTTGAATAAAAAATAATAGTTGCCGAGACACGATGGAAGCCCAGTGGAAGACCCCGCTGTTGACGTCGCACGGCTGTTATTTACACTGGAGCATCCTCAAAATTGGGAAGTTTAAAAAGTGTGAAGTGACGAATTATTCCATTTCAACGTATAACAAGGCAATAGTAGTGAACCTGTTTCAGACTGAGTTTACGGTACGCTTGCTAGTTTTGTATTGTTTTAATAAAGGGTGTTAGGTCGAGGGTGAGCTATTTATTATAGTGCGCGTCCAGTAATTCTAGAAGCATGTCTCGCTCAATGGCAGGACACTTAGGCACAAAACCGTCCTTGTCTTAGGATTGTGTAAGACATGTTTAAGTTTAGGGAAACATGTATGTATGGACCGGAATCCTTCCTAGGACGCGCATTCGAGGTCCTGCAGTACACGTATTCGACGTGCCTGCTTCTGAAAGGAAGTCTCACGTCACTTGGGTGGGAATCTAGACTATTGCCAATTAACTAATTAACGTAATTCAAATAGACGTATTTATCAATGCAAGCGTAGCGATCCTACCAACTCCCTTTCGTTAGGTAAATAATGCACTTTGCAATCCCTTTGCCTATTTAACTTTATACTTCAATATTGTTTTACTTATTTAGCCCTTAAGGCTATCAGACAGAAATGTGGGCTGGAAGTTTGTTTTCATCATTTCTTCTTACCAGCTATTACACTACGAAATGATGGCGGGATGGGCGCTTTTGGGGCTGTCTGTAGGCGAGTTGATATTATCAACTCCAGTTACTTCCTGAGTTAAACTCTCTGCTAATTTAGTTATTTGTATTTGTATTAATCCTTGAATATATATTCACTATCCGCGACCATTTTTCGGTCTTTGATTTAAATACTCTATACATTAGTGTAAAGAGTTTCTCACACAAGCTTTAGTTAATTGTAACAATTTAGTTTATATCCCCTTAGTTATATTTTATCCTTCTAAACCACTTCCAAGTTATAATTTTATAACTGTGAATACCAAAACAAACAAAAACATAATTTGGAATTCACTTGTCGGAAGAGAATTGACCAAGCCAGGTGACGAAATTCATTGTGCAGCGCGGAATGGCGGAGCGCTCCACCTCTGTTAACAACAGGGCCGACATTAACACTAAATCTAGGACATTTTAGGAAAAACGAAATTTTTATCAGCCTAGGGTCATTTAGGAACAGTCACATATTCATGGACATTAACGTTTACTTTCAGTAACTGTAACGAATAATTCGAAAACAAAAGTTTAATATTCTCGAAAAGAAATCGCTATTCGCTTGAATATACATGAAAGAAAAGTTCTGACACCAACTACGATTATTATTGTTTTACTGTTCTCTGTGCTATTAACGCTCAATTACCTCGGTAAGTACTCTACTCTCCCCGGGCGTGAAACAACGTGCACATAACAATAACGTTGTTAGTACTGTACGATACTCTCATACAAACGTTTTTGCATCGCTCCGACAGTTTATGAAGAGCGGAAAATGTAGGCTCTGGCAACGGACGGCAATCGGCTGGACCCACTCAAAGAACCGTAAACTTTATGTGTTCTGAGAGGGTTCTGACCCACACAAACAAAAATGAATAATATAGATTTTATGTTTATAAACGATGTGTAATAGATGTTTTTTGGCTTATTAAGAGGATTTACAGTTTCTTGAAAACCTTAATATTTTATTGATGCCTTATGATTTTACTGTGCAAGTTGTACTTATCTTGGTGTGATTTTACTTGTTTTTTAAGACCCGTCATTGCTGTCAGTCGTAAAAAAACTAGCCTCTCTCGAATTTCGTTTGTTTACAGCATTATTTTATTTTAATTAGTTCGATAAGTCACAATATTGTCATCATGGTGACAATGGTGAAAATTCATTAATGTTCATTTTACTGTCTGATGTAGAATCCTGGCACAGAAGGTGGAACTCACTATTGAATGGTAAAAAATGGAATTTAAATATAATGTTTAGAGTATTAATGAATGAACAGATAGTAACAAGACAGAATTAGAAAGACTATTAGCTAATGTACCAATGATCCCCCAAAAGAAGAAACAAATGCAGTTTGAAAATAAATTGCAACAAATTATAGATCAACGAGAAGAACTAGACGTTATAGCATTCTTAATTGCAGCATTTAACAATGTCTGCAACTAATATTATGTTATGACTGAATATTTCACGATATTTTGTTAAACATTGATTTTCTACAGTGTTGATTAAGTGAACAAAACTGTTTGTTATAAATCAGTGATAAGCAGATACGTCGGTAATCTAAAGTGTTGATATTTTTAAGTATTTATGTTATAAATCAATGTTATTCACATTTGTTGGTCATCTGAAGTGTTGACATTTTCAACCGTTTATGTTTAAACATAATGTTATTCTGATACATTGAAAAATTAATCTGTTGATTATATGGTGTTGATATTTTGATTGTTGATATTTTGGTTTTTGAAGTTCAGTATCCCACCCAGTCATCACTTTTAAAGTGCAATCGCTATTTTAAAGATTATCGTCACTCTCAAAGAACCTTTCAGGCGATAAATTTTATAGGAGTCACAGTAGACAATGCAATGACTGTTTAAGAGACCGGTTTCTGTCTTTCGCGAGTGGCCAAAGTTGTGGCAAAATAATACGGACAGTGCCAATGGTATTGTGAAAAACAATTGTTTTGAGTGGCTTTTACAAATAGAATCACTGGATTTTGATAGTTAGTATTTGGCAGTTAAGTTATTTGTGATTTAATATTCATCCTTTAAGTATCATTTTTTTCAGTAAAGTGGATACCAGATAAAGAGCACCAACAACAATACTATATGTTCTAATGATAAAAGCACTCTAAATTCAGTATACATATTTCAATCGCTTAACTTGTCAGATGAAACTGCAAAGCTTTAATTGCTCTAAAACGGAAAACGAAGTTTCGCTAAAACCTTCAATAGTATTTTTCTCTCCTTGCAGTATTCATAAAAGAAATCTAATAAAGAAACGTTAGTTAGATGGTACCAAAAACATAGAATAGGTATATATACATCGCCTTTCAAGAAATCATTAGAGTGGTCACGCACTGCATCTCATCCAAATCCGAGAAATTTCAGTTCCGGGCACAGACACGTATCGGATCTATTGTGTGACCGCCCTTAAAGTGGTAATTGAGACGAATCAAATTCTCTTTTTGAGATTCCATCACAGACAAAGTATGACAGAACCTGATGAATAATTTAACAGATTGCTTGATCCGAACAATAGTATTCGTCGATTCTGGTATTTATTTTACACACTATAAAGTTGATTATTTAAATACAAAGACTGTTGTAGAGTGACGTCGTCCACCCGAACGCTTCGAGTGATAAAATACCAAATTAGAGATGAAATCTTTTTCTTGCCGACATTTGAATAATTAAATTGTGGAAACGCTGATTTAGATAAAACCCGTTGGAGTTTCATTTTTCTTCAGAAAATGAGTGATTGCCAATTCTTTATTTGATGTTCATTAACCAAGTGTCACGCTTTATTTTCGTAGAAATAAATCACATAATTTCATGCCACTTCATCTATCTAATATACCATCCATTTCCCTTACTAATAAGATAATCAATTCTAAAAATTATCACAGATAATATCCCATACAAAGAAACCTTGCCGACGTAACTAGCGTTTTTCATCTGATTATACCGATATTTTTTTTGTAAATCGATCGCGTTCGGTTCCATTCCACGGCGATCGTTAGATGATTCATCTTTATCCGTAGAACGGAACCGAACGCGATCGATGTATATATAGCTGCAAAGAAACTTCACCCCCTAATAGTGTAAAAAAGCGACATCTATGGGCAAGGATATACTACAACTTTTAACCCAATTTAGATTAACAAATATTTATTTACTGAAAAAGCTGATATAGTTTTGAATATTTCAAAAGAAAACCAACATGTTACTCACGTTTGAAACAAACAGAACAACAATTTAGATCTCTTGAAATTTTTCAAAACTGTTTACAAAAAACAAGGTAACCTTTATTTTCTATAATTTCTAATCTTGATCTCATTCCATTTACCATATTATTAAAACAAATTGCAATGGTTGCAAATCATATCCTGGCTTGACTATGAGCTTCGGTAAGTTTTTTTTTTTGGCAGGTTTATAATTATATATCCCAGTAGCATGTATTTGCCTTCGGACAGTGGAAAGCGAAATGCCATGTCTTAAAGCACCAGATCGGGTGGTGGTAAAGAATTTTTTGTTTGGCTATTCACAATAGCATGATGATGGCTTGATTGATTTGTGTATATAAAATTGGTTGTAACAGTAATTATGGAAAAAAAATGCTACATCACGTTGTTATTCTTTATTTGATATCTCGGAAAGTTCCTCATATATCTACTATGATTTTATTATGGCAAATTAACCTTAATTATAATAATTTGGTGTAATCGTCTTATTAATTAAGAAGGGAGCGCTAAGTGTAAGCATAATTAATGGAAGTAATTTCGAATAATTAGAGTTATTTTCTTGTAAATACGAGGGAATATACGGTGAGTGGAGTTTACGTGGAAGGAGCAATATTAGTACATATAACCGTGATCGTATGTCACCAACAATTACCATTCAGCAAAGCAACAGCAAGTTCAAGTATTGTGTTTCAAGTTATGTGGATATGTGGTTTAAATGTAAGGCCATATGCCTTAAGCATAGGTAGATACAAATCTGCAATAAATAAATTGATGTTTGAACAACTGGCGATAAACATTATACCTGATAGATACAATTTGGATAATTTCACTAACTCTGTGTTGCCGAGCGTTTTATATATGATTGCTTACATCACCTTTATGACTATACCTAGTCAAAAAGAGGAAAATTGGATGGCAATAGTCTAAAAAGGTTCCTTTTCTTATGGCATACTATATTTGCCAAGATTCACTTTCTATGTCAGGAAATAAAAACTGTACTGTTTAATAAATGGATGTCAGATGACAATAAACAAAACAAACCCAAATAAATCTTGAATCAATAAACGGTAGAAATAAAATGTTTCATTTACTTTTTGTTTTTAGTGTACTTAAACTACCTATTAGAATATGTCGTGATCGTTGCCAAGAAGTGCACTGTCAGTACGATGCAATACGCAAGCAGCAATTTTATTAATGGTTTTTTTTTCTGAATACTGCGCGAGGGAAAGGTCTAGCAAAGCTTATATTTGTAGCATATAATACAAAAAAAAACTTTTTTGCAAAAAAATACTACCGACTTCCAAATGAAAAACTACAAAGTGAAAAATAACTTAACTTTTGGAAGTCGGTGTCTTACGTAAGTACCATTCTTTGCGATATGGACACCGACTTCCAAAAGTTAAGTTATTTTTCACTTTGTAGTTTTTCATTTGGAAGTCGGTAGTATTTTTTTGCAAAAAAGTTTTTTTATTTTTCCCTTTTTAGTTTTACCTACCTAATAGCAAGTTGTTTATTAAGGTCCCTATAACTCCAGAATAGATTAACCGAATAATATGAAACTTGAGCATAACTGGTGAAATGAGAGATCTGTGTACCCTTTTAGAGCGTACTGGCGTGATGTTATGTTATGAAATGGTATAAACAAAAAACAGACATGCGATTGCAGCAATCCCGAGAGTTTTGCCGTTATTTATTGAAGAGTTCTGTTGTGTATCTCCGAAGTTCTTCATCAGACCTTCACCAAATTAAAATGGGACCATTTTCAAAACATACTCTTTCAAACAAAAAAAGAATTTTCTAAATCGGTCCACAATCGACAGAGATATCGATGAACATACACAAAAAAAAAAAAAAAAAAAAAAAACAAACATAAAGTCGAACATAGAACCTCCTCCTTTTTTTGTAAGTCGGTTAAAAATACCGGGACCATGCACGTATTTGATTAATAAATTGCTAAACTTAGTTGCAGCATTGGCTTCCTCTTGAATAAATTTCTCATTTATTCCGGATACGTCCTCAATGCCGACACTTCAGGGCTAGTGTAACTGTAAGGGCTAGTGAAAGTGTAACTGGCGTTTGATTAATTGTTGTGATACCTACAGTTAGGTAAATGCTTCAAAAGCGAACTAAAAAGTCGTAAACAAGGAAAAAATCATGCTGTGCAGGCGGAGGATACTCCAGATTTTGGTCAGCCAGCCCGCGAATATGTATCCTCCGACTGCACAGCATAATTTTTTCCTTGTTTACGACTTTTTAGTTCTCTTTTGAAGCAGTCGGGTTTTTAGATTTTTTGAATTAAGTTTTTTTTATTTTTTATACAATTACTTCCAAAGGAAATAAAATATGGATTCTTTTTCTGCGCTATTTTGTACAGGAACCTTTTTTCGCTTTTGCGAAATAAAGATGTATTATTACTTCAGTACCTGGGGGACTGAGGTGAGTACCTGCTTGGGTGAAAATATAGAATACTTTTTTTTCATAAAATCTGATGACATTGAAAAAATCTAAAGAAAAAATTAATAAAATATAATAAGAACAAAAGCGTAGTGGGCCACCACGTTTATCATTAGGCTATTTAGACGATTAGCAGCGGTGGCGAAATTACGAACTACATTGCGTGGTCTATTTCTTTTTGCGTGGAAATACGGAGAAAACGAATTTTCTCATATATGGGACCTACCTAGATCGATTTTTCACCCCCGACTAACCCTACATTGCAAAGTTATCAAAATCGTATGAAACGTTTTCGAGAACGTGATTATAATATATAGGTGTATACAGATTTTGCTCTTTTAATAGGTTTGGATAGGATAGGGTTCTGATTGATGGTAAAATCTTCATAGTTAACGTCATACGTACGGCACTTAACCCCTTCTACTGATCGAAAAAAAGGTGAACCATATTGACAGGCTTTTCTACACCGTTTCAGAGATTTAATGTATGTATTTTATACTTGTGGATTTTTGCGTCCTTGCCACAAAATGGTAAGAAAATATTTTTCATACGTGATTTAATACGTGATACGTGTTTTCATCTTTTTTTATTTTTTTCGTGAGTGATCAAAAATAGATAGCAAAAATTTTAATTGAGTCATACAAAATACATAATAAGAGAGCGGTACAAACAGAGAATTTTACTTCGTATAATGTACGTCGCGCTGACATCTCATTTCGGAAGAACGTGGAATAAAGTTTTTGTATTTCCTCTCGTGCTGCTGCCGTGTGTAGATAAGTCTGCATAATTGTGTAAATTCATCATCTTATAAGATAGGGGGGTCGCTGGTGGCCGGAGTCAAGAATTACAAGTGGGTATTTATATGGGTTAAGTTTTGTTATTTATTTAGCAGTTTCACGTTTTGTGTAGGTACTTGGGTTATCTTGTTTTTTTTCTACCAATGTTGATAAATCGTTGTTGATTGATTCCCAGTATTGACAAAGATCTCCCCCATAGCTTTCTACTGTTCCCGATTTTATGTCTTGGGTTGAATTAACCCATTTAATTATATTCACAGTTAATTTATTCATCAGGTCATCGTCCGCTATGTTGGGGTTTGCTTATTGTCTATAACCATGTGCAGCATAATTTATGTTGAATTCATGTATTAATAAAAATATGTTTCTTTGTCTTTGTTAGGGTTCCGTATCCAAAGGATAAAAACGGGACCCTATTACTAAGATTCCACTGTCCATCTATATGCCTGTATGTATGTCTGTCGGTCTGTCACTAGGCTGTATCTCATAAACCGTCATAGCTAGACAGTTGAAATTTTCACAGATGACCGCTATAACAGCAAGTACTAAAACCAAAATAAATATTTAAGAGGGCTCCCATACAACAAACGTGATATTTTTGTCGTTTTTTGCGATTTAATGGTACGGAACCCTTAGTGCGCGAGTCCGACTCGCACTTGGCCGGTTTTTTTTGTTGGTTGTCATTTGAGATCATATAATTATATATGACGAAATAAACTCGAGGAGAGTTACCGAACCTTTCTCTCCATTATACTTTGCATGACTTCATTTTCCTTTTCAAATACGGAGAATTGCTATATTAACAACATTTGCACGTGAATTTTAAAGAGGTCTATTACATATTATTATCATAGAGTATCTGAAATGGCGAATCATTATATTATGTTAAGTTAGACAAGCATTTTGTATATTTAAAACTGCAAGAATACAATAATGTCGTAGTACGAATATAGAAAAGCGAGGTTTTGAAAAGTGTCGTTATTGTCACCTCTTTGACTCCCATTCATCGAATGGCTTTATGATGGCCGATGGCTAAAACTCTAATTCATAATTCATAATTCATTTATTCATTTGTTAACATAGGTACAAAAAAATAGTTGTTAAAAAAAAATTACAAGCGCGCTATGTTATGCCAGAAGGCGCACAAATATTAATTGATTCCATTGATTTAATAATAACAAAATAATAATAAACAAAAAACACAGATTCTTGAAAAATAAAAACAAACAAAAAAACCAAAAGAAAATAAAATCACAAAATGTCAAAAGGAAAAATATAAAAATAATATCAATAAAAAATGTCAAATAAAAAAAAAATAAAAAATGTCAATTACGAAAAAGAAAACAAAATAATACAAAAATGTCACGTGAAAAGTTAAAAAAGTAAGAAATAAGCCTATTAATAATTACATACCAGGCCACTGAATAGGTACAAACTATAGGGAACAACACATTCATTACATTTAGTCTGTCAAAAATTCCGTAATGCTGTAATATGCTTTTAACAACAGTAAAGATTTAAGCCTTTTCTTAAACAAGTTTATGTTTAACTCTTTAATTGAATTAGGTATGTGGTTGTATATTATCGGTGCCATAGAAAAGACACTCTTTTGCATCAATGCTGTGTGGGACCTTTTTATGCACAAGTTATTATTCTGTGGTCGAGTTCGTTTATTATAAAATGATATTTTGGTAAACAGGTCTGGATTGGTCTTAACAAATACAGCTACTTCAAAAATATACAAGCACGGAAATGTCAATAATCTGTATTTGATAAACAATGGCTTACAAGAGTCCAATCTGTAGAGTCTGAACATTGACCTAATACACCTTTTTTGTGCTTTAAAGACTATTTCCCTGTTGGTTGAGTTACCCCAGAAAATGACACCATACCTCAATACTGAACTCACCAAACCATGATATGCTGTGACTAAAGCATCGACATTAATCACTGGTGTCAGTTTAAACAGGGCATAGGCTGATTTGCTAATTCGTTTAGTTAGCTCCTCCGTGTGTGCTTTCCAGTTCAATTTTTTATCAATAGTTAATCCTAGGAATTTGGATGTATCTACTTGTGCTATAAGTTTGTCATTATGGCATACTGTCATATTGGTATTCGCACGTTGGCTAAACATCATTAATTTCGTCTTATCAAAATTTATTTTTAGATTATTATTATCTAACCATTTCACTATGGAGGTTATTGTCTGAGAGATAGCTTCATTGTGGTTTTGATCATCAGTTTTCTTAATTGTCACAGTGCTGTCATCAGCAAACAGTGACATAGGGTGACTTGTTACTTTTGGCAGATCGTTTATGTATAATATAAACAGCGGGGGCCCTAAGACACTGCCTTGGGGTACACCATAAGCAACTGTGCGATAATTAGATTTAAAGGTTCGTTGGCATTTAGTTTTGGGATCTATATCGGTAACTTCAACGTACTGTTTCCTGTTCCGCAAAAATGAATTTATTAAACTGAGGATATTCCCTCTAATACCGTAAGCATCCAGCTTATTGAGCAAGATACTGTGATCGACATAGTCGAACGCTTGAGTCATGTCACAATAAACTGAACAAACAGGTATTCTTTTGTCAACATTCGTAATGACATTGTTCAAAAAGTCATATATTGCCATATTGATGGTTTTATTTTTACGGAAGCCTTTCTGTTCGTCGGTTAATATATTTCTTTTATCTAGATATTTAGAGATTTGATTATAAATATATTTTTCAAATATCTTCGATATTACTGGCACAAGCGCAATGGGTCTATAAGACTCCATACATTGCTTGTCATTTTTTTTAAACAATGGTTTAATTACAGCTGTTTTTAGATTATTAGGATAAGTACCATGCGATATGCACAGATTGAGAATATGGCTCAAATGTTCACTAATGCAGTTTGATACATGTTTAATTACTTTAGTAGAGATGTCATCATTACCTACACTGCCGGAATTTTTCAAAGTTTTAATTATAGCTTTAATGTCATTTTCATTGCTTGGTGCCATAAACATCGAATTACTATTCTTTTCTATATTTGAAGTTACTTGTATGCCGCAATTTGTTATAGGTTTTATTTTATCAACAAAGAAGTCGTTAAATGCGGTCGCTATATCAGGTGGATGTGTCACTATTTTATCTCCTATTTTAATGCTACGAATTAAATTATTATTGGGTATATTCAATTTAGTTTGGTTAATTATTTCCCACGTAGTTTTAGACTTGTTAGATGATGATTTGATCTTGTAGTTATTCTGAGCACGTTGTGTTAATTTAATTATTTTATTATAAACTGCTGAGTACTTTTTAAATGATTTTTTGTCTTGTTCATTATGGTACAGTCTATAACGCCAAAGGAGAGCTCTCTTTTTCTTACTACAAGTTTTGATACCTCTGGAGACCCATAGTGGTCTTTTGTGTAATCTTATAGTAATACGCTTAAAGGGAAAACATAGGTTGTATAGAAGAGTAAATGTCTCCAAAAATTTATTATAGGCTGTGTTCGGGTCATTAACCTGATATATTTCCAAAAAAGAAATACTTTGCAAACATTCCCTAAATTTATTCATGTTAACTAGATTATAGTCACGGCGTTTGATATACCAATGCTTCAGTACACACACTCTTTTGATTGGAACCTTGAGTATTTGACAGGTGTGATCAGAAAGAGCCAAATCTATTACGTCACAGTTACATTTCTTGCTCAGATTATGCGCAAAAAGGTCAATGCATGTGTTACTAGAGAGTCTAGTCGGCTGATTAGTTGCCAATTTGAAATTAAAATTGAGTAAAATACATTCTAGTTCTAATGAGATATTACTACGCTTCAAAATATTAATATTAAGATCACCACATATTACAACATTACGGTTATTATTTGACATAATTTGGAAAGTTGCTCAAAAAAACAAGTCAAATTGCTTGAATTTGGAACTCTGTAGATGCAGATTACAATGGTACCAGTATGAGTCAATTCTATAGCACAACATTCGAATGTGCTACTTATTGCTATGTTCCGAACTTCAGGAATTTCTTTCCAATGGTGTCCCTTCTTAACCAAGATACATGAACCCCCTCTTTTAGTATCTTGCCTGCTAAAACATGTAGCTAGATTATAGTTCGGGATTAAGAGATACTGCTCATAACCAGCCATCATGAAATGTTCCGTTATGCAAATAACATCAACGTCAACATCTTTGGCCAAGAGTTCTTCTAAACATACAGAGAATGCGTCAGCTTTATTTAAAAGTCCTGCAATGTTTTGGTGTAGTATATTGATGTAGGTATCATAGAAAAAACTGTGTGTCTGATTTTTGACTATCGGGTATTATCTCAATGGGCAGTTTAAGGAGATGAGAAGCGACGAATGAATCCGCTCCGACGTACGGCAAGTATCGTTCGCATTGAGTTTTGCTAAAGACTGAGTCTACGGTACGCTTGCGTTAATTTTGTATTTGTCTTAGTAAAGGGTGAATAGGCCGAGAGAGTGCTACTTATTATAGCCCGCGTCCAGTGTAACTGGTAGCATGTCTCACTCAAATGGCAGAGGCAAATAGGCACAAAACTGACCACTGTTTTAGGACTGGGCAAGGCATGCTAGAGCTTAGGGAGCCTGTACTCTTGGAGCCGCAGCAGATTCTCACTAGAAAATGCAGTCTAGGCCGAGTAGTACACGTTACGACGGACCTGCTGCTGAAAAGCGGTCTCACGTCACTCGGGTGGGAATCTTGAGTATTGCAACTTAACTAATTAACGTAATTCAATTAAACGTATTTATGAATGCAAGCGTAGCGATCCTACCAACTTCCTTTCGTTAGGTAAATAATGCACTTTGCAATCCCTTTGTCTAATTAACTTCATGCTTCACTATTGTTTGACTTCTTTAGCCCTTAAGGCTATCAGACAGAAATGTGTGCTGGAAGTTTGTTTTCATCATTTCTTCTTACCAGCTATTACACTACGAAATAATGGCGGGTTGGGCGCTTTTGGGGCTGTCTGTAGGTGAGTTGATATTATCAACTCCAGTTACTTCCTGAGTTAAACTCTCTGCTAATTTAGTTATTTGTATTTGTAGTAATTCAAGAATGTAAATTCATTATCCGCGACCATTATTCGGTCTTTGATTTAAATACTCAATACATAAGTGTATAGAGTTTCTCACACAAGCGTTAGTTAATTATAACAATTTAGTTTATATCCCCTTAGTTATATTTTATCCTTCTAAACCACTTCCAAGTTATAATTGTATAACTGTGAATTCCAAGACAAAACAAAACATAATTTGGAATTCACTTGTCGGAAGAGAATTGACCAAGCCAGGTGACGGAATTCATTGTGCAGCGCGGAAGGCGGGGCGCTCCACCTCTGTTAACAACAGAGCCGACTATAACACCAAATCAAGGACATTTTAGGAAAAACGAAATTTTTATCAGCCTAGGGTCATTTAGGAACAGTCACAATATGGAAGTATTTAATCCATATTGAAACAATCTTTGAATATTAGAAAAGTCTTCGCAAGATGGGTGCCGAGAATGTTAACCGACAGTCAGAAACAAAATCGACTTGACATATCGAAGATATTGTTGGACAAGTTTCAAGAAGATTGTGATAACTTTTCGTTTTATAGACACCGCAGTAAAAATTGTAATGACGCTCTTAGAGACCGATTTCCATCTTTGGCAAGTGTCCAATTTCGTGGGGTAATAATACGGACAATGGCAGTAGAATGTAGGTATCCTTATCTAAAGAAACTTTTCTTGAGTGGATTTTATTATAACATTGATTTCTAATTTAATTACTTAAGGTCATGAAAGGACATTTCAATCATTATTTTGGTAAATTGAAATGTAAAAGCCATTTTATCACAATAGCTTTTGTGTAGTCGCGTATTTAAGTAAAGTGTATGCCAGACAAACACCGTCAACGTATTTGTATGCGTGATTCGGTTAACTTCTTAGCTTAGCGGTTTGCTGTTAATTTGATCTCTTTGGAATTCCGAGCTACTGGGCCTCAGATCCGGTCTCTCCGGAAGGCCATGGTTGAGCGCTTGAACCTGTCCTTAAAAGCAGTCTCTGAATTTTATTAAATATTTTGTTTACATATTTTGTGCTTAATTGTACATAAGCGTCGGACGAGTTGGGAAATAGACGAAATATGGCTTCAGACGAGTAAGGAAACTAACTACATGTACAAAGTGAGTATTATTAGAGATAGCGACGAGATAGCTAGGGTGACGATTTGTCACCACAATTAAAACGAAGCATGGCCAAAAACCTTTTTTCATAATCTGTCCCCGTAATCATTCATCGAACATTAATAAATTCATTGAGTGAAAGCCTAAAAATGTTTGTTAAGTATAATTATTACACATAGATCACTTTTATATCACAGATAAAAACAGGATCTGCGAATAATTTAACACATTGTTTGATTCTGACAATGGATTTTGTCGAGTCTGGTATTTGTTTTAGACAATAAAGGTTGATTATTTAAATAAAAAGGCTTTTGTGGAGTAACAACGTTCACCCGAACGGTTTGAGTAAAATGGTAAAATTTTAAATCAGAGATGGAACTTTTATTATTCTGGTATATTAATTATTGAATTGAACACTGAGTTCTATGAAAACGAAATTGGAATGAACAGGGGGGTAACCACAAGCTCTTAGAGTCAGGTTATTTTGAGATCGAGTAAGGGACAGATGTATCTGACTTGTATACATCTGTCCCTTACTCGATCTCAAAATAACCTTACTCTAAGAGCTTGTGGTCACCCCCCTGTTCGCGGTTTTTAAATTATTTTTCTTTGTAAATCATGGAAAGTCAATTCTGTGTTTGTTCATTACCAGCAAGTATCATGTTGTATTCCTTGCTTTTATTTCAGTTGAAACCATTTCAGCCAACAGTTATATACATAAAAATGGGCTAATGGGTTTTACTCAGGCAAAGAACAGTTCTCCGGTAGACAGTCCTATTGTGTGATCTTCAATCTTCCATTATTTTGATTGTGCTCGAGGACCACTTTCTTGATCCATAGATAACTCAACTAATGTTTAAATAAACTAAAACCAATGGTTTCAAATTTCGATAAAAAACTTTTTTCTTAAAGTGTCTAAAAATGGTAAAATAATTACCTCTCCAACGATGACCGTTTGTGAGTTATGAGTATATGAATTGATGAAAAAGCGCCATTTACCGTAATTTGAAACCGCTGGTGTTACCACATTTAAACATTGGTTGAGTTAACTACGCCTAAGTGGGATTTGCACCGTTACACGCTTCGTTTCTTAAGTGAATGACTAATTAATTGCCTAATGTCTGGGCTCTGGATAACGCTTGCTAATTCAATTCGCTTATATGAATAGGTAACTATGCAGGCATGGTTACCCGTCGTTGTTCAGGTATTGTATTTTTTTTCGTTTCAAAACACCGTTCTAAATAAATATGAACCAAGGTACATTAGAAACTGCCATGGAGTTTGCCATAACCATGGAGTTTCTTGCCGTTTCTTCTCCATAGGAATCGACCAACCCGAACCGTGCACATTGTCGACGTTTTATAAGTGCCCATGTAGGCCTATGTGAAATAAAAATTATTGATTTTGATTTTGACTGCCTAACCTAATATATCCCTGACACTCGCACACCACGAAGAAGATCTTATGGGACCATCAAACCAATTCTCTTCCTCTTGTTCTGCGTGTGAGAAACTGTCACGTACATGTACAAAGTGTGGCAGTGCTTACGTAGAGAGGATATTTCACGTGTTCATAAAAAGGAGATATTGTATAGCGAGGTGTTTATGGAGGTATCAACCGTAGAGCTGAAGATATAAACTTGAATACTCGTTGGGAGACGTATAAATTATTATACATAAATTTTATTGTGATTTTACACGTGCCCTACAGCACTACTTTATAGATATTTTTTTTTTCTTTTATCCAATCAATAAAATTGAAAGAAATTACTTCAAAAAGACCCATTTAGTGAAATTGAATGAAGTAGCTCTGTAAAGCACATTTTATTTGCGTTTGAATGCCCATTCAAACTTGGGAGCTACGTTTTTTTAATTCCTTTATTACTTAGGAGTAATCATAAGTTAAAGCCTTCGATTCGATCGAGACTTGGGCTGTACTGCAGTCTATCCAATGGTGCCACATCGACTACCGGTACATCGAGGTGCTGAAGTGTTTGTACAAAAACGCCACCATGTCAGTCCAACTTCAGGATCAGACTTCGAAACCTATCCTTCTGCAGCGAGGTGTAAGACAGGGCGACGTTATATCTCCGAAACTGTCCTCTGCTGCACTGAAGGATGTCTTCAAGGTTCTGGACTGGAGAGGGCTAGGCATCAACGTCAATGGCGAGTACATCACTCACCTACGGTTTGCCGACGATAAAGTGCTCATGGCTGAGACTATGGAGGACAACAGAACAATGCTCGATGACCTCAGTAGAGCTTCCGAAAGAGTGGGTCTTAGGATGAACATGAACAAAACCAAGGTGATGTTGTATGCCCTTGCTACACCCATTCCTATCATAGTCGGAGACTACACTCAAAGTTGTTGGTGATTATGTCTACCATGCACAAACGGTCCAGTTAGGTAGGTCCAACTTCTTGAAAGAGGTCAACCGTCGAATCCGACTCGGCTGGGTAGCGTTCGGGAAGTTGCGCGGTATTATCTCGTCCAACTTACCACAGCGTCTCAAGATGAAAGTCTATCACCAGTGTGTGTTGCCAGTGATTACTTACGAGACGTGACAGAGACGTGGTCGCTCACAATGGGCCTCATCAGAAAGCTTAAAGTGATACAAAGGGCAATGGAGAGGGCTATGCTCGGCATTTCCTTGTGTTACCAACCAAGGTTACCGATATAGCCCGAAGAAGTTAAGAAGTTTAAGTTTGTGTGTGTGCGCTGTCCGACTTTGTAAATATAAAGAATTAAATATGCCTCTAATAGTTTGTTTGTAACTGCGGCTCTATAACATCGTGTTGAGTCTATGGCAAACAATTCAATATATCCAAACATCACATGCTGCAAGATTTTATCCAGGATTTCATTTGGGACCGCGTAATAAAAAGTAATAGTTAATGTGTTATTTTTTATATGTACATATTGGCATGTTTAACGTTTCAGATAGGCTGGAAACCTCTTAATCATATAACATTTATATTATGCAAATTACATGTAAACAACTAACCTATTATAACTAACATAATATTAATCTTAAACACAATTCAATGATATCTCACCAAAGGTTTTAAATAATATCTAGTACCTCTATGAGAACGACTAACGTATTGAAATACTAACTTTAAATATCAAAAGCAGAAATTTTTGTGGAAATAGTCCGAATGGTAGAATACATAATACCAACAGGTATTTAGATAAAGGCGTAAGCTACACTGACGAGGATGAGGCGGTCACTGACCTACGCTTTATTTTTGCTGAGGGATAAAATGTCTCGCTGAACTACGGAACAGATTTAGAGAGATTTCCTCTATTTCTCGTAAAGGTGTGTCGTAAAAATTGAGTCGGTCATCCTTTTTTATAGTTACAGTTAGGTTGTTACCTAGCTGAAATAAAATATGGGATGTAGAAAATATAATCACAGATAGTTTAATCCCTGACTAACCTTAGCGGAGATTCATGCCCTGAGATTATTTGGTATATTATTATACAACCCAAAATTTGAATTGTCTAGGGTTGCATCAAACTCAATAAAAACTTGGTGTAGCAGCCAAGTGAAAAGTTGCGAGCTTATCACATTGACTCAATTACGTCGTTACACTTGACTGCCACGATGTTGACCTATCACTTCAGTTGATTACCGCAACTTGAGCATGATAAAAAGAGGTTCTTAATGCTACGTAAGCTTCACATTGAAAATTGCGGGAAAAAATTGCGGAAATTTGCGGGTTGAGGCCAAACATTATAATGCACATAAATCTACTGAACAATTATCACTATAAAGCTAAACCAAAAAGCAATCAAGGTTTAGCAATTAAGAATTTCTTGAATAGTAATGAAAATATCAGCTACAGCTCAGCGCCTACCATCTAGAACGTGACCACTAACTAGTTACATATATTGTACAAGCTATACATTCTTAAAAACGAACATCGATTGTTTGAATATCTCGAGTATTACGAAAAATAGCTCATGGTCGTCACAAGGGAAATCCCATCGCAAGTGACAACAGTCTTGATAAAGATCCTTTACTTAACATTTATTTCCCACCCTCTCTGTATAAAGAAGTATTTTAAAGAACCGCGGCCACAATTTGTTCAAACGATGTAATTCCTGAATTTTTCACAAGATTTCCTTGGATTTGCGAAGTAAATAAATATGTTTATTTATTCAAAAGCAGATGCTTGAGATGAAGCTTCGGAGAATGTTTTACATTTTCAACGTTCAACCATGAACACGAGATTTTTTTGTCAAAATCGTTGCTCGAAATAAAATTGTCGCTAGATTAATCCCGGAATTGATTTCAATAATACTGAATCAAAAAAACTCGTCGTGTATTGTATTTATCTTCTGGAAACGGTACTTCTTTCTTTACCGGTAAGCATAAATTGTTGTATTTAAATAACAAATTGTGTAATTGGCAGCTTTACTAAAAATACCTAATCAAAGTTTATCTAAACGCCAATAAATGCCAGATTCGTGTTATCAGCGAGTCAATATTGTTTCGATAAACGAGCTCAATATTATGTTCAAACAAAATAAAAAACTTTATTCCTCTATGTTGAACTTTGATATTGCTGTACGATGTTTTCAGTTTGAATTTCGTTACATTTGCTGTTTATTATGTACTTTAATTTAATCATTTTCTGACGGTACTATAATTATTTGATTCAATCAAGAATATTACTGTAGACATCTATTTACTTCATATTATGATAAACAGTAAAATATTAACCAACAATGATTTTTCATCTGAGTAATGTTACAACGTTTATCGTTGCAAGTTTTATACCACTTTACTTTACGTTAACTTTTGATTACAACTTCATTTACAGATAATTATTATGATCAACTTACATTTTGTCCGAGTCTTGAAGGTCCAGAATCTCTTCCTTAAAATTTTGAACATGGAAAACAATTTTATCTTTTACCGAAGTTTGTTTTTTCAACTAATTAAACATTATTAAAGGCCAATTACTAGTAGGTATTATTGGGGGTCGGGCCAAAAGGTTTTGTAATTTCAATAGCGAATTTTATTTAAGTTTTACTTTCGCTACGTGTCTAAAAGTTGGAATTCAGCACGAATACCTGCTATGTACTTAGTCATAGGGAACCCTATATTTTATATCCGCATGCACAGTGAGCTTTGGCCAAGTCTCCACAAAAAAGTTGCCTGAAAATGGACGGCAATGCTGAGGCCGACTAATAAAAAGGTGCTAAAAAAAATCTAGAGGCCTAGAGCAAGGGCTGTTTCAAGGTGGCTCAGGCAAAGCATACCTGTTTTTTTTTTAAAACATTGTCCTATACTAGCCCTCTTACTAATAACCGCGGAATAAAGTTATACCAAGTATAAATCTATGAAAATGTATGGTTATACCTTTGTTATACCTGGTATAACTTTATTCTGTGTTTTTTTTTTCCGTAGCGAAAGAGGGTAGGAGTTTTTTTTATAACGTGGGTGCATTAACAAACAAACATATACAAATAACCAGACTGGAATCATCCAGCGGTACCTATAGTCTATATTTCTGTCTACTTTAAAGCCAGTATTTTTGACCCAATGATGGTAAACATTTTAGAAAGGAGAGAAAGATCTGTGAAAAGGGGTTCTATGTAAACTTAGTTTCTCCCTTCAGAACTTTTAGCCAACTTTACATACGTAACTTACATATTACTACCATTTTTAAAGATAACAGACGTTTGTAAGAGCATTCGATCTTTAAAAAAATCTAATACAGGTACAATCTAAACTGCCTACAAAATCACTGAAATTAAACCATATTGCACAGCAAGTTCACAACTGCTACTAGCTTATCTCCACGCGACAGTCCGCTGTCCTCTGAAATGAGGCTGTGTACTATAAATAAGCTTCCTATCTACACTCTCCGCTCGATTAGTTAATGTTCATTTACATTAAGGCGGGAGTCGCCAGCTCGCCTGACCGACTTCACAAACACACCAGATACGAGAGCTTGACCCAAGTCCAAGCCGAAGTTAACATGAGATATTTCATAAATGTTTGATAAGTTAGCTCTTGAAGGCTCTTCTGATTTATTACATGTGAAGTATAACAAGATTGAGAAACTTTGTAAGTAAATTTAAAATTTTGATAACCTATGTTCATTATGTTTACCTATGTTTTTCATAATTACGTTCCTAAATCACACAATCATTACCTAATTGTTATCTCTACAGGCACCCATTGGTTTAGTTTTACTTATTTGGGCAACTTCATGTAGAAAATATACGTGTCTGCGAATACAATTTACAAAAGAAGGGACTCGTTTGTAAAATCTTCCCTTATTCTGATGGTAAAGATCCATCATTGTGTTAATTAAAGGGCTTAAATTGTGGGCACATATTAATAAGTCGAACCTTTTTGAAACACCTCGTTAATAACAAATCAATATACGTCATTTAATTATAATTTAATTTATATACTAGCGGACGCCTCGCGGTTTCAACCACGTAGTTACCATTCCCGTGGGAATACAGGTATAAAGTCACCTGGGGATAGTGTAGCTTCCCAACGCGCAACGGTGAATTTTAGAATTTTTGAAATCGGTCCAATAGTTATTAAATTTATTCGTTATATACAAAAATACAAATCTTTTCTTTTTTTAATTACTATTATATAGTATAAAAGTATAGATCGATTTAAATAAATTTGAATAAAACATGATTGTATCCAATTAATAAACAATCGCTGAACAGTAATCATAAGTTGCTACTTTACGTTGCATTAAAGTTTATAAACTCTTCTCATAATGTCAATTTTTGTCTGTGACTCTTGACTGTCGTCAAACTTGTAGGTTTCTTAATTACAGTCACAATATTTCGTAAGATAAAGAGAAAATTCAGGTGACTGTTGACAACCTTCAGGTAGCTTAATTAGATCCCGAAGTTCTCCTACAACATGTGACCCTGATTTAATAACTTGCTAAGATAAATATTGGTAGGTATGTGGGTAGGAAGGTAAGTACGGTAGGCAGGCAGGTAAGTAGGGTAAGCGGGAAGGTAAGTAGGGTAAGCAGGAAGGTAAGTAGGGTAGGTTAGGCAGTCGGTTGACGGGAGCGAAGCCGCGGGCACAGCTAGTTAAGCTTAAAAATAAACTAACTGCAATTCATTACATACAAACAGCATTTTTTATTAGATTCAATGAATTAACAGTAAGATCTAATTCAGTAGTGATTTACTCAAACCCCAGCTAGTCGTAATTAGTCTGATTACCTTATGAGAACCTGTAATTGACTGTAAAGTCTGTTTAATCTAAAGTGGCCAAGTATCAAAGTGAAAATATTACTAGGTAGGTACCTAAACCGTATGGAGTGTAGAGGTTTAGCTTTTTTATCTGTTTGCGGATATTCCCACACTGAAACTAAATATTTGCTGGTGCCGCACATATGTAACGGCAAGATATGCCGTCAATTAGCCAGCACAGAGGCATAATCTAGGTGGCTTTTGCATTTAGATATATTTGTTTGCGTAGCTCGTTGTTATGCTCTTACGAGGGCTGCAGTTCACAGCGTACTAATACTTATATCTTGTAAATTTAACAATAACTTTGTTGTTGGTGGTCGTTTGTGTATTTTCTATTAAGAAAGTTAATCTATTAATTAACTTTACAATAAATACATTATTTCGTTACTGCTTTATTGGATAATAAACACTTCACGAGACGTTTTAAGAAACTATTATTAGGTACATGGAGAGTGTTATTGGCTGACTATGATCTAGTAAGCCAATAACACTTGTGTTTACTAGCCCGCTACGCAAAATTTATTGTGTTCGCATTAGCTTTTATATAAAAGATATTTCGGGAAGTATCTAATAGAATAAGTTTTGTAATAAAATAATTTTAGATGAAATACCTGCGGAAAACATTATTTATATTTCATCTGGTGATCTTATTGCAAAAGTAGGGCGTCTGCGTTTGCTACTACTAAGACCCTAAAAGGGCCGAAGCCTTTTAAAAAGTACAATGGACTCCCAAAATGTTTGTTAAATCACTGTTTATATTAAATAAACCCTAAATTCATCTCCTCTTGTTCAGTCCATCCAAAGGTTGTCTGTAAGAGATTGCCTAGTGCGATAAGACCGCACATTGTAGACTTGTTTTTGTAAATTTTTGTCCTGTATGTTTTAGTGGTGTACAATAAAGTATATAATAATAAACTCGTTACAAATGAAAAATGAAGTTCCATTTATTTATTTCTAGCTGACCCCGGCGACTTCGCTCCCGTCAAAATTATAGCCTATGTTACTCGGGAATACTGTAGCTTTCCATAGGTGAAAGATTTTTTTTCCAGTAGTTTCGGAGCCTATTCGGTACAAACTAACAAACAAGAAAATCTTTCCTCTTTGTAATGTTTTTATAGAAATAGTCTGTTGCAGACTTTTCTCTGCTATGACTCCATTAATGTTAATTTTAAGTGATCACGACAAAGCTGAGAAGCTTTCTCGATTAGTCCCCGTCCATTTTGCAATTCTCCTCGTTTTGGATTTTACTTATATATGCAATGTAAGTTTACAGGTACTGATGTTAACGACCTTCCCGATGGCTTGACGCCATTCATCATAACACACTGATAAGCGATTTTTAGTAAGCGAAACAACGCGATGCAATTCGAACTAGTATTACTTGAAAATTTCTGAGAAAATACGTGCATGATATTGCCTATCGACGCAATTTAAATTGCATCACGCCATAACGAAGGTGCCTGATATCATTCCATTCAAGCCGAACACATTCACTTTCTCGATATTTAAGCGTCCTAACAGAGTCGGATCGACCCTTATTTGAATAATTTCCATTAGCCTACTGTTTACTTACCGTCCCTTTATTTCACGTGCAGTGTTTAGGATGGACTAACGTCACAGTACAAGTATATTGTTATATAGTTTGGAAGCATAAATGGAGTGATGTAAAAACACCTAAGTAACTTAACTCACTTATATCTCTCACTCTTAAAATCGACTTAGTTATTATGTAGGTAGGCACTATCTATAAGATATCAAATCAAGTAAACTTAATTATGATTGTAAACAATTAAATTTGACCACCTCATAGGATAATTCTAGCTCAAATATTCATTATGTAGACGTTAATGTTCTTGGATTAACAACAAACAGACGCAGATCTATTACTAACATGCTTATTATTCCTACAACTGTTTACTATTCTCTGAAATACCTTAATCTATAGAATTATGTAGTCACTTTGTAAGCAACGTTGATGTCATAATCGTTATTATTATGTATATAATTAAACTAGTAGAAAGCAAACAAGACTAGTGTGTAAAGTGAGTTTGAACCACTAAGAAGCTCTTGTGAACTTACGAGTAACTCCAGCTAGCCATGGCAAAGACAGAACCTACACAGAGACTTAGTAAAAAGATGTTGGTGATGTCTAACTACAGAACCGATAAACAAGCAACTTTAAAAAATACCCTTAATTCCCAAGAAATTCATTTGACCTAATTATGAAAGACTTCCCTGAACCCGAACTCATCAGCACTGTAAACAATCAAGAATTTAACTGATTTGTTAATTTAGGAAAGGTCTAATTCATTCAAAATTCATCACTTGGTATGTTTTCTATAGACATCCGCAGCCCGAGTTATTAAGCGCTTCGTCCGTGCGGTCAAGCATGGCTTTAATCTCGTGTTGGCTAATTGTTTGTAAGTCGCAGGTAGTTGTAAAATGCGGGTCTATCGTGATTCATGGTTGAGGAGATTCTGGTTCTGGTCACAAGTTTAATTTCAAGTTTTATGCTATTTGCTGATTGATTGATTGGAGTTAGAATCAATTATTTTTGGTAAGTACCCATATCGTTGTAAAAATATAATATGAACACAATTATTCTAAAATGAATTTACTACAATGAGGTAAGGTAACGGATAAACTTATAGGTTTATGAAGAAATCCGATTTGCCAAATGAATTCAAAAACGCTGGTAAAATAAATTAATTCAAAGACCTACCCGGTAGATCTAGCTTTAGTTCATATTATGCAAAGCCAAATTGATCGTACCGCTTTGAATATTTGGCACCTGCGGTTGATATGACTTTTAAATTTCCCTTTGAATTTGATACGGTACAGAAATATTATCTTCGTAACGTTACGAATATTAATGTTATGAAAGCAACATTTACCTACAATAAACATAATATCTGCACGCATAGGGAACACAGTTTAATGGAACACAATCCCCTCATGTTTATGTTGCCCTATTCGGTATCTCTACAAACAACGATTTCCATACTGTGATTGAGGCTTGATAATATCATTCCAAGTTTATATTACCCCTTCAAATAGATCTATTCAAATTTATAACTTTGTTTCTCAAGATGTACCACACTATATGAGCTGACAACAAGATTTCCTTACAATATGCGAAAGAACCTAACGATGTGTGACGCCACGTTATACTGAATTCCGGTGTGTCTTGTTTAGTGATCGACGAGTTTACATTTCTATATAAGATTGAATATTGTTGCTTTTCAATGGGAATGTCAACTAAGTATTTTTACTAAATTTTGTGCTAATATAAATTCAAGGATTTTAGTAACCATTTCAGTTTTTGGGCTATTAACCAACCAAACTTTTGTTAATTTAATATATTCTTTAGTTTAAAACAAAGGACAGACTAAAAAATCACGCCTCGTAACTTTAAAACAAATGGAAATCTGTACCTACGTAGCAGCCGTAGCAGGGCGATACACGATACGTATATAGATACGTACCCGCGTAGCTGTACTACGGCGTAGCTGTACTACCGCGTAGCTGTACTATGGCGTAGCATGCGCGCTGTGTTTGCTAAAAGGATCATGGTATCTACAAGACTTTAGTGTCAAAAGAACAAAACAGACCAAAAATTGTGCCCAATTTTTGATCTGTTTTGTTCTTGACATCGTACCCTCTATAGGGCGCCATATTCAATTTAATGTAATGTCACATAGCCTTTAACCAGCGGACAAACAAGACGCTTCCAACGACAAACTATGATGTTATTAGTTAATTAATTAAATATATTAATTATTAGTTAAATCAATTAATTATTAGTTACTTCTATTATGAGGGAACAGATATACACACATACCGGTCAAAAACATAACCCTCCCTCTTGCTTCGCCGTAGTCGGATAAAAATAGGTCAACCGTTTACTTAAGCAGCGCCACGATTACACTGAAACTAAAAACTAAAAATGAATAAAGGGAATATCACTTCCTAGTGATTAGCATACTAAAAGCCGCATTGCCCGGTTAAAGCGAAAGAGAGCGTGAACACAGTGACGCATAAGTACTGTGACGTCATAGACGGTGACTGAAGTGCGGCTTCACAAAACTCAGTCCCTTACTACTGCGAGTTTTAATTCTCTTAACACAATTAGATTCAAGCGAGTCACAGTTTTCTGAAAGTCTATACTCTTGGTAAGTTGACATCGTGGTGGTCACTTTTACAGAGATTTTCACTGGGTGAGCGTATTTTAATCACATAGATATTTACTTTTGCAACAAGAAATTTAAGACTGTAATAATAATTAGACACATTGCTCTGAAGCAAAATCATATGAAGCTGCTACAATAATGTTGAACTGAGTTACGGAACATCACGCTGACACATATGTACATGAACACGTTAATCTATTACATACTTCGTTAGTGCATTGCATCCAAGGACATTTCATAACAAAGATCAAAACACAGGAATAGGTACTTTGTGAAAAAGTGTTCTTGAATGGAAGGTTTATGTATATAATTTATCCCGGTCGCTAGTATCATCATTTCAGCCGACAGACGTCCACTGCTGGACATAGGCCTCCCCCAGGCGTCGCCACATTGATCGATCCCGTGCGTCTCGCATCCAGCGCCTTCCCGCAACCTTAACCAGGTCATCGGTCCACCTAGTGGGGGGCTTTCCAACGTATCATCTTCTCATTTGCGGTCGCAATTCCAGAACTTATAAGCCCCATCGGCCATCCGTTCTGCGAGCATTGTGCCCTGCCCACTGCCACTTAAGTTTGGCAATTCTTCGGGCTATGTCGGTAACTTTTGTTCTCCTGCGGATATCCTCATTTCTGAGGTGATCACGTAAGGAAACTCCAAGCATAGCCCTCTACATTGCCCTTTGGGTGACTTTTTGCTTTCTGATAGGTGATCACTGGCAACACACACTGGTCATAGACTTTTGTCTTGACACACTGCGGTAAATTAGACGAGAAGATACCGCTAGTATAGAATAAATGTAATAATATTATTTGTTTCAGGTTAATAAGTTACTCCTTTGTATTAAAATTGTAGTATAACAATGAATGGTTAGGGTAAGGGTGGACTTGAACTTCTTTCAAGAAAGTTATTAATCAGTAAAGACTTGAACTAATTATGTAAATTAAGAAGCAATTAGATGTCAGTAGCTACTGTTCCTTTGAAAGTTTATCAACGAAAACTTTATCAACTACGACCCGGAGCCGTTTCATTAACGTAACTTTGTGTTTGAGTTTCTACTGAGGGTGATTAAAGACGAGCACAATAAGACATAGATCTACATATTCAATGTTCATTGTGAAATTATTTTGTAGCGATTTTATATTACTTTTTTTACATACCTACACTAACAAAATAATCTGCAGCTTAGATGATTTACCCACCTCTAGAAGCAGCAACATGTAAAGGGATCTGAAGCCAACGTTAATTAAAATGTTTCTTTGTAATTAATTTTTCCATCCATGGATTTATGAGATTCTGTTAAACGCAGCAAATAATTGCGCATCTTTGTGGCTGCGATGAATGGTGCATATTCACAATAGCTGGCCATTTATTTATGTTACATAAAGTTAATACCTGGCTATATTTAAACGAAGATGCACCTCTGTCAAGTCACTACAAACTTCTTAAATAAAACTGGGCTTCCAAAAATCTGAAGAACGGTAGGGGTTAAAAAGCCGTTCTAGCCAGCTAGCAAGGACGTAGCTTTGTGCGTTGCAAAACAGTTCAAAGCTTTCGATCGAATGACTCTGCGGATATTTATAAGCACGTTCAAAAGGCAGTTTTATACATGAGTGACCTTAGGTTTTACCCGACTGCCGAAGGAGGGTAATGTGTTTATCAGTCTATGTATGTATGTATGTATGTTTGTTCCTATGTGGCGTTCCAGAGACCAAACGCGTTGGCCGATTTGGATGATTCATACGTCAATCGATGCGTCTTAACCCTGCGAGTGTCATAGGCTACATTAAAATTGGACAATAGAAAAATGGCGGATTTTGGGTGCCATATTGTGGGGGCCCAAATTTATTTTTTCTACTAAACCCATCGTGTGGGGTATCAAAATAAAGGATTTTAAGAGGTGATTTCAAAAATATATAACACTTATATGTTTAAATGTTTCAATTCGAAAACAAACTATCTAAAAAGTTATAAATAAAAAAACTTAATTCAAAAAATCAAAAAACCCGACTGCTTCAAAAGCGAACTAAAAAGTCGTAAACAAGGAAAAAATCATGCTGTGCAGTCGGAGGATACATATTCGAGGGCTGCTGGCTGACCAAAATCTGGTGTATCCTCCGCCTGCACAGCATGATTTTTTCCTTGTTTACGACTTTTTAGTTCGCTTTTGAAGCAGTCGGGTTTTTTGATTTTTTGAATTAAGTTTTTTTAACCTCGGGAATAAAACACATCATCGTTGTTTCAGTCATTGTGATAAAATGCCTTACGAAAAAAATTCACATCAAATCCTCAAATACTAATATTGCGTCCAATTTGACGTTGATTTGCTAAAAACCGATATTCATTGATTCAACAAGGATCGAGAGCCAGGCACTAGTCCGGCTTAGACCCGTAATCGAAATTGTGATGTTAATTATTCATGTCATTCACTGACGACATTGCAAGGTTCCCTACTAATTCCTCCTATAATATCGATACCTACTGATGTTAGTGTTATTCGATTTCATGAAGCAATTATTAATCAGTTTTTACAAAATACGCCACTAAAAAGCAGTCTGCAGCACAACGGGTATTGCTTTTTTACTGCTGTATTTTCCATTCTCTTTTGCTTGTTCTCTTATATGTTCTGCGTAAAATGAATTTCATTTTTTCTAGAACATAATAGTTTTGTTCTACTACCTTGTCTATTATGTAACACGGCAATGTGAAATAAATCCGTTTCGAAATATTAACATTTAGACACAAGATGATAAAATAAAAATTTAAAAAACAAAATTAAATATTAGTTACGAAATGACTTTTGTATGGAGTTTTGATGTCATTATGTAACCAGTTGAATGATACTGAACCTGTTACCTCTCGAAAAAGCCCGCGTTGATTGTGTGTATAAAGTTTGTTGTTTTTAGTCTGAACATTTCAAATTAATTGTTGTTAGAATTTATTTGCATTTATTTAAGTAAGGTCATTAGGTAGTGAAAAAAATTATCGTTCATGTCTCGCATAAAAAAGCTCTATTTTAACACTCACATGTAGCTTTCGAAATTGGCTACATTGCTCGTGTTAAAATCTCGAAACCCAAATGAACGATTGATTTTAAAACAATATAAGCGTTTTTTTGAATATTTAAGTTTACATCACATAATTACTTTACTTTATAGGGTTCCGTACCCCAAGGGTAAAAACGAGACCCTATTACTAAGAATCCACGATCCGTCTGTCTATCTGTCTGTCTGTCCGTCCTCATAAACCGTGATAGCTAGACAGTTGAAATTTTCACAGATGATGTATTTCTGTTGCCGAAATAACAACAAATACTAAAAACAGAATAAAATTAATATTTTTGAGATTTTTGTGATAATGGTACAGAACCCTTCGTGCGCGAGTCTGACTCGCACTTGGCCAGTTTTTTTTTACTAAATTAACTATTTAATACTAGAAACAACTATTTCAGATTATTAAGAATACCTTTCCAATTATTATTTTAACATTATTATGTAGCTACGTAAGTACCTCTTTGACTAGACTCTCTATCACCAATATAGTTGATAGAGCTGCCTGCAGCGAATTAACTTTTTTTTTATCTGCTAAAGAAAAGATCTTTTGGTAATCACAATGCACAAGTTGTGGTTAATTAATCAGTTAATTCAAAGTAAAAAAAAGGAAATATTTAGTGATGAAGGGATGTCAATTCTGTATCCAACAGACTACTAAATATAGTTTACTCGTATAAGTTGCTCCATTGAAAGGTAGAAGAAATTACTTACTTAAACTAGAGTTGTATTTCGTAAATTTAAGTAAGGTATTTCATTTGATTATAAACAAAATTAAGGTTTAATTTTGCAGTTTCCAAACAAATTAAAAGGAGCGGCTTTAATTAAATGTTAAGGTATTATAGATATGGTTTATGACTGGCAGGCGCGGCATGTAACTAGGGTCAAAATTTTGATATTAAATTTTATGAACTTGGTTTCACCTCTCAAACTATTTAATCCCAGGAATTTACTAAAAAACGTAAATATTTATAAATATAGTACTTTTTAGATATTTACGATAGAAAATACTCAAACACTGAGCTTAAAGTTTTGGGATGAAAGTCAACGGAATGACAAGGAGTCAATGCTTTCATCCAAATTCATGAATCCTTTGTAAGCTTCGGAATCCAGATTAATGTCCTTGAAATTTTATGCGTGTGACCCTTTTTTTCGGTCAGACTTTGATGGAAATCGCGATCATTGTCCAGTCAAATGATTACGATTTCTCACGAGTGAAAATAAGTAACTTAATAGAAAACAAATTGGGTTTATCTAATATTACACAGAATGAGTAATTATAAAATATAACGTTTTTGAAAATTATTTTCATTTGAAGTCGCATTTGAAACCTTTACCTTTGCTTAGTATTTTTGCATGTACCAGGCCCCTCAGAAAGTATTGCGAAAAAAAGTTTTTATATATGGGAGACTGGCCAGTTATAATGTTTTTCGAAAATATGATTATTTATAAGTAAAAATAAGTAAGTTCCAATTTCAAAATTTCCCTCCACATTTTTTGCGAGTTAATTCAAAGTATTGTGTCTCACTGAAATATGGATCTGCGCCGGGAACATTTTAGAGCTATGATTTTATACGATTTCAAGTGTCGCCTGAAACCGGATGAATCGTACGATAGACTTCAAATGGCATTCATGGATGAAGGCCCTTCCAAGGCAACCGTGTATCGTTGGTATAACGAATTCAAGCGCGGTCGACCAACTTTGGGGGATGACGAAAGAAGCGGTCGCCCTTTGACGGCTGTTACCGAAGAAAACGTGCTAGCAGTGAAAAATTTAATCCAAGACAATAGGTGAATTACATATCAGAAGATTCAACACATATTGAAGATTGGATCGGGAAGCGTTCACGAGATTCTACACAGCCATCTTCGCGTGAGGAGGATAGTATCACGCTGGGTGCCGCACAACCTCACCGATGCTCAGAAGCAGGCCCGGGTGGAATGGTGCCGTGATATGCTTAACAAATTTGAAGCAGGCTCGTCTCGGCGTGTTTACGACATCGTTACAGGTGATGAGTCCTGGATTTATTAATACGACCCAGAAACCAAGCGCCAGTCGACTGTTTGGGTGTTTCAAAATGAGCCAACGCCTACCAAAGTGAAGCGATCTAGAAGCGGGGGTAAGATTTTGATCGCTAGCTTTTTTAATTTGACTGGCCTCTTGGTATCAATTCCCTTACGGGATCAAAGAAGCATTAATGCCGAATGGTATACTACCAAATGTTTGCCAGAAGTTTTCTCTGTTATAAGCAACAAGCGACCAAACACAGGGCTCCGCGGGCTACTGCTCCACCACGACAATGCACCTGCGCACACCGCACTCAAAACGAGGGACTTCCTGGACAGCACGCCAGTCAAACTCCTGGGTCACCCTCCTTACAGCCCTGATCTAGCACCGTGTGACTTCTTTTTATTCCCAAAAATAAAAAATCAGCTCAAAGGGATACAATTTTCGTCGCCGGAAGATGCGCTGGCTGCGTTCGAGCAGGCTGTAAACGAGGTGTCTGCGGCGGACTGGAAAAAGTGTTTTGAAAACTGGTTTAGGCACATGAATCTTTGTATAGAGGCTGGTGGAAAGTACTTTGAAAAGATTTAATAAAAATATATGTACGTATAGAACAATTTTTTTTAGTTTCGCAAAACTTTCTGAGTGTCCCACGTATTGTCTCTTTTTTACACGTCGTAGTTTTTCGTAAAAAGCCAGTGGATCACGTTGCTGTTTACGAGAGCAAAGTCGTGGGCACAGCTAGTCTTCGAATAAAAATCTATTCAGGTATTTGTGACTAACTAAAATTTAAAAAATAAACAAAGGCATAATATTGTGAATTAAAGTTATAAACATCTGTTCAAGGAAACGAGTAATTATCGCGTTATACTTCAGTGAGTAAGGTTCGAGTATAACCATTTGTTAGTGTTACGAACACACACTCACAGGGTTTTGGCTTGTGTTAGCAATGTATCAAAGTATTGAGGACCGTATTAATACAATTTTATTAGTGCCGTCGGAAAATGATAGTGTTCATTTATGTATCAATACAAGAAAGGCATACGTACTTTAATTTACAGCTAAAATGTACCTTATCCTTCCTTTCTGCTCTCTGTGGTTGTGAGTTAGGTGCAAATATTATATTGAAATTTTTCCAGGTAACAGGTTCCTCTTTAACTTATATATGCTCACGTATCTCAGTATCACGTACTACGCTGCAGGTGTGTCGTCACAAGTTCACGTAGAGAAGCTCCTGAGACCATATAACCATATCATTCAGTTATATGCCCGACCTACACAATATTTTATAATGTTCAGAGAAATCCAATTTTATATAAAACAGATTTCAAGAAAATTAAATTCAATTCGGGAGCTACCTTTCACTGCTTCACCGAGAAAGTTTCACATTTTAATGTAATACCCGTTATGATAACATTTTAGTTTCAATCTTGTCTCCAGTTTCACGTGATCGAGTAAAGTTGCGCTTCAATTTTTTTCTAGACTTTCCATTTTCCAGAAGATTGGCAAAACTTTCAAACAAGGTTATTAACTACACTCCTTGTACAGTTACGAAACTATTTAACATCAAAATTTATAATGAATGAATATATTAAAATATACATTTATTTATTCGACACAGACACAACACAACAGCACCAAACATAGAGTAAAAAACAGTAATTAAGTATATTAAATACACATTTTCATTAGGTAGGAATATATATTTTCAGACAAAGAATGAATGATGTCACACGTCGTCAACATGACAGGTCTGGATCCTAGGTGGCCAGTATATAACAGTCCTCCGCCGCGATTCCTAGCTGCCGCACACCCGGGGCCGGCAGCAACTGCTCCAGGCGTCTGCGCCATATAACGCCACCATCAGTTCGCACTTCATAGTGCAGTTTGCCAAAACGACGCATTATCATGCCGAACTCCCATCTTTGTCTCTGGGCGGAGTATGCTCTGGCCTGCACTCGATCACCTACGGAATAAGCTCTGACGAGAGGCGGTGTGTTCTCTGGTCTGAACGCTGTCGGGGCAGTTGAGTCCCTGAACATCACGTCCAGCTTTGTTCTAACGTCCCAACCGAACATCAGTCCATAAGGATTATGTCCATCCTGATTTGGTGTGCGTCTGAGCCGAGTTTTTAGCACAAGGAGCTTATCCGTAAAGTTACCCCTCTCCATTGCACGTAGTGCTTCTTGATAGTTTGCACGTAACGTTCCGCCTGACCGTTAGTTGCTGGGTGGTAAGGAGCTGACGTCAAATGTGTTACTCCACAGCTGGTAAGGTAGCTTTTAAAATCTTGGGCTACAAACTGGCGTGCGTTGTCTGATACCAGAGTGTACGGTATGCCAAAAGTGCAAAATAACTCCTTAAACTTAGCAATGCACCATGCGCTCGTTGTGGTCTTTGTGGGGAAAACTTCAACCCACTTTGTGAATGCATCTACGACTATTAGAAGTTGGCGTCCTAGAACAGGTCCTCCAAAATCTATATGAATTCGTTGCCAGGGGCCGCTAGGTTGTTCCCAGTGGTGGAAAGGACCTTTTGGTGACTCATTCTGTTCTAATCGGCACGTTCTACAAGATTTTACCTTGTTCTCAATGTCCATGTCTATATTTTTCCAGTATATGTAGCTGCGTGCTAGCAATTTCATTTTAAGTATACCGATATGTCCCGCATGTAGTTCAACAAGAATACGAGCACGTAAACTTTTGGGTATTACCACTTTGGTTTCTTTCAATATGCAGTTATCCTGGAGTGTTAATTCATTATCACCATAACCATATTGTCGTAACGAGTGACCTGTCTGTAGTGCTTGTAGTAATGTATTTAAGTCACTGTCTTTTCTCGTTTCACTGGCTATAACTTCTGGTCGGATATCTAAAATGTTGATTTGTTGCAATTGATACGCACAATGTTGGTCTATTGATGTTTCTTTTGCTATTTCAACTGGGAATCTTGATAGATAGTTAGCGTTTGAATGTTTCACCGAAGCTCTGTATTCCACGTCGTAGTCAAATCCCGATAAAAAATGTGCGTAATGGAAGAATCTCATTGTGCTTAGCGCAGGTAATGTCTGGTGTGGATGAAAAATCGAGGTAAGCGGCTTATGATCAGTCACTAATACGAATTGCCTGCCGTAACAGTAGTGGAAAAACTTTTTAATGCCCCAGTAGATTGCCGTAGCTTCTTTGTCGATTTGACTATATTTTTTTTCGCTAGTTGAGAGTGACCTTGAGGCAAATACGATTGGCCTTTCTGAGCCATCTCTTAGTTTGTGAGACAGAACAGCTCCTAAACCTGTCGGTGAGGCGTCTGTAGCTAGTATCAGCGGTTTACCTGGGTCAAAATGAATTAAAACTCTGTTGCTCAAAATCTCCTTCTTTATGTTGTTAAAGCTTTCTTCACATTTAGAAGTCCAGTGAAAATCTTTATCTTTCTTTAGTCATTCATTTAAAGAGCTCGTTAAAGAGGCAAGGTTCGGAATGAACTTGTTGTAGTAGTTGGCCATACCAAGGAAGGTTCGTAGTTCGCTTATGTTTCTTGGTCTTACTGTATTCGTGATGGCCTTGACTTTGTCTTTGTTCTTATATAAACCCTCTTCATCTATTGTGTGTCCTAGGTAGTTAATATTACGTTTAAAAAAAATCCTTTTTTTCTATTCAATCGCATATTTTGCAAGACTTGTCTTAGACGTGTGAAAAGTTGGTCTTCTGATGCTCCTTGAATTATAATGTCATCAAAAAAGCATTTAATTCCGTCTAGCCCTTGAAGTAACTGATCCATAAATTTCTGCCAAAGGCTTGGTGGCACCAAGCCTTTGGCAGAAATTTACACTATATTTATAATTAAATTTATAATATTTATACTTTCACTCCAAACATCAAGCGATTGACTTTGTAAGTCCCCTTGTGTGTACTTAATGTTTGTAAAAGGGCGCTTTCTTCATCGATGACCATATTAAGATAGGCTTGGGTAATGTCTAAAGTATAGAAGTATTTGCCTCCGTTCATTTTCGCAAATATATCCTCAATTATAGGAATTTGGTATTGTTCATCTCTGATGACTTTGTTAAGAATGACCTTGTAGTCTGCACATAGTCGGATGCTCCCGTTTGGTTTCACAATCGGTACTATTGGTGTGGCCCAGTTGGATTGGTCTACTTTGGTAATCATCCCCTCTGCACACAGTCGTTCAATTTCTTTATCGACTTTTTCCTTTAAAGCTTACGGTATACGTCGTGGTTTTATAAATATTGGTTGTATATTTTCTTTGAGATTTAAATGAGCTTCGTAGTTGGGTATTTTTCCTAGGTCTGATCTAAAAACAGTTGATGAAAATTCTTCTAATAATTTATCAAGTTTGTCAGATTGTTCTGAAGTTCGTACAACTCTTAAATCTGCAATTTTCATATTAGTTTCTTTAATCCAGCTTCTACCAAAAATTGGGTCAACGTTTTGATTGATTATGTAAAGCTTCCCGTTGAAAGTCTGGTCTTTATACGTACCTTTGATGTATGTTACTCCTGCTGGTTTAATAATTTCATCAGTGTAGGTTCTTAATTTCGTATCAGTTTTGAAAATTTTATTTGGAATTTGTAGGCTTTTGTATTGTTTGAGTGACATTGTTGACAAGGCCGCTCCTGTGTCAAATTCCATGCTTACTTGTTTGTTCTCAATTTTTACTGTGATTATACATTTGTCTGTTATTTCACTTTTGATTAAATTGATATCTCCAGTACTGTCGTCACAACTCGTGTGACTTATAGTGTCATCTAGTAGATTAGTTTTTAGGTTCCGTTGCAAACAAACTCGTGCCAGATGTCCAGTTTTCTTGCATTTCAGGCAGGTAGACTTGATGGCGCCGCAATCATTAGATCGGTGGTCGTCTTTACCGCATCGGTAACATTTTCCTTTTAAATCTCTTATAGTTAACGGAGATGATGATGAAGAAGTTAACTTTATATTCTGTCGTCTAGATGATGGTCGTGATTCGTTACCTCTACTTGTCGATTTTGTTATCTTGTTTACTGTGTCCAAATGTTTGGGCATGTCTGCGGATATTTTCTTCTGATTTTCTCATTTTCATGAATGTAGCAATGTGAACCAGTTTAGTAAAAGGTGGTTTATCTCTTTCTTGAAGCATTTTCGTTCGTATTTCACTGTCTTGTAATCCACGAATAAATTGTAGGACTAGGAAACTTTCTGAGGTAGACTTTTGACAGTTATGGCACTTGAATTCGCAGTTCAAGGATTTTTCTTTAATTCTGAGGTGTATGTTGCTACTGTTTCATCTTCACGTTGTGTATGCGTAATAAATCTGTGTTGTAACGCCCATATACTAGGCTTAGGATCTATGTAGTCGTCTAGAATCTGTGTGAGTTCTGTAAAGTTAATATCAATTGGATCCTCCGGAGAACATAAATCATGTAACTTTTCATGTAAATCGGGTGATAATGCGGCAAGGAAGGTGTACACTTTTATTTTAGGATCTTCGATTTTATTGAGCAAGAAAAATACAGTTAGTCGTTTAGTAAAATTTGCAAAGGTCTCTTTTTCTTGAAAGGGCTGGAAATTAATTTTTGGCCCTCGTTCTTGTAGTGTATTTGTAGTTATATGTGATGCCGATGTTTGCAGCGGTGTGATTCGTTGATTTACTCTGTTTTGTAATATGAGAAGTTTCGTCTTTATGATGACACATTTCTCTTCAAAATCGTACCTGGTTTCTATCACTTGGTCTAGTTGTTCGTCTGGTGTTTCTAATTCTATTTCATGTTGTATTTCTTGTAATTTCCGTAACGTTTCTTGAATTGATTGTAGTCTTGACTCTGTTTCTTCGTATGGTAGAGTTTCTTGGGTGTTTACGTAGTTTTCAAGCTTTGTTACTAAACCTCGCAATGGCGGTTTCTCTTTTTTTTTGTTATATCATTAGTCGACATCCTCGTCGCCAATTATTAAATACACATTTTCATTAGGTAGGAATATATATTTTCATATGTTAGACAAAGAATAAATGATGTCACACGTCGTCAACATGACAGGTCTGGATCCTAGGTGGCCAGTATATAACAAAGTTCAAAGATAAATTGCGCTAAAAGACCCGTTCCGAAAGGGTAAACCTTTCGGAACTGGCAGAACGGCAACTCTGTATATTAAACAAATTGCGATTCGTCAGACATGAGTTTTATTTACCTTCTAACATCGCTCTCTTTGCGATTCTGGTATCTTTGGGTGACGGTTTAAAAAATAACATGCCTGGTGCCATTTGCAAAGAATTTGCTGAACCAATTTAGTGCAGCTATAAACCGTGATGCATTACTCGCTGGTTTCAGCGAAAACGCTAAAGATGGATGGTGACTGATTGTGAAAAATTAAACTTAACTAAACAAGTGAATAAGAAGTTAATGCTAGAAATAGAGAAATGCATGCTTCTAGATAGAAAAGGAAAAATGAACCTGTGTTTCACTAAACTTTTGCTTTGTGTTTTGAAATTGTCTTTATTCTGTGTCAACGAATGTTGGGTTATTGCACAATCATGTGTTCTTTGAGTTTGGTTTTCGCTACTCCGTTTAAACTAAAACTACTGCCCGGAAAATCTGCAATATCCAGCAACGTTCAACAGACTGGAAAATTGAGAGATAAGTACCCTCAGTGCTCGATACAGATAGTATGAGATCCCACTGCAAAAATCTGCAGATGTATTTTTTATGAATGATTCTTGTTGATAGTAGAATAGATTACTGCAGGGTTGAATTTTGTTTTATTTTAGATTTTCGCTTTGTCCTATATTAGGAATTTCTCCTGTATCGTGGGTGGGGATGATACATTTTCATTCATGTGTTTATTTTTCCTATTTTCTAAATGACATTAGATTCACTTAAAAAACTTATAGTATCCCTACGTTTCTAGACTTTGTTTTTTTTTCCAGTTCATATTTATTATTATTATTCATTTATTTATTCTTCTTTCTTATTCAATACATTTTTAAATATTAAAAAAAAAAGAAAACTTAAAAACATTTAAAAATATAAAAAATAGAGGCCAACCGGTATCGGGAACAGGGTCCAAGCTACCGGTGGTTAGGGCTCCAGAGACAGAAACCTCCTCACAATGCGAGCCGTATCGAGGAGTACTGCCTTCTGTATCAGACCCTTGATCCAACCGCCCAATGACAGCCTCGACAGATGGTCGTCGAGGCTCTTGGCCATCAGGCCGTTGGCCGTAACGACAATCGGCACAATGATCGCCGAGTCCACATTCCACATGTCGACAACCTCGTGTGCTAAGTCGAGATACTTCATTTGTTTCTCTTTCTCAGCTTTCACGAGGTTCTCGTCATGCGGGATCGTGACATCGATTATCATTGTGCGGCGCGCTAATCGGTCTATCACCACTATATCTGGCTTATTGGCAACAATAGTCCTATCAGTGATGATAGACCGATCCCAGTACAACGTGACATGGTCATTTTCGAGAACTGGGTCGGGCACATACTTGTAATACGGGACCTCCGATTCCACTAGATTGTACTTCAAAGCAAGTTGCTGGTGAATAATCCTGGCCACTTGGTTATGCCTGTGCAAGTACTCGCCGTTAGTCAGACGAGAACAGCCAGAGACAATATGCCTGATGGATTCTCCCGGACGGTGGCATTCCCGACATATGTCAACCGTCCCGTCCTTCATTATATGTCTCCGGTAGTTATTCGTCAGGATAACTTCGTCCATAATTGCACAGACAAAACCTTCAGTTTCCCCGAAAAGGTCGCCAAAACGTAGCCAGGATACGGATGCTGGGAAATCTACATCGGGCCCATGGAGAGCCCGATAGAAGCGCCCGTGTAGCTCCTTGCCTTGCCATACCTCTTTGCGTTCATCAGTCGTTAGTATTACAGGTTTGCGCCAGTTCTCTTTAGCCATGGACAACGGGGTGAGTCCCTTGTCCACTGCGACCACATCCCGGTGCATACCCACTTCAGCTTTTAAAAAGTATTCTCTGAGGCTGCACATCTCACGGTTGTGAAGAGTCTTGCCGTTTAAAAAGCCTCGACCCCCACACTTCCGCGGGATATACAGTCTCATCACCGATGATCGTGGGTGATGCATCCGGTTTGCGGTCAGCAGTGTCCGGACCCTCCTATCGAGGGCGTCGAGCTCGGTCTGAGTCCATTTGAGTATGCCGAAAGAGTACATCAAAACCGGCATGACCCAACTGTTGAAGGCGCGCACCTTATTATTATTATTATTATGAGCCCGTTATGTCCCATTGCAGGGCAAAGGCCTCCCTTCCGTCCTTCCATTTTTCTCTATCCCTAGCTATATCTGGCCATATATCTATATCTATCTATTTCTCTTCCTTTTCTCATATTTGGCATAAAATAAACTATTAAACTGCGTTTGTTCACACAAACTATATTCCAGCTTGACAATGCATTTAAATTTGAGAATTTTAATTTTAGCAGCTTTTCTCAGCAGATTGAGCAAAATGTTTGTGAAACTTCCTCCTAGAGTCAACGCTCCCTATTCGTAAAACGTAAGTTTACAATATGAAATAGTAAAAAGGAATATTTATGTCGTCATGTAAACAGCTTAACTAATTAAGAAAAACAAATTACATTAACTTCTGAACAAAAAAATATAATGATCTTATTTTCTGGTTCATCTAATTCGCAGTTGATTTGCGTACCAACACTTATTATGGTCTAATTAATTAAATTACTGTTACGGACGCTAATTTGTGTTTTATTATCGAAAACTCTTTATAACCGACTTCCCAAAAAGTAGGAGGTTTCTCAATTCGACCGTATATATTTTATAACCGACTTTCCAAAAAGGAGGAGGTTCTATGATCGACTTCATGTTTTTTTGTTTGTGTATTTTCACCGATATCTCCGTCAATTGTGGGCCCATTTTGAAAATTCTTATTTTGTTTGATAGAGTATGTTCCGAAATTGGTTCCATTTTAAGTTGGTGAAGATCTTATGAAGAAATTCGGAGATATACAACAGAACTCTTCAATAAATAATGGCAAATCTCTCGGGATTGCTGCAATCGCATGTCTGTTTATTGTTCATGCCAGTACGCTCTAAAGGGGTACGCAGATGTGTTCAGTTCACCTTGGTACACTCTCACTTCACCGGTTATGTTCAAGTTTCATGGTATTCGCATAATCTATTCTGGCATTATAAGGACCTTACTTAAGACGTGCCTATTAGGTACAACTAAAAAGAGAAGAATAAAATAACTTTTTTACGAAAAAATTACTACCGAGTTCCAACTGAAAACACTACAAAGTGAAAAATTACTTTCTTGTTCTAAGTCGGTGTCCATAAAAAATTGGCACCTACCAAAGACACTGACTTAGAAAAAGAAAGTTATTTTTCACTTTGTAGTGTATTTAGTTGGAAGTCGATAGTATTTTTATGTAAAAAAGGTTTATTTTTGTGTGTTCGCGGATAACGAACTATTAGCGGTTGGTAACGTGATAAGGAAACCAGGATTTTATGATAGGATCCTAGAGAAAACGAGGGAACTCCTCAAATATTATAGGCATACATATAGCGATTTTGGTATTTTCATCAATAATGGTACTTAGTTATTATTACTTACTTACTTATCATTTGGTGATGTGGCATTGATGAAAAAGACCACAGTGGCCACTGGAACTTCGAAATCAAACAATGTATCCTAGTGTTTGAGCTTATTGGAATCTTCATGAGATGTACTTTAGCGGTAAATGATTTACATGTTAATTGGAGGTGCCTACCAAAACCAAAAAGAGTAAAATAACAAAAATTCAAACCGACTTCTTATACAAAACACTAAAAAGCGAAAAATAACTTTCTTTTTCGAAGTCGGTGTCGAATAACGGAAAACAATGGGTACAAAAGACATCGACTTCGGAAAAGAAACTTATTTTTCGGTTTGTAGTTGTAATGTATGTAGACATCAACAGATCGCTCTACAAGCCAATAACAGTATTATAGCTTTGCCTCGTGCGCATATGCCGCTTGGTTATAAATACTGGTCCGAGTGGTGAGGCGATCAGTGTTTATCAGACTGTCGGCCTGTGCAGTAGAGCGTTGGCGAGTCAACTATTAATATTAATAAATGTGCATATTTCACATTGGCGACGAGGAGAAAACCGTAGAGTGAAATAAAGTTGATTTCCTTATAAAACAAAAACCTATCTAAAAGGAACATGAAGACTTTGTTAAAATATTAAAAAAAATATATAAAAAATAGAAATGTGGTGACAGTGACAGTTAAAATCAGTGGCGTTAGTTTTTGAAGTGCATCAAATGTATACGATTAGTAGTGCAATGTCTGAGTAGTGCTGTGGAATTCAACCTCGTAAGGCCGCGTTTCCACTGACGCGGAGCTGGGCGGAGACGTGCGGAAGCGACCAATTACAATGGTTGAAATCCTCAATCGCGCCACTCGTCTCGTCTGTGATTGGTCGCTTCCGCACGTCTCCGCCCAGCTCCGCGTCAGTGGAAACGCGGCCTTAAACCCGAGTTCGATGCGCGAACGGTGGCACACTTCACCGTCGGCGTCGTATTGTTTTGGTCCAACCAAAACTAAATGCAGTAGAAGTAAACCCTTCAGCTTCGCGTCCACATGACGGAAACAATGTGGGATGTAATGCCAATCTGGTGAGTCGTTTTCATTTTGTTATGGCTCAGGACAAGTGTTAATTATTCAAAGTTCTGGTTTTGTATACATTATGGGCCATGTCATGTCATAATTAATGTTGGCTTAATTACTGGTCAAGTTTTAGTGTTGTTCAAAGGTATCACTGGTGGCTATTTATTTTTTGAGAAATACAGTAACAATGCCGTACATAATTCGAGAAAAAAATAAATAATTCCAAATGAATTGATAAGTTTTCAGTTAATTGTGTTGATCATTGAATTGGTAGTGGTTATACAAGATACAATTATTACAAATATTATAATTATACAAGACGTACACTGCTGGACATAGGCCTCCCCCAAGAGTCACCACACTGACCGGTCTTGTGCGTTTTGCATCCACCGGACGCCCGCAGCCTTGATCAGGTCGTCGCTCCACCTAGGGCTAGGCTAGGCCTTCCAACGCTGCGTCTGCCAGTACGCGGCCGCCACTCAGTTTTCGGCCCCAACTGCCATCTGTTTGCGAGCAATGTGCTCTGCCCACTGTCACTTAAGTATGGCCATTATTCGGGCTATGTCGGTAACCTTGGTTCTTTTGCAGATGACTTCATTTCTGATTTGATCACGCAAGGCAACTCTGAGCATAGCCCGCTCCATTTACACTTTGTGAGACTTTAAGCCTTCTAATGAGACCCATTGTGAGCAAACGCCTCTGTCCCGTAAGTAATCACTGGCAACACACACTGGTCATAGAATTTCGTCTTGAGATATTGTAGTAAGTTGGACGGGAAGACACTGCGCAACTTTCCGAACGCTGCCCAGCCGAGTCGGATTCGATGGTTGATCTCTTTCTCGAAGTTGGACCTACCTAACTGGACCGTTTGTCCCAGGTAGACTCAATCGTCCACAACCACGAGTGTAGTCTCCAACTTTGATAGAAGTGGATGCAACATGGGCATTCAACATCACCTTGGTTTTGTCCATGTTAATTTTTAGACCCACTCTTTCGGAAGCTCTACTGAGGTCCTCGAACATTGTACTGAGGTCCTCAATGGACTCAGCCATGACCATTATATCGTCGGCATACGGAAGGTGAGTGATGTTCTCGCCAATGGACGTTGATCTCCAGTACAGAACCTTGAAGACACCCTCCAGTGCAGCAGAGAACAGTTTCGGAGATATGACGTCTCCCTGTCTCACACCTCGCTGCAGAAGGATAGGCTCCGAAGTCGGATCCTGAAGTCGGACTGTCATAGTGGTGTTTTTACACAAACACTTCAGCACCTCGACGTACCGGTAGTTTATGATTTGGCACCGTTGAAAAGGCTGCAGTACAGCCCAAGTCTCGATCGAATCGAAGGTTTTCTCGTAGTCCACAAACGCTAAACAAAGAGGTCTCTTCGGTCTTCTGTATCACCTGCTGTAGCGTATATATGTGGTCTACGGTGCTCAAGCCTTTTCGGAAACTGGCTTGTTCGGAAGGCTGGAAATCGTTAAAACAGCGCGCAAGGCGATTCGTGTTGACTCTTGAAAACAACATGTAGACATGACTTAGAAGTGAGATGGGCCTATAATCCCTCAATCGTGAAGTCTCCCTTCATGAAGAAGAGTACCACCACACCCTTGAAATTGGTTTATTTTATTAATTTGGTATGATATTTTATGATTTAAGTTTCATATCTGACATGTGTTTTTTTTTGTTTTTTCAGTTTCTTGCTCCTCGAGATAAGTAAGCTCGCTTGCTTTGTGCAGTTGGTTAATAGTTGCTTGAAATAAATTATTGTGTTTATTTGTTCACATTCAAAGTTAATATTTGAGCAAATATTTCAGCTTTTTGATGCAGAAAATACTAAAATAATGTAAAGCGACAAGTACCTAAGTCGAAAACGAACGCATTTGATAAAAAAAAAATAGGATGTACATTACCATGTAAACTTCCACCGAAAACACTTTACACTCTCTCGAAACGGTGAAGGAAAACATTGTGAGGAAACCGGCATGTCCTAGAACCAAAAATTCGAAGACATGTGCCATCTACCAATCCGCACTGGGCGCGTAGTGGATTATAGCCCACACCCTCTCTATGAGAGGAAGCCTGTGTCCCAGCAGTGGCAATATTAAAAGACTGATGATGACGATTATGACCGACTCATAAGCTTACAATAAGATGGGTATTCTAAGATGAGATATATTTGAAAGTCAATTACAGATTGCTGATTTCGATTGAATTACGTTCATTAAAAATTTAGCGACTCCCGCGTCAAGTCTCACCAACATTACCAAAATCTTGAAAAAAAAATTGTTTACTTTTACTCGAAGATAATTATTTTTAAGTGTGTGTTGTGTTTTCCGTATTCTTTATAACGGTACATTACGTATTATCGTAGAGTCTCTCAACTTTTGTTCCGGTCATTTTAGCGTTATAAAATCTTCATAAACAAATACACGCTGCGGGCTGTACTGTAAGAATATTATGTATCGCTACTGTTCTCGTTACTTATGGAGCGCGAAGAGTAGGCAGTTGTATGCAAAGTTATGTGTGTATATGTACCAGTTGGGCGCACGCTAAAGAAATCGCCTTATATCCGAGAATCGAAAAAAGATCTAAGTCAACTATTAAAGCAACGACATCGAAGTGGGCAAAGTTCGAGGGTAGCATAGCAGAAAATTGAGAGCAAAATTTATGAGAATGGCAATTCAACTAGACTGTCGATATCGGCTCTCTATTGAAATGCTTTTCTATTTTTCTCAGTGCTTTTCCTAAACTAAAGTGTAAAGTATATGTGCCTATACATACAAGTCTGATTTCATATGTTTATGTGAAGAACTTGCTCATTATGATGATGTACCCGGTATCATCTGTCTCATGGTCTTTGATCATTTTATGAGATGCTACTTTACAATAAAAACTTATTCCTGAAAAACAAGGATGTTTGATTGTGTGTATTGTGATTGAAGTCAAACGGAACTGCACAAGTAAATGAAGTGCGAGGAGGTGGAATAAGAGATGTAACTTTATAGACGAGGTTTGAACGGGTTCAGATGAGCTGTAAGATGTTCCAGTTAGGAGTTGTAGGGTACACGTGAACAATGCAGGTTATTTTCGGTGACGCTCGGACACGGGATGCAATTTAAAGTCAGACGTGTCAAAATCTAGACACTGCCATTGTTTTATTTAGAAGTTCAGATGTTCAGAGATTTTGATGCAAGTCCTTAAGTATTGTTTGATCTGAGAAAATTGGTGAATAACGAATACTGTCGTTTAGAATATATTTTGGGATTGTTAAAACTGTTTCAGTGTGGTTTCTACGAAATACGATTAGTGTACAAACCAATGCTTGTCCTGCAAATTGTAAAGATATCGTTAAAATTATACCTACGTGCAAAAATTTAACTCTAACAACTGAGTCACGCCGCATCGCTCTGGAAGTTTTTTAATATCTGAAATAAATATGCCACCAATCAAAACCTCTTGTAAAATACAGAAGTGACAAAAAACACTGACTGTGAATATCATCAATTCTATTTGACTGTCACACTAAAACTGTACAATTGATGTAATAAATTCATCGTACTTTACCTCTTCGCTTCAGTATTTCAGTTAACCTCAATTCAGAAGCGAGAACAGTTCCTACTGTTTACTTAAGGTGTTCAGGGTTTATTTGTTCTGTTCAACTCGACTACAGCAGTTCAGTTTCTTGCTCCTCGAGATAAGTTAGCTCGCTTGCTTTGTGCAGTTGGTTAATAGTTGCTTGTAATAAATTATTGTGTTTATTTGTTCACATTCAAAGTTAATATTTGAGCATTTATTTCAGCTTTTTGGTGCAGAAAATACCATAAATAATGTAAAGCGACAAGTACCTACGTTGAAATCGAACGCATTTGATTTCAAAAGAATCTCATGCAAGTACTAATAGTGAGATCAATCAAGAAGATTAGGACCTGTATGTTGGATGAAATAACTGGATTTGAGCGGCAAATAAGATCTCCTTTTAAATCTCTTTTTGGGACTAACTCTCACCTCAGTTGAGCCGACTAGAGAGTCCCTATTAATCTTCAGATGTAAGTCTCGTTAATTATGCAGGAGCTTGTAACGAGAATTTAAATATCTTATTAAACTAAAACACAATTTCACTAAATCAAGACATCCCGCGATCGTAGAGATCGGGGAGATCCGAGGTATCCAATTTTCTTGAAACAAAATTAAGGCTGTAATACCAACACTAGCGTCGTCAAGCCACAAGTCTGGCAAATCATGTCCTAGTAATGAATATATGAAATTAACCTCGACGTGTTCGTGTTTATTTAACGTGGATTTACTAATAAATAATAGATCTTAGTGCCAAATTGTTCAATAACTGTTATGGTATTTTAGAGGTCAAACTAATTTAATAAAGTGTAGATATATATTAAGCCTTGCTGCTTTAATGATTTGATCTTATCATTTGGTGCGTTTATTTGCCTATTGAGTCATGTATTTAAGGCTAATTACGAGATGATAAATAGTATATTGATTATGACCACTTAACGAAACTATGTAGAATAAATGCAACGAACAATGCCGTTCCTCGAATAAGACTATATTGCTCCCGAGGCCAAGGAAGAGTTCCACGCATGCTGCTTCAGTATTTTATCTGTTCAGTAGTTTTGGCGCCAATTTAATGTATCGCAGCAGACAAACACAAAAATAAAAAAATAAAAAAATGCTTCATGTATCCCGTAGCTTTTTCATTTTCTCAAAAAAAAAACAATATACCATTTTTGTATAAATTTATATATAGATTGCTTTCAAACTGTCTTTACAGAAAACCAATAAGTATTTATTTAGACAGGCCTTGCATCCATTATCCTCGGCAATCTTCACAAATGCGGCAGGACTAGTTACGTTTCATCACGCTTATTCTAACGTCACATCCTTGTTAATACTCTTAAACCCCATATGGTGTTCCAGTTTAATACAAAACTATTTAGGTCCTTAATGAGAACGTTCTGCGGTGGCATCACACCTCATGATTAAAGAGATATTCAGTTGCGGTATTAATGGATTTAAGTGATTTGTTACTACAAACAAATTTGTATACGTAATGATATGCAATATAAATACTTGTTTGGATAAACTGCTGGATTGATTTCAATCAATATGGAAAGTGAGCTAATTTAGTATTAACAGCATTCCATCAAATAACATTGCTTTTAAGGGATTTGTTCTTTATTGATCATTCCATTACTTTATAATTTATCAACAATTATGAACTGTTTTAATACTTCCAAAGGAGGATCATTTAATTTGGGGTAAACCGGCGTATAATTGTAACAGAAACTCAAGTTAAGCTTGGACCAATTTAATACGATATTCTGCGGAAACAATTTTTCACTCCAAAATTAAACTTGTGAAACGCATAATCTTTCTATTAAATTATAATGAATAAGAAATATTTTTTGAAAAGGTACTCAAAAAGCATTAGTTGTAATTTTTTTTTTATACCAGCTCAGAGTTTGTCAAGTTCATTTAATTTTATTATTGCTAAACATGGTGTTGCTTGTCCAAAATAAAGTTTTTTTTAAACAAGTTCAGTAAACGTGTAAGGTTTAGCAGCTTGCCGAAATAAAGATCATAAGAAACCTTACAGTAAAACATGCTCAAATTCCGCAGTAGAATTAACAAGTTCCAAAGTTTCGTTCAAGAAGTTGTTCTTGAACGAAACTTCAATAAAAACAAAACTTCTTTAACTGCGGATGGTCCAACTAAAAATACGTGCTATCTTCCAAAACAGATTTTCTGTTCTATTTACTAGAACAGTCCGAGTATTCGGGCAACATTGTTGAGACAGACATGATCATGAATGCCACTGAATGCGTCCCTTTATCTCAGAGACTGTTTCTGAATGTTGATAAAATCCAAAAAAAAAACAATAACGAAAGGGTCTGCCTAATAAACTTGTCCTTTGGGATTTTAGGTGTTTTGATTTATTATTCTAAAGATCTCCATGTTCTTTTCCTCGTTGCGTAGGTAGATATCTCTAAACAGTAAAACATTGGTAAGTTCCTGTTCAATTGTTTTGCTCGTTTTGTCACAGGAAAAAATAATACAATCTAGACGTGTAAATCACGATACAATAATCAATATCAAACTGAATCATGTCAGTCAATATTCCTGTAACGTACGCTACGGCTTCGTGTATTCTTGTAACGGAAATCAAATTCTTCGTCTGTCATACTGGTTTAATTTGTTCACCAAACCAACCAAACACTTGGCTGGTTTTTGATGTCGGTTAAAAATAGCATAATTTTTTATAAAAGTTGGTTTTTTATATTTCATATATAAAAACCAACATAAAACGCTATCTTTCAGCTTTAATCTCTTACACAATATTGTCCAAGAAATGACAAAGTTATGAAACTTTGGAAAAACTTCTGCTGTTCCGTTTTCAGTCAATCTAATATCGCTCCACGGACCTCTGAACTTTGTCACGTTGCCAAAATTAATTTGATACAAAAGTTTCCTATTGTAAACTTAAAAGTTGAAGTTTATATTTAAGTTTATTCGTTAAAAAACTTGTTTTTCCAAAAATATACAACCGACTTTCAAATAAAAAGACTATAATGAGAGCAATGACAAGGGTCAATGATTAGGATTAAAGGATTCTGAAAAGTCAAATGAGGTGGTGAACATAAATCACGAAATGGAAGTTTAAAGTAACGCAAAAGACATCTAACGAATGACTTCATTTTACTCTCTGTCTTTTTCCATTACTTTTTTCACGAAATCAATAAAACCTTTTTCGGAATCTTTCAGTAGCTTGTAAATTTGAAATTCCAAATATAAACGGTGCAAAACGATTTCAGTAGAATATTAGTGAGGAATGATCTTCGGTCCAGAATACTCAGAGTGTTCCAACAATGTCGTCAATTTCATAAAAAAAACCTTTACCGTCCTTTTGGAGTAGTAAGGTAAATAGTAAAAAACTTCCTATTTTAAACCATTTTTTATCTCTGTTCCAGACTGGTGACTTGTCGCCTGGTGGTGCTCGTGCTGCTCAGCGTGTGCACCAAGCACGCGTGCGCGCTCCTTCGACCTCTGGGAGCTCCAGGGACCGCAAACCTGCGGCGGGGATCTAAAGTGGCACGTGGGCACGATCACGACACCAAACATCCTCAACTCGTTCCCCGTCCCGATCAAGTGTAAATGGATAGTAGAACACGACATAGTGAATGGGATTATATCGATCGCAGCTCACCTGCACGAAGCCGGAATAAATACGTCTTGCTTTTGCCTTCTGGTTAAACTTAATACCGCATTCAACCTTTGAACACCGTAAATTTATATTTATGCAACACAAAACAATAATATTCTTAGCACTTATTACCCTGGCTTAAGGGAAAATTGGATACTTCCTCAAAAAAAACACATTTTGTGTTTAAACTAAAATTATATTTATACCTACTGCCTGTTTTAAAGAATAGAATAGAATATACTTTATTGTACACCAGAAAAAGAAATTACACATATATTTTACAACAACAAGCTCAATTAGAAAAGGAAGATGAGATTTTTATAAAACAAATAAATGTATACACGATCAGTTTTTGTCGTATTAATTTCACTTGAGTAAATACTCGGTTTCAGATACAATGCCAACATTCGACATTATTTATTTCTCATACATCTTCAGAACGTTTTTACCAAATAATTGTGCCGCATCACTCTGATTTTTAGGGTTCCGTAGCCAAATGGCAAAAAATGGAACCCTTATAGATTCGTCATGTCTGTCTGTCTGTCTGTCCGTCCGTATGTCACAGCCACTTTTTTCCGAAACTATAAGAACTATGCTGTTGAAACTTGGTAAGTAGATGTATTCTGTGAACCGCATTAAGATTTTCACACAAAAATAAAAAAAAAAACAATAAATTTTGGGGGTTCCCATACTTGAAACTAAAACTAAAAATATATTTTTTCATCAAACCCGTGTGGGGTATCTATGGATAGGTCTTCAAAAATGATATTGAGGTTTCCAAATATATTTTTTTCTAAACTGAATAGTTTGCGCGAGAGACTCTGCCAAAGTGGTAAAATGTGTGTCCCCCCCCTGTAACTTCTAAAATAAGAGAATGATAAAACTAAAAAAAATATATGATGTACATTACTATGTAAACTGTCAGCGAAAATTGGTTTGAACGAAATCTAGTCAGTAGTTTTTTTTTAATACGTCATAAATCGTAAACCGCAATTTACCAAGTACGGAACCCTTCGTGCGCGAGTCCGACTCGCACTTGGCCGGTTTTTTATAAAACACATTCACGAAACCACAAACTATATTTTACATAGTATTGCCGAACTGAAACACTGCATAAGCTAGAGTATTATATCAATTTTCCAAACATTGTGGTCCTACAAATAGTTGTGACTGCTAATAACTTTGAATTAAATTGACGTTTATCATTCTTAATTATCCGAGGCAGATATTTAACAATTATTTTGCACAAATTTCATAGTTTTATAAGCGCACAACGGTTATAATTTTAGTTAATCTATAATATCTCTGTAAATAGAAATAATTTGATTAACATTCCTTTTATTACACAACTTATTTGGAACCACATTGATGCAAACTGTAGTTTTCACAGCGCAATAGCAATTTCCTGTCAAACAAAACAAACTCAGGAAGAGGAGGGAGCAAGAAATGTCGGATGTGAGCTCGCGGCGTATATAACGATTTATGTAATTCCATTTTCCATACATAGGTCCTGCTTTTGTCATACAAAGGCAAATTGTACTGGCTTGCTAAATAGTCAACAAATGTATTGTATTTGTATTAGCTTGACAAATTTAAAACATCTTGGAGCTGCAATCGCTGACCACTGGAGTCCTTTAGTGTAGTGGTGGGTTGGCTAAGATCATGAATCATCATCTCAATAATCCGTGCAATAATCGCGGCACTAGCCATAAATTTAAACCAATAGCCAAGTTATTCGGCTTCAATGATGGAGCGGCCCTGCCTAGACATTGATGTGGATGTGGCCGACGAACCACGAAGATGTCGATTGCAATATTTCGCAATGAGCTTGTTTTATAAGATAATTTATGAATAATTCGACGCTACTGTAGTTATACTGCAATTGAATTGAATTGAAATGCACCCGCAAAACCATTTCAATTAATTATGAAATTACTAACAGCTTAGTTTTACATAACAAATATTCATACATTTTCTTTCCCAAACACGACGGCGACGTAGAAATCCGCAGCCAAATTACGCAAGTGAATTCGGCAAGGCGAAGGGTTTGACCGCTATCAAATCGACCAATCACATGCGAGATGAATGATGCGATGTGGATTGCAGTCTGTGTGATTGATTAATTGATAGCGGTCAAACTCTTTGCGTTGCCATATTCACTTACGCAATACGGCTTCCACTCTCTATGCTCACCGACCTGGTACGTACTCGTAAAAACATCAACGCCCAACACGCACAGGTCTAAGCTAAACAATCAAACATTGAACGTCGTAGGTATGTCCAACCTAGTGTGACATTACACTCGTACATATAAAAAAAATGTTTATTGCATCAACTTAAATAACTTATTCTAATTACAATGGGGAGAATCCTTTTAAGCAAATAGTTTGCTTGTGTTAGGATGCTCCACCCCTCCCCAGGTTATATAATTGTTCTTAAGTTATTAAGCCTGTTCAAGTTATGTAAACTTATACAAATAAAAATAAAAAATCAAAAGAATAAAATTGGAACACAGTATTTTTATAAAAGGCAGAAACGCGCTAGGATGTGTGTGTTATGTGATGGTTAATGTGTGTAGGAGATAGGGCGAAATCGAATCTAAAGCTTTTCAATTTAACCAATTCGAATTTGCACATCAATTACAAAACAAAGTAAATTGATTACTTATATTGGATTTGTAGTGTCCATGTTAATCAATCCCCGTAAATTGATAAGATAGTACAGGCACTGTCAGACGACATGTAGGTAGATTGATTGCTAACGATGACGTTACCAGAAATAATAATAATTGTTCATAAAATATTAATTCCAAAGTGAAAATGTAAGTAGGCCATAAAACTTGATTTCAGACCAAAGGTACATGTAATAAATAAGTTCCTCAGAAATATTTATTGTTACAACGTGATACGAACAATGAGAGTGTTACGAATCGTTTCTCTCTATTATAAGATTGCTCGAGCCGGATTTTCTTTTGCTTGAGTAAAGCAAAGCCTTTGTGTCTAACAAAAGCCGTTATATACTTACTTTTACATGATTTTCTGTCGGTATACTTAGAAAAAAGTAACTTGATACTAACTGTAGATTTTTGATACGGTTTTATCCCTTAGAAACTATCCAAATAAAAAGATAAACTTCACGAAAGTTTCAACACATTTGAGAAACTTACCTCAATATAATACTATATGGTAAATATATACTTCTAACTCATTGAGAAACAATATACTTGTATCTGTTTACGTTAAACTGCTCGACTAATTGCCTCCGTACGGAACTTTTATGTTGTTACCTGTACGTTGCTTTTTTGATTACAAGCGAGCATGTGTAAGAACAACAATATGTGAGAGATAATACTAACTGCGTGGCATAGCCTGTCGCAAGTCAGTTTGATGTTAGCCTGAGGAAATGCGTTTAAAAACTTACTCGGAACGTAACTGTTTGCAAACACATCTCTTCAAAGTAATGTGAAAAACTAAAGTTAAAACCAGACAATCCGACCCTTGTTCGTATTAAATGAATTGTAAATGTACTAAACCAGATTTAGGGGATTGATGAAAAGGGATACCGTAAGATCAGGACTTTAAGAATTAGTTTTATATAGCCGTTAACATAACGGAACGTGCAAACGGGTCATTTTATAAGTAATTGGGCGATTAGTATTACTATAGTCTATGAAAAGTAATTTTGTGGTTGGAAATGAACGAAAAGTCATAAAAAAATCATTTTTGCAAAAAAATACTACCGACTTACAAACAAAAAACTACAAAGTGAAAAATAACTTAATTTTGGAAGTCGGTGTCTTTCTTGTTTCCCATTTTTTTGCGATATGGACAACGACTTCCAAAATTAAGTTGTTTTTCACTTTGTAGTTTTTTGTTTGTTAGTCGGTAGTATTTTATTGCAAAAATGTATTTTTTTTTCCCTTTTTAGTTGTACCTACCTAAAATAGGCAAGTTGTTTAGTAAGGTGCCTATAACGCCAGAATAGATTACCCGAATAACACGATACTTGAACATAACCGGTGAAATGAGAGATCTGCGTACCCCTTTCGAGCGTACTGGCGTGATGTTATGTTATGAAATGGTATAAACAATAAACCCACATGCGATTGCAGCAATCCCGAATGATTTGCCGTCATTTATTGAAGAGTTCTGTTGTATATCTCCAAAGTTCTTCATCAGGTCTTCGCCAAATTAAAATGGGACCAATTTCAAAACATACTCTTTAAAAAAAAAAAGGATTTTCAAAATCGGTCCACAATTGACGGAGATATCGGTGAAAATACATAAAAAAAAAAAACATGCAAGAAGTCGATTATAGAACCTCCTCCTTTTTGGTAAGTCGGTTAAATACACGAATGTCTCAATACAACATACGTTACCTCCGTGATTTTCGTTGATAATATTAACGTAAGGTAATATTACCGTTTTTAGGGTTCCGTATCCAAATGGCAAAAAACGGAACCCTTATAGATTCGTCATGTCTGTCTGTCTGTCTGTCCGTCCGTATGTCACAGCCACTTTATTCCGAAACTATAAGAACTATGCTGTTGAAACTTGGTAAGTAGATGTATTCTGTAAACCGCATTAAGATTTTCACACAAAAATAAAAATAAAACAATTAATTTTGGGATACATAAAACTAAAACTATAAAAATTTTTTTTCATCAGACCCATACTTGTGGGGTATCTATGGATAGGTCTTCAAAAATGATATTGAGGTTTCTAATATCATTTTTTTCTAAACTGAATAGTTTGAGTGAGAGACTCTGCCAAAGTGGTAAAATGTGTGTCCCCCCCCTGTAACTTCTAAAATAAGAGAATGATAAAACTAAAAGAAAATATATGATGTACATTACTATGTAAACTACCAGCGAAAATTGGTTTGAACGAGATCTAGTAAGTAGTTTTTTTTAATACGTCACAAATCGTAAACCGCAATTTACCAAGTACGGAACCCTTCGTGCGCGAGTCCGACTCGCACTTGGCCGATTTTTATATAAATAAAAAACACAATTCCTGAAACCCAGTTGTACTTTCCTTGAAGCGATTTATACTACTATTAATTGTGAGATATTACATATTTTTTATAAATTCTATTAGTTCTGAGCTCTATTAGTTCATTACTTTATGTCCTCTAGAGGATGCCAATATTGTTGATATTTAATTTATTGTGACGACAGCGATAGCATATACGTATATAATTATATCCGAACAAACAAGACTCTTTCAACGACACCGCAATTGTCTAATTATGATAAGTAGTTTAGTTATGAGGAACAGAAGAACGTACATAAATATATACACATACCGGTCCAAAACATAACCCTCCCTTTTGTTTCGCCGTAGTCGGGTAAAAAGACTACTGCAATTTGAAATGAAATACGGGAATAATTTTTCTACGTATTGTTGTTTCCGAATGATATAATTTTATGGTCCGTATTCAGCTATCCAGTTCAGTCTTTCTATTGTTGCATGTGACAGGGGTCGAGCAGACAAGACCTTCGATAGTTGACTGGTGAATAGTGAGGTACCAACCGTGGGGGAAGCAGCTGGCGGATGAAACTTAAATTGGTTAAAGTTTCTTTGTTAGTTTTGTTTAAAATGCGAATAATTTTGCAAAATGAATAATATTGGGTCTCATAAACTTGATAGAATTTAATAGAACGGTAGAATTTGATATCAAAATTCACTTCAAATCTGTAGGTACGTATTAATTCCTTGAGACCCAGATCCAGCGAAGGGCTTTTGACAGCGAATTCAATCCCATCATCATATCAGCCGAAAGACATCTACTACTGGACATAAGCCTCCCCCAAGCATCGCCACATTGATCGGTCTCGTACGTCTCGCAACCAGCGGATCCCCGCAACCAACACCAGGTAATCGGTCCACCTGGTGGAAGGCCTTCCAACGCAACGTCATCCGAATTCAAATTTAAATTTCGAATTCAATCTATTTGCGAGTTATTCAAACAAGCAATACGTAGGTGTCCAGTGAATTGAATGCATAATAGATTTTAATGCGATCCGAATCTGTTTTTATAGTAATTTTCAGTTAAATAAAGTGATTCCGAAATAAATCAGATATTGTAAGCGAATACACAATTATTTAAACATTATCGTACTCGTATAAATATCTGTTAAACTTTGTCGAGAACATAAAACCACTCTCTCTTGTTACTTGCGTCGAGAAAAACTTAACGTTTTATTATGTTGTTGTATTATACATTTTGTGAACCTTTTTAGATTAAAGGGTCTGGTAATAAGATTGCCCGATTAATCCAAGAGCGACCTTTGACCGCTCACCCGTAACGCTTTGTTTGCTGAAATAAAACAGATTCATATAATAAGATGTTAATTATGTTTCTTAAGTACCTTTATCTCTGTGTGGGCTTTATATGAAACGTTCCATTTGTTTTTTGTTGAAAGATGAAATATAAAATTACAACGGTTTTTTATCTTGTGTCTCTCTTGTGACCATGAAGATCGTAATACAAAAGATTATAAAAATCTATATTTTTCTATTGTAGTCCATTATGTTAGAGAACAAACTAATAAAACGAATATGGTTAAGTAATTTTCCACACTCGAAAATTTTTAAACGCGAACAGTAAAATCAAAGTTCGTTCGTTAGTATCAATCGTTCCATTTAGCTGTACAGAGCGTAAGAGGACGAAATGAATAATTTGTGTACATTTAACAATTTACAGCCACACTAATCGACAATTTAATCAAAAGAAATCTATGAGTGCTAATTGGTTTTGGAATTTTCATTTGAATAGAAAAAGTGCACTCTAACACAACATTCAAAATTCTCATGTTTTGTATAAAAACTTAATATGTACGTAAGCGAATAGCTTTTTCGGAACAAAAAAAAAACGGAACGCACTATTTACATAGCTAAAACATTATTTTAATCTAATACAGTATAATTATGTTTGTTTACCGATTAGAGCTGGATAACGTCATCTTAGTATGATATGCTAATCCATTTAGTTGAATATATCCACGATCAGGCTAATACGTCCCTAACAAACCACCAGACCATGACGTGAATATTGAATTATTCCATGCAAAAAATAAAGCCTCATTTAGGTATTAAAAAAATATACAACTCGCAGTCTATTTCCATAAAACATTTAATCCTGCTGTCGGTCGGTCAAACTGACAATTGAATGACGAATTAAACCTGTGGCACGTTTAAAGGTACGTTTCAGCTAAGTTGTATACTGCTACTACTACTTACAATACAATCTATAGGATATTGTCAATTCATTTCTGTTCAGTAATTTTGAACTGATTGAAATATTGTCCCAATCTGATTCACAATAAAAATAACTGGCAATGGCCTAAGTTAATATATAAAAATACTTTTATATAAATCAAGTAAGTAAATCAGGTAGGTACTTCTAAAATTAAGCAAGCATGCACGCCCTTCAATCGCAGACATTATTAGATCGGTATATAATGTTTATTGGTTACTGAGAATTATTTTACCTATTATGGAAAAAGCTGTAACAGACAGACGTTAAGGGAAAATACCGGTGTCTACCTAAACGTTCGCTACTTTGTCATCTGACAGACTAATTTACGCATTCAAACCTCAATTACTCTAAAATTTATATTCTGAACCGCCATCTTTCTACTTAAAAAGGGTTCCACTAATTAGCTTATCATTTCTGCTATCGTGAAAACAATTAAATTACCTCATAACTTACATGGTGAATACCGGTACCTTCATAATGCAGCTGCTGGAAAAAGATAAACCTGTGTAATCCTTATCACTGCCGCGTGCTGAACAAATTAATGGTGCTATGGTTCAGTTGGCTGACTTGATAAACTCGTAATATTATGTTATTTGGCTTTTGAGAATTAATGATATATTTATGTTCCTTATAAAGTATCTTTTTTTCTGGGTCTTAGCGTTGATTTTTTGGATAGCATATCGATCATTATTTTTGCGTTAAATGGGGTCTTTCCTTGGCGAGAGGGTATTAATTAATTAAATAATTATCAGGATGTGATGTACATCATTATGTACATCACATCCTGATACGGGTGATGAGGATACAAATGTCGTTAATTCCTACATTCAAACCCAGAACTACTATTACGTCAAAACTTGGTGAACTTACAAAATTTTTGAGACCTTATCATGGCTATGTCCTTATTTATGGCCATACAATAATATTAGTGTTCAGAAAATAAGTTTTGCTGATTTAAACATTTCTCAATGTGCCAGTAATAGCTGACAAAAATTCAGGAGCTTGCTGTAAGTTTTTATTTAAAATAAAATTATCTAATATTAGAACATGTTGAACATTGACCCTTACAGTTACTGTTTAAGTTTTCAACATATTCAACTTTTATACTCCTGTATTTTTATCTTTTTCGTTTGAATACCAATCCATATTGGATTCAGAAATCGAATTCTAAAATTACCCAAGACACAAGAAAAAATAATGTCACCTCATTATCTTTCGGTTATTACAAGTAACTTTTCAATTACCTACTCTCTAAAGCTAACATTAACTCCAGTAATGCACATAATTAAGTTAGTGCCAGCTTCCACGTGACCCAATCACAGTTTTTCATTACATGATCATGCGCTGTACGTCACATTATCGTTGTACGTTGTGATACAAGACTGAATTAGGTAATAAAATCGTGTCTCGATAGTATGCGTCGGCAGACGGCCGACATGGGTCTATTCTATTTTTGTTTCGTATCTATTTTCATATTGCGCAGTAGTCCGCAGTACAATACCGTAAAGCCCTTTTTTTTTTTTTTTTTTTGGGTGGGAAATCATCCAATGACTTCTCCCGCTCTGGGTGAAGCGGGAGGGCGTGTCAGACTTTTACTGACTAAAACCCACCCGTGTTCCTTCAGTTGCTTGCGCCAGGGCCGCTGTAACTCTCTTTCAAATTTATCTGCGACCCAGACAGGCATCGGTCCTATCAGGCCCCGTCACTTTGCTGACATCTCTTTGAGGCGCGCGTGGAACACTACGCGCCGTAAACTCGGGCTTGGTCCTTATCGGACGGTAAGCTACCTATAACTTGCCGTCCGCAAGCCCGTGCCTACGGTGGCCGGGAATCGGCTTGCGACTCCTTACGCCCGGGGCGTCTCCTGCGGTGGCTAGGGGCGTGAGGGCGTCTCCTTTGCGTCTCCCTCACGCGTTCCGCCTCCTCCTTTGCGAGCATTACTGCTTCGCAGAAGGAGGAGACAGCTTCCCATGCCCTCTCGCTCCGTACCATGGCCTGGACCAGGGCCGGACGCGAGAGGTCGGCACCACCGATCGCCTCTACGAGGACACGGCGGTGCTCCGCCCAAGCGGGGCAGATCTCCACCGTATGCTCCACCGTGTCCTCTGGGCGGTCCACACAATGGTGACACCCGGGCGTTTCCTCCCGCCTAATCCTGAACAGGAACCTCCCAAAACATCCGTGTCCGGTGAGGACCTGCGTCAGGCGGAAGGTGAGGACGCCGTGACGCCTCTCTAACCGTAAAGCCCTAGTAAACTTATGTTATTCTTTTAAGTTTAGCCTACGTGGTCACGCCACTAAACTGGATCGCCCATGGAAGGGAAGCTTTAATAGTTAATAGGATTGCTTTGGTTGAATGTTTCTTAAGTTGGCTTACCATTCAACTTAAGGTAAAATTTTCTCTAAATCAGGTTATTTATATTCGCGGTCTCCACAACTCCTCTTTCTTTTTTCTTTTTGGGTTGGGACATCATTCAATGAATTCTCCCGCTCTGGGTGAGGCGGGAGGGTGTTTTAGACTTTTACTGACTAAAACCTAGTAGTTCCTTTAGTTGCTTGACCCAGGGCCGCGGTAACTCTTTTTCAAGTTTATCCGCGACCCAGACAGGCATCGGCCCTCGCGGATCCCGTCAGATTTGTTGACATCTCTTTGAGGTTTACTCGACATCCGTAAGCCCGCGCCTACGGTGGCTGGGAATCGGCTTGTGATTGCCGACGCCCAGGGTGACTCTTACTGTAGCTAGAGGCGTGAGGGCGTCTCCGTTGCGACTCCCTCACGCATTCCGCCTTCTCCTATGCAAGCATAACTGCTTTGCAGAAGAAGGAGATAGCTTTCCATGCCCTCTCGCTCCCTACCATGGCCTGAATCAGGGCTGGACGCTAGAGCTCGCCACCGCCATCGCCTCCACGAGGACACGGCGGTGCCCCACCCAAGTGGGGCAGATCTCTCCAGTATGCACCACCGTGTCCTCCGGGCGATCCACACAATGGGGACACCCGGACGTTTGCGTCCACCTAATCCTGAATAGGAACCACCTGAGTTTCCACATCTCCTATATTGGCATTACATTAAAAGTGATTAATGTTTTCAGCATGAAGAAATATTCAACCTTATTATCTACTTAAGCTGCCAACTTTGTAGTGATAGCAATTAGATTTACATCTTAGTATTAATTCCACTCTGTCGTTCTTAGGTATTCCTCATTCAGATCGTCTTAAATGTTAAAACGTAACACATTTGTATAAAAGTCACGATTGAACTCCGTTCTCAACATAGTAGATTACTTGTATAATCAAAGCTTCGTAAAGCTTTTAACTAAATAAGAGGCTTCAGTAGAATTCAAGCACTCTAACTTTTCAAATTCGCTCTGTTGTAGCTCAGCTTCAGAATAACTTAAACTCGAAAAAGCTCTTCTATGACAAAGGATTATCCTTTGTCTTAAAAGAGCATGAGTGACACCTTTCTACATACACAGGTATTTTGTTGGTACTCCAACGTACGTAGATAAGAGTAATAATTTATTTGGTTACAACATTACCCTGAGATTGTGGTTGCAAATTCGTCTTATAACATAGAGATTAGGATAATATTTGCCTTTTATTAAACACACTTTCTTACCTATCAATTCAGTTTCGAAAATTTAAATACGCGTGGACGTGGTTTGTAGTGTTTTACTTTAGAAGTCGGTTATGCTTTTTTGATTTTAAATTATTTTAATGTTGACATTGATTTTAATAAACAATAGGTAAATGGTATAAAGGTAAACAGGTAATGCCCAACCGCGTAGTAATATTCATAATGACCAGACAATGTGATAAATATAACATTTTAAATCAGTATTCATTAAATTGCTTGATTTGACTTCACTTGATTCATAATGCCCGGGCATTATACCCAATGCACTGATTAATCACTTGGTCCATGAGATCATGAGATATACACCTTTACATTTTGGTCATTTTAATCCCGTGGAGGATCGGTCCGGTGCATGATGCAGTATTGATAAGTAAAGATAAAATTCAAAAAAAAATACAAAAAAAACCGGCCAAGTGCGAGTCGGACTCGCGCACGGAGGGTTCCGTACCATTACCGCAAAAAAACGGCAAAAAAACACGTTTTTTGTATGGGAGCCCACTTAAATATTTTATTTATTCTGTTTTTAGTATTTGTTGATATAGCGGCAACAGAAATACATAATCTGTGAAAATTTCAACAGTCTAGCTGTCACGGTTCATGAGATACAGCCTGGTGACAGACAGACAGACAGACAGACAGACAGACAGACGGACCGCGGAGTCTTAGTAATAGGGTTCCGTTTTTACCCTTTGGGTACGGAACCCTAAAAAATAACCAACATTCAAAGCAAAACAGTTTTGGTGTTTTGCTTTGAAAGTCGGTTATTTTTTTTGTGGAAAAGTAATCGAGTCACGAAGATGACAGATGGATTTTCAGGGTTCCTAATTTGGGGTTTCTAGGCAAAAAAACGAAATGATATTAGGAAAAAGGTTTTCTTCCCTGACCCCAAATTAGTCAGTGTCAATTGGAATTCAGATTTCAGAGCGAAAACTGTTTTTACCCCGAAAGCCGAAAATATATTACAGTACTCAAATAATATTATCGCGTAGTTCTGTTCAGTTTAGGTTAAATTTAGAAAGGCAGGTAGGATACTATTCTCAGACCGTTTATGGTCACGGGACAAAGATGTTAGGCAAGTAAATATGCCTCTACTAAACCAAAGTTTATTACCAAGGGACGCTTTATTATTATATTATAACCATACAATTTAAAGTGTTGTAGCGTTTTTTTTTTTTACGAAATGGTAACTGTGATTTGAAGGCACCACAAATAATTTAATTAAGCAGAAGAAATTGTTATAGACACCGAGCGTTAAGTTAGCCGCACCCTTTCTTCCAAGTTAAATCCAGTGAGTATGATTAGACAATAGTGCTATAAAGAAGCCTCTCAAGGCAAAAGGCACTTTAATCTAAAATTTACAAAATCATTTCGCTTCCAAATTCTAGAAAAATCTTTGCTCATTTTTCTAACACTGTAAGTCGAGTTCTGGACTTGCTCTCATCTCATTATAAATGCTGTGCTTGGTGTAGTTATTAGACTTCTCATATTTACAAAGTTTCCTTAACTAATACACTTTAGTGCCTCGTCAGCACCTGTTTGTACGGTGCATTTAACTTGCTATTGTTACCGACGTCCGGTCCCGGATATACCAGCTTGACTTGTACGACTTATGATGTAGTTCACCCTTATTTTAATTATTACTTTTAATTTTTTCACAATAATTCAGTTACTCGATTCAATTTATTCATTCTTGGTCATTCGAAATAAAACAAATGATTAAAACCTCATAAGACCACATCCGCTTGTTAGCTATTTTTATGTATCAAACAAAATTAGTAAAGTTAATGATTACGCATGATTCTTTAATAAATATTACTGGCAATAACTAGTATTTAATATTAGTTATTTTAGTATGTAATTCAATTTTAATATAACGTTAATATTAACTTATTGTAATTATATAAAAAGCGGATCTGTTAGGCAGTTTGAATGTTTGCATTGATGCTACAACATTGTGAGACGAACGCTCTGTCAAGTTGTTAGAGAATTACTGAAATAAACGTATTGTAAACTACGAGTGCCGTTTCTATACTGTGACGAGCCTTGATCACTGGTTCACACTAATATACATCACTACGTCTGTGATGGCCCCTTCCTCTCGGATGAATATTTTAATGTGTACTAACGATAACAATGAAACTAGCAAACAATAGCTACATGTCAGCATATTTGTTAAATAATCGTCATTCTAACGATACTTTTTCTTCTATAACTTTATCTCCTGTATTAATTAACATGTCAGCACTTGTCCACTGCAGCCGTCACAACAATTAATCGAAAGAGAATTTCACTTTCATTGCTCTGAAGTGTCAGCATCGAGGACGCGTCCGAAATAAATGTGAAATTTATTCAAGAGGGAGCCACTGCTGCAACTAAGTTTAGCAATTTATTGGTCAAATACGTGCACGGTGCCGGTATGTATCAATTAATTGTAACATATACAAGCTTTGCTTGCGATTCCACTCGCGCAGTATTCAGTAGACGAGAACCATTAATAAAATTACTGGTTGCGTCTTGCATCGTACTGACGTTGCACTTCTTGGCAACGATCACGACATATACTGATATGTAAGTACACTACAAACAAAAAGTCCGTGAAACATTTTATTACCACTCAAACGGTCCCTGTTTATTGTCTCAGCATGTATTTGTAATCTGTTTTCTTTTACTGTCCATTTAGTGGACAGTACAATGTTCGCGCGCGACCGCCGTAAACACGTTTTATTTCCTGACACGGAAAATGAATCTTCGCAAACATATCCTGCCATAAGAAAACAAACCTTGTAGACTATTGTCACCTTTACCACCAATTTTCATCTTTATGGCTATAGTCATAAAGGTGGTGTAAGCAATCATACATAAAGCGCTCGGCAACACAAATTCAGTGAATTAATCCGAATTCGTAACAACCGGGTTTATCGCCCATTCGGTGTTATTGTTGACCAATTATTTTACCAGCCATTTATTTATTATAGATTGAGCTTTATTCTGACCTCTGTTAATACCACATACTTGGTGGATACACAACTTGAAACAGAATGCTAATATTGTTATATCCACGTATACTCTGCTCATTATCGTATATTCCCTCGTATTTACAAGAAAATATCTTGAGTTTATTCGAATATCTTCCATTAATTATGTTAACAATTAACACTGCCTTCATAATAACACGAGCAAATGAAATTATTATAATTAAGTGTGTAATTTCCTTAATTACATTGCAAGCGGTCTCGCGGTAAATCGACCGCACTCGATAAATTTTCGTTCTTAATATCGAGATTTCTAATCACAAATAGTTCTAGTAGCCTGTATTTCGTTCACTACGCATGAAAACCACTACATTATATTGTCAATCGCGTCACCCGAGGGACACAAAAGCCTTTTTTTCAGTCTCGGCATAGGCGTCAAAGACGTAGTCGTACGCATGCCTGCTCTTTAATTTTACCTTGAAGAGAAGACTAATTTTAAAGAAAACTCATGAAATTTGTTCGTGTATCATGAAATTTCATAATGAACACTTTGATGTCTTCTATTTGATTCCAAAAACTAATCGAAAAACAAAATCTAAATAATGATGATAAAAATAGCAATTTTTTTAAGTTCAATATTGGTTCCTGATCCAGAGAAAGTTGTTTAGCTCTGCGATTTAGCACAAAAATATATAATGTGTGAAATTAAATAGTTAATGTGATTTTCTCTCTTCCTTTTCTATACAGTTTTTTTTTAATATTTAAGAGTAAATATTTTTTCCTCCATCGATGCTCTAAATCCCTGAAAACATCCAAAGGTCCTTTAGGTTACGTGTGACCGCTGCCGTTACAAATAAGCGCGCGCCCACTAGAAGGTTTATAAAATCAACGTAGGTATATATAGGTATATGATGAACTTTACGGGATGTCAAACAAAGTGTATGTATACGACCAACGGAATGGTAGTTATGCATACATAATTACCATAACAGTCAATATTTTATTTCGTATTTATTCGTTTCTGGGTGGAAAAGTTGTACAACCAAAACATGGTTGAATACCCGTATATATAATAATAATAAAATAACATTGAGGTACTCGACAATCACGATATATCGAAAACCGCTTGGCGTTTAAAGATGAAATTTGGCAGGGAGGTTCCTCAAGTGACGTAACTGCGCACTGAGAAAGGATTTTTGGGAATTCCACCCCTAAGAGGTTAAAAGGGAGTTGAAAGTTTGTATGATATTGCTACAGTTTGTAAATTGGACACGTGAAATTTTACATGTACGCTCGTCTATACCATACCAATATTATAAAGAGTTAAGATCGTTTTGTTTGTTTGTGTGTTTGTTTCTTTGTACCGAATAGTCTCAGAAACTACTGGAAAACTCACATATGGAAAGTTACATTATTCCCGAGTAACATAGGCTATAAATTATAAATAAACAAAATAGAGATCCTTATGAAAATTGCAATAATTTAACCCAAAGTAGCAAAATTTTGCCTATAAAATTAATTATTTTGCGTGACATAAGAAAACTGTTGTTGATACATAAAAATTATGTACTACATGATTAAAGCACTTATTATTAACTACCAAAATCTCTGCGAGAGTATATATATCACTATCATAGTTAAGTCACAATAGCAGCTTTGGGTTCTAAAATTTAATTAGATCGCTGCTGCTGGTAGAAACAAAAGTTGGTTAAATTCGTATTGGTGTATTAATTCTTTTTCAAATAAATAGTTTAATAAATAGGTAGGTAAATTAGGGTGGGTAGATAGGGTAGGTGGGTAGGTAGGTAAGGTGGGTGGGTAGATAAGTAGCGTAGGGTAAGTCGGGTATGCAGGATAGGGTAGGTATGTAGAGTAGGGTAGGGCAGGTGAGTAGGTGGGTAGATAGGTTGGTAGGGTAGATAGGTAGGTTAATAGCCAGATGACGGGATTCAAGCCGTGGGGATCAGCTAGTGATTGATAAAATCAATTCACGTATTTATTACACAAAAAAGAGGAAAAATGGTGTTGAAAGTTTCTCTGAAATTTCTATAGTTGGAAATTGGACACATGAAATTATAGATTTACAATGTTGGTTGATAAAAAGAATTTATGTATTTATTGGTTTTTGGCAATTCCAGCCGTAAGGGGGTTAAAAGAGGGTTAACAGTTTGTATGAAATGTTTACAGTTCGTAAATTGGACATATGAAATTTTAGATTTACATTCTTGGTGATTAAAAAAAATGTAAATATTATAAAATTTGTTTGTTGTTTTTATTTTGGAAATTCTACCTCTAAGGGGATAAAATAGGGGTTGAAACTTTATGTGAAATTTATTAATGTGAAAGGTGAAATTAAAGATTTACATTTTTTTTATAAAAAGAAGAGTTTTTGGAAATTCTATCCTCCCATAGGAGGTGAAAAGGTGGAAATTTGTTGAGCTTATATATTTGAAACTTAGCATAAATACTAACCTAAGTAAGTGGTAAAGGCTTTCATTATTACTTTTCAAAACAACTCTTAAAAGACGCTTTAGGGGGTGTTCAAGATTTTTGAAAAAATTTACAGTACGGGGCTTCTTTTCATGATGTAGGGGAGCACTAAGTAGGGATTTTATGAAATTCAACCTTAAGGTGGGTGAAACCAAAAAGTAATATGTAGTGCTAGTGCTTTGATAAAAATAGAAGTTTATAACATTTCTGTAAAAATAAACCCTAGATCATGGACGGCAATACAATCAACTTTTCATCAATTGTACAGCTAATTTACTGAAACACAAAGCGGTACTGAAAGTCGTTACTCACACAATAAACTTTCAGCAAGCAATACAAAACGCTCCAAAAAAAGTTCGTTATAAAGCAACTAATTACAAAACAATATCAAACCATAGTGTCGGCGAGTAGGTTATGACATCGTAAATTAGTCGGATGTCAGCGTTGTTCGAGCATACCTTCAGCATAATCCTACCATTGTGGCTATTACGGTATCTATAGTTAGATGAAGGAGGTGGAGATTACAAGTGGGAACTTGATAAATTGCTAGCACTTTACAGAGAAGCTATTGATGATTGAGGTAGCAATGAGTCAGGGTATATTTTGTTGTAGAGAATAAATAAAAAAAAGAATAAACGAATAAATATAATTTCTTTTTACCATTACTTTACTAAATCTCACGCAGTATTTACAGACTTGTCAGACTCTGTAAGCGCACACTACCATGTAATGCTTGAGGCAACGCAAACAAAACAAACCGTCTAAGAGAATACGAGGGTTGCTTCCTTTCTCATGCATGTACCAATTCTGTATTTTTAACCGACTTACCAAAAAGGAGGAGGTTCTATGTTCGACTTCTTGTATGTTTTTTTTTTTTTTTTTTTTTTTTTTTTTTATGTATGTTCACCGATATCTCCGTCAATTGTGGATCGATTTTGAAAATTCTTTTTTTGTTTGAAAGAGTATGTTTCGAAATTGGTCCCATTTTAATTTGGTGAAGGTCTGATGAAGAACTTCGGAGACACACAACAGAACTCTTCAATAAATAACGGCAAAACTCTCGGGATTGCTGCAATCGCATGTTTGTTTGTTGTTTATACCATTTCATAACATAACATCACGCCAGTACGCTCTAAAGGGGTACGCAGATCTCTCATTTCACCGGTTATGTTCAAGTTTCATGTTATTCGGTTAATCTGTTCTGGAATTATAGGGACCTTAATAAACAACTTGCTATTAGGTAGGTAAAACTAAAAAGGGAAAAAATAAAAAAAACTTTTTTGCAAAAAAATACTACCGACTTCCAAATGAAAAACTACAAAGTGAAAAATAACTTAACTTTTGGAAGTCGGTGTCCATATGGCAAAAAATGGTTCCTACGAAAGACACCGACTTCCAAAAGTTAAGTTATTTTTCACTTTGTAGTTTTTCATTTGGAAGTCGGTAGTATTTTTTTGCAAAAAAGTTTTTTTAATAAGTAATATTTTGCATATTTTAGAAAATAAAATCCTCAAGGTATTTTTTTGTAAACGCAAAGAATAATCAAAAGTATTTATTTAGTACCCCTACCGAAATTGCTACTCATCAACAAACAAGACGTGTTCTTTGAATTAATGATAACTTTTTTAGCATTGCATAGGAACCAATGATCAGTAATTTACAATATTGATCGATATAGGAATATGAAAACAAAAACAGCCAAATAATAACTGCCGCACGGCTCAATCTGCAAGGTTAATCAAAGCTTGCCGAGGTCGGTCCTCGGATGGGTGACTATCTTACATAGCGAGATTCCTCCGTGCCTCAGAAAGCTCGTTAAGCCGTAGGTCCTGGCTGTCAGTTAAAAAGATCTTTGACGGTCGTTACGGGTAGTAAGAAGCCTAAAATCTGACACCAGTCTTGAAAGGGTTATCGTTTTACCCAGTTACTGAGTTGTGGAGGTCAGATAGGCAGTCTTTCCAAGTAAAATACTGGTACTTAGCTGAATCCGGTTAGGCTGGATGACGAATCCAACGTAGTTTATAAAGGCTGGGCAGATTATTTATTGTTTAAGTTCTATATTCTATACTACTGAGACTTTTAAAACAAAAATAGTTTTCTTTGTTTTAGTTTGAAAAAAATGACAAATACACGGAACGACAATAAACTAGAATAGGCCCGAACATTTTCACATCGGTAAAACCGAGAAAGGACGTTGAACAATATGCGATTATAGTTTGGTGAGCACAATGGTGTGCGGCAGTAAATTTAATGTCGGAAGTCAGGCTGCAGTGCAATAGTGCAGTGTGTGAACGTGATGCAGATGTTAAGAACCGTGCTTACCACATAAATCCTCTGGGTCGTTTTGTGACCTGATTCATTTGACATTCTGATATTTCAGAAGTTAATAAATGTTTTGTCGCCTATGGCAAGTTATAATGTTTGTTTTAAGAGTTGAATGCAAGTATTGTTTGCACCATTGAAGACCGGTCTAAACCAAATACCAACCAATTGAAAACTTTCGAACAACAACAACAGACGGTTTCTTATCAATTGTTCTACATTCATCGCATACGCATTAATCCAACTTTTAAAGAGCAAAACAACAATAAACCACACACAGACAAACAAATTGTTAAAGTTCCTTCCTCCCCTTCACCTACCCCTTGAACAATACCTCATTTATTTATTCCGCGTCTGTTCTTCTGTAACTGTTTGTAAAACGAAAAGCAAAATGTGAATACCTCGACTTGGCATTTTTTATTAAATATCTCGGCATTTCAGGATTGAATGTTTATTATAAAGTTTGACTGAATTAGTATTCAAGGGCATTTCAGCGAGAATTGGTTTTTCAAGTCAATGGAGGATGAAATCAGATATTGAAAACTGTTTTAGAATAATAATGGGTTTTGTTGATTTTAATTAACTTTCGGCAAATCTTTATTTTATGGCTATAAAAGTTACTTCGGGCAAAGCCGAACTTTCTTGGAATATGAATAAAACCATCCCAGGTTGGACTACACAATATTTTTATAGTAACAATGATTGTTGATTTGAACTCTATTGTCTTAGTGTGTTTGTATTTATGTATTATACTGTGTGTACATTTATTATTAAATAAATAAATGATGGAATAAAATTAAGTGGGCGGCCATGTGAGTGTTTATCTGGCCCATTCTCCGGTCATTGTTCTGAATGACCGGCTAATCACCGGCGGCTATTCCGGTTAACCTTCGCTCCACCGGCCCTGGCTGCATTAATAAATGATATATTGTGAACAGGGCAGCAGCAGAAATGTATTTAATTTAGTTGGAATTAGGCGCATTTTATGGACGGAGGAAGCTCAGTACATACACGTATTCCATTAGTCCCTAAGATGTATAAAAGGTGAAGGTGACAATTAATTAGGAAGTTTACCTAAATTTTGCCAACTCGACAGCCTACCTATATCATTTTGTATTTGAATACTTACAGACGACGTGAGAAAGACCTTTGACATGCGTGTACTTTTAGTAATGTCCGGCAATTTGAATGTGCAGCGTGCAGCTCGGTCTGCGTAAAAAAAATACATCATAAACAGTGAAACCATTTTGTAAAAGATATGACAATTATTGAAATTGATGTTATCTTATCTTGTGGAGGGGCCAAGAAATAATCCGGACACTTCGATCCATTGGGATCTATTATGGTCCCTTAGATAAACTACTCCTCCCCAATCTCGTTGAAAACTCTCTTCATGAGTTTTACTACGCGATTTGTAACCTTTGGCGTATATTCCCGCTCCTGTACCCGATTCCATTTTGGATCCATCAGTGCACCACACGAGACTATTTTGTTCTGGTGGATCAAGTCCCTTCGTCCAGTCCTCTATTGTTGGGATTTGGACCTTGAAAGACCTTTCAAACACAAACATAGTTTGCATTTTATCGGATATCATGCTTGTTACCTGATCCTGATGGTCTTCATTTCCATCGAATTTTGTATGGTTAGTCTTTGGCTGAGAGGCATCCTATAGTCCAGCAACAGCAAGACGATGTTATGTCTTCCTTGCCTCGAGTTGAGCCATCATATACAGTGGAAGGATATTAGGGTATCTCTCAATCGTTGCCGTAGGTGTTGTCCTGAAAGCACCTGAGCTGGCTGACCAAAACCATGCTATGTATCCTCCGACTGGATAGCATGATTTTTTTCACGTTTACATCTTTTTAGTTCGATCAGTAGAAATTTTTACAGTTTTTAATATAGCATGCGTTTTTTTTTCCATAATCACCGGGTTTGATTTTCGGGTAGGGACATAGATTTTTTTAAAATTCCATCCATAATCTCTACTACTACTACAATTTTCAGGCTAAGACGTTATTATTATTTTAAGTTCATTAAGAACTTCTTTATTTTGTAATGCACCACAATTTAACATTGCCATTCGTCCAGCTTAGCATGAAACAGAAATATAAGCTGTTCGGAACGAATGCTTTTCGCTCCTCTGTTTATTATTTATGGCAACACTATGTCAGCTGGCTGTCATCCGATTATGACAGCGGGAAGCGGACGTTTGACACTTAAACTTGTAAAACCGAGGTCAAACGCGCGCGACCGTTTTTGAAGGGTTTTGTTGAATAAATTGTAATTTCTAAGTAATTCACCCATCCGAGATAAAGATCTCTTTTGGGCATTCGCAATTGGTGTAGTGTATCGTCCGTGCAGTCGTATTTGTGCATATTTTGCGAGCCAAGCTGGTTTTGCCGGGAACGTGTATGTGTCTGCTCGGCAGCTGGACCCCGACTCAGAACGCGTTTGTGTCCCTCATCCCAGTCTTGTCCTTTATTATATATATCTGATCCCTATATCCTCGACGAGGCACCGGATGGAGCAAGTACAAGAAGACCGTCACGGATAACTCAGGTAAGAGCTCAGCCATAAACAACAAACCCCTAGCTTTCCACTGCCAAGGACCGTGGTTTCGTGGGTGCAGTCCTGAGTAACCAGGGGTCGCATGACTGCTATGGGCCCCAGTCTTCGGCTCTTGGTTTGTTATCCGCAGGCCTGTATTTAACATTTGGTAGCAGAGCGTAGTTAGATTCCACGAACATAGTATAAGCTAGGACACTCGTTCATACTGAACGCTGTATTGTTTGTCGGTTTGTTTTTTATTGTTGAGCTTACTTGGGTTGGAAAGTGGTACATTTTGAGTCACTCAAAGGTAGCTGTGTCTTGTTGGGTTTAAATTGACCCCCACAGTTATATATCAACCAGTTGAAATAAGTACATAACTTGCAACTTATTATTTGTCACTCCGGGATAGAAGGCCCACAGTATTGTTATTGAATTTGTTTGTTTGTTGTATACAATATAGGTTTGGTAAAGACTAAATAGTCACCCATTATTGTATATAATGAAATTATAATTGTTGTAGCCCTTCTATCTTGGTTTTGTAAGATAGTTTTTTATTGTAACCAAAACTAAATGCCCGCCTGCTTGAGAAATTGTTGTTGATTAAATTGATACCAATTGTATGACAAATTAGTTATTGTCTGTTTGGTATTGACAGTAATATTCTAAATTGATTCAAGTTAAAGTTATTGTTTCTAACTATTAAAAGTAAATTGAATATTGAATTTCTATTGTAAAATCAACCTACCCACTTGTGTGTTGATAATTTTATTTTGCTGTGATACATAATTTATTTTCTACAGATACCCACTATAATACTATAATTACTGTCAAATTGTTGTTAACTTTTATTATTGCAACTTTTATGTTTTTGTGTAATTATTTTGTGTAATTTAACTTTTTATGTTACCAATAATGTTTAAAAAATGTTTAAAAGTAAACCCTCAAAATTGGTACCCAAGATACAGGCTTGCCTAGTTTGGACCCGATGCTAAAACTTTGTAAAAAATCTCTTGAAAAAAATAAATTTAAATTTGAAAGTTTGTGCTACGACAGCGTAACTCTCGTAGCAGCGCGTAGCCTTGCTACGCCGTAGCAATGATTCTTATTCAAAATATGTAAAATATTAACATAAGCTCTAAGGCAGTCGTGAGGCTATAACCTCCAACCTGTTGGCTCGTTACTTAATATCGTAAATATGAAGTTACTTAATGTCTCAAATATTGTCCCATTAATTATGTACATTGTATGATGTGTACTCGCCTGAAAGTACGACTGTTATTACATTTTGTGCCACCGTTTTAGTAGTGTATTCAAACTATGTCAAAAAAAAATTGTCAGCAGGGCGTCGCTTCGCAAAGAAGCAGAATGTCAATTCTCTGAGTTAATGAAAGCTCTACCGGAAAACTGTTCTTTAGGTACATTTTTCTTAATTGGTGCGTCTCTTTAAAAGGCCCTTGGAAAACTGGTCTCTAAAAACGGGCGTGATGCTTTTGTTCCAGGTATTATCCATGACTATATAATAAACGTATCATACAGATTCTTGTTTAATTTGTAACTCTGTTTTTTACACTCTCTACCATTGCTACATTCTTATAGGTACCTGAAAAAAACAAGGATATTTTTCCTTCACTAGTGTGCATGAACAATAAGTTATTGTTTGCAAGCCAAGTCACAAATACCTGCCACGCACAAATGCCATAAAGTTGGGTCCTAAATTTGAGCGAACTTTGTGTGGACTTACACAACAAACACCTGCCTTAACAACTGCATTAAAACTGAATGAATTTTTTAGTTTGTGTATCAAGTTCGGAACGTAAACTTCCAATAGGTATCTTCAAAGTTGTTTGCCGTGGAATAGCCTCCTCAACAACTTGAACTCTCTTTATACAATAAAGATCCAAATTTCACAAAAATTATAAATAGTTTGTCAAAACTAAATCAAAGACAATTTTTTTCCTGTTTTTGCTCAGACTAGATTAAATGTAAAGATGCAAGTTGACACCGCGACCGCGTCTTCATTGTTGTACTCTAGGGCGAGACCGCGACACGTTTCGCACACAAATAACTTCGGAAATAAACTAAGGGAGTGTATCATAAAAATGTATATTGACTGTTTCCTTATAAGTTCTATACCAAATCTTTTTCCGGTACATCTCACTATTTCCGATGTTGTTCGTACGTTTTTTTTGTACTAAGACGTAAGTAGAGCTTGGGCAAGAAATGGTTCGCATACATTTCAGAAAACACGTTAAAAAAACTTATTAAAAACATAATAGTATAATTTACCTTAAATTTGCTTTACTTAAAACGTAACTTAGGTTACTATTACAGTATTTGTTTTGATGACTATGTCGTTGAAATTGTAGTACGTATGGCGACTGGCAACGAAAGTAAACCTAACAAATAATCGAGACATTACAGCAACGTTATTGGCCTGTTTTCGTAGATAAACCATAAGTTTCACACATGGTTACTATACAAAAATTTCGAGAAATCGGCGTTTTACTGACATCGCACTGATAGCGCGAGACGTCGCGGTGATCCTGGACGCTTATGCGTTTTCCCGGTTTTGAGCTGGGCGCCCGAGTGGTAAAAACATAAGGTATGATGAAAACATCCAAATCTCTTAACTTTTCAATAAAACAATGGCAGTGCCTGTGCTACACTATTCCGACACTGAAGTGTATCCAGCGTCCGAACGGCGCCGAGAACACCCTGCATTATTCACGTTTGCCGCATAGCTCCCATCTGTAGCCTCTTACAGCTCATTTAAACCCGCTCATGCCTTGTCTACAAAGTAGGAATGCGTTACATTTCTTATTCATCCTCCTCGTACGCTATTTACTTGTGCAGTTCCGTGTGACTTCACAATCGAATAGCATTTAAATGTTTTTCAGATACAACTTTATTTATCGTAGGTTAAGTAGATACAGACGTCGTGTACGATCGTAATAATGAGCAAGTGCCTTCACATAGATAAAAATAATTATTGTTTATACCACTATAGGTACGTATATATAAAATACTTTATATTTTTTTAGGGAAAACACTGTGGAAAATAGAAAAGTTATTAAACAGAGAGGCGATATCGACAATCTAGTTGAATAGCCTTTCGTATAAGTTTTACTCTCAATTTTCTGCTATGATAGGTGTAGGGTGCAAATGCAAATACACCTTAACATTGATTATTGTAAATGCAATGCAAATGTCAGTGTAATGTAAAATGTCAATGACTGCCAACGGGCTGGATTCAAGAAATAAAAATGCAAGTTGTCCGACCCAAACCGCGTCTATTAGAACACTAAATTAAGTACTGATACAAATGCATCATCAATGCTCTGCTTGCTGCTGCTGCATGATTGTCATAAGATCTAATGTAGGTCGCACGTGTAAGTGCAAAGGTGCGAGCCTACTTATTGCACAACTCCTTACTTACTTAACAATTATAAAATCCATGTACGTGCACCGTACATATTGCCACCACAAAGAATTTTAACAACTAATTGAACTAAACCTTATTCTAATAAAACTAAGACAAGAACGACTGTAGAGACTAATGCAGAGCACTGATGTAGTAGGTATAATATGTAATGTAAAATATATGTATGACTAATGTAAAATGCTATGTAAATGTACACTTAAAATCCATAAATGTAATTGTCATACTCCCTAATCACACTCGTCACTATGTTTTACAGTGTCAAATTTCACTTCACTTAAGGCGCGGTCAACACTTATCACTTCGATCACTTTTGAATCCCGTTTGTTGACTTTGCTACATCCGTCCTCGATGTCATCTTCTTCTTCTCGTCCTCTTCTGCTTATCGCATCTCGCCCCTCCCCCTGTCTTTTGGTGCTCGTCTTTCTCCAAAAGTACACCGATGTTACAGACAGTGCAATACTAATCGTTATTACAACATAGATTGCGGTGTAGTGGTGAATGTCGTGGGGGGATAAGGTTTCCAGGTTTGATTGCTCTTTAATCGAGCGTAGTTGTGTGTCAATCTTGTGGAACATTTCTTCGTGCGTTTCGATAGGCAATGACGAGTTGCGGATCGACGTATTGATGATGTTGTTGATGGGAGAGATCGTGGGTATGATCATGGCGAATGGTTCATTGAATATGACGTCACTTTATGTTCTATGTATGCGTGCAACATGAATGAGTCACCCTGCAAGTTACATCCTCGTTTAAGTGTAATCAGACCCGAGTGATGTAACGACTCCGTTGTCATTTGAGCGCCGCAAACTAATTGTACTTCGTACGTGCCATAACAATAATAAAACCATGTGTTTTGCTGGTGTAGCTTTACCCACTTGTCAGCGCATTTCTTTATTTCCGTGTGACAGTACACACTGTGTTCTTCATTGTCTCGGATCAGCTGTACATCGCAAATTGACTTGCGTCGGTCACCGGTGCTATAGATATGGTGGTTTAATTTGCACATTAATGTTTTGTCCTGGATCTTTTGGCATTCTTGAACGTCAGATTGTTCGAGGGGTATGAACGAGTATTGGTTGGCGTTAAATGCTATTAGTTCAGAATTCGGGATGACGTACATCACCCGATTAATGCCGATGCGTTGAGGTATGCTAATGAGTTTGTTCAGCTCGTATAAAGAATCATTCAAAATAGGTATTTTTACTTCCATCAGTAAATATTGCTGTGTAATGCGTGCATGTATTCTGAACAGTCTGTAGATATCTCGTACATCACTCTGGACTTCCGGAAGCGTGGCGTCGCGAGGTAGCTGTCTAGCTACTCTATCCAATTCGCTTTGCATTTGAGTTGGTGATAGTAAGTGTACGTCCATATGACCCTGGTACATGTTTGTCAGCGTATTGATGAGGGTTTGTTGGATTTCCTTTAGATTTTGGGCCATTTTTTCTGCAGCTATTGCCAATGTAATGATGTAGAATGCATTTGCGGTGTCATGTTTATTGTTTTCTGTTTTATTTCCCAGACTAGTAAGGTGGTCATTCATCAAGGTGAACTGCTTAACCATTGTTGCTTCATTTCGTTGTATGATGTTATGCTCGGTTTCTAAAATGCTTGTATGATTTTTCAGAAGGTGTAATAAATGGTTGTCATTGTGTTGAATGGAGTTGATGTCGTGTTCGTACTTTTCTGCGAAGTGCTGATCTAGTACTCCAAATAGTGAGTTGGCGACATATCCCACTCCATCGATTAATCCTCTTTTGAATCTGTGTTGAATTAATCGCTGGGACTTCAATAGATTATTGTAATAGTCCAGTTCGTTCATGCTCTGTTCGAGTTGGTTGATTAAAATGTCGAATTGCATCATCCAGTCCTCGCAACGATAATCTTTTATATGAGACACGAATTTTTGCAGAGTGTCAACGTTTCGCCAGTAGTTTGTCATGTTGTAGTAGAATACTAGTTTCCATTCATCTCGTATTTCTTGTAAGTCTGCAATCTTGTCAAAGTAAATCGTTTGATTTTTTGTCAGTGAGGTAAGCTTCATGTCTTGTTGAATAGTGGGCGTTATGAATGTCATGGTCAGCATCAATGTGTAGCATATCAGGCTGTTCCAGGTAAGCTTTTTCGGTTTGCTCCGTCTGTTTTTTGTAGATGTGTCAGTATCGCCAAGTGTTTCTTGTTCAACCTCAACTAGTGGTACTAGTTTTGTGATCGGCCGTTTAACTTCTCCTTTTGTTGTTTGTAATGTCACAACTATCGTTTGGCCGTCTTTTCCTGGATGTAACTCTGTCAGTTTGTGGTCATGTGGTAGCAGACTTGGATGTTTGGTGTTTTCATTTAGGTTCGAGTTATGCAACCTTCCCCCTACTCGCAAAATGTCATGTTTACCCAAGGAATGGGTTCAAGTTTAGAAGGTTGCTTTTGTTGCTTAAACCCTTATTTTCCTTCAGTCTCATAATTTCGTCCTTGAAAGTATGCAATTGAATCTGTTTCAGTATGAGGTTTTCAGCGTTTTGTAGTTCTATTGATGTCAAATATGCAGTTGTATTTGTGTTGGACTTCGAACAGTTGTTTATGAATCGTTTTATCCAGGCTGTGACCCATGTAATATGAGCCATGTCGCTGTGTCGATCTAATAACTCAATTACAATTGAAGACGGCTCGAATTTCACAACATACGCTTTCATTTGTTTTTGTTTTGACTCGCATGTTGTTGGTATGATTGCAACTTTATCAGCTGTTTTGTCGTTGTAATTTTTCACCCATTCTGGTCCTTGCCACCACAAAGGATGTTGCAATAGCTGGGAGCAACTGATGCCGCGTGATGCACAGTCTGCTGCGTTTTCTTCTGATTTGACGTACCTCCAGTGATGTTTCGGTATTACGTCATGCACTTGCTGCACTCTGTTGCTCACGAATGACTTCCATTTTGTGACGTCACCATGCAGCCAGCCTAGTACTTTCATGGAGTCCGTCCAGGCATATGTGTTTTTGTCAATGTTGTCCCACTTGCATGCTGTCCGGACCTTTTTCATCAGTCGGGAAAGTAATAAGGCTCCGCATAGTTCAAGCCGTGGTAATGTCATTTTTTTATTGATTGGCGCTAGTCTAGATTTTGCGGCAATTAATCGACTTAAGGGCTTGCTTTTGCTGTCTAATGTCAGTAGGTAGATAGTGCATGCGTAGGCCTTTTCTGAGGTATCGCAGAATCCATGTATTTGGAAGGGTTTATTTGTATCTCCCAACCATCTCGGTATCTCGTATCGCGTTATGTTGTGCAAGTCGCTTGTAAACCGCTTCCATTCTTCTTGTACGCTTATAGGTAAGGTTTCATCCCAGTCGCATCCTGATAGCAAAACGCTTTGGAACATCAATTTTGCTTTCAATGTCAGAGATGTCAGCCAGCCCAGTGGGTCAAAAATTTCTGATATCTCGGACAGTAGCTTCCGTTTTGTCAATGGTTTATTGTTTTCAAGGTTTATTTTGTTAGTGAATGCAAATGTGTCAGTTTTAGGGTTCCACTGTACACCCAGGGCCTTTGTATTTCCATCGTTTGTAAAGTGCATTGTGGTTTGGTTTAGGTCTGATGATGATAAAGTTTTAATCAAGGTCGGCTCGTTGCTTGACCACTTTCGTAACGTCAGTCCTGCTCCGCTCAGCATGTTGATGAGTTGGTACTGCATTTCTTGTGCTCGCTCGATGGAGTTACTACCACTTAGTACGTCATCAACATACATTTCGTTAGTAATAACGTCAGCTGCTAACGGATATTTCTCTGCGTCATCGTTTGCTAGTTGCTTTAGCGTCCGAAGTGCTAGAAATGGTGCCGCCTTAGTTCCATATGATACTGTGCATAGCTTGTACTCCTTAAGGGGACCTTGGTTAGTTTCCCTCCAAACTATCTTCTGCAATTCTTGATCTTCTTCGTGCACTAAGATCATACGGTACATTTTCTCACAGTTTGCTGTAAAGTCGTACTTGTATCGCCGCCATCCCATGAGTAATGTCAGTAGATCTTGATGAAGCTTCGGGCCACACTCCATCAAGTCGTTTAGGCTGTAACCTGTGTCAGTCTTCTGTGAGGCGTTGAAAACCACTCTTAATTTAGTTGTCAATGAGTCCTGTTTAAGGACTCCATGGTGAGGTAAGTAACATGACGGGTTGTAGTCGGGCTTACTCTCTTTCATGTGTCCCATTTCTAGGTACTCTTGCATGAATTTGATGTAGTTTTCTGACAGTTTGTGATCCCTGCATAATCTCCTTTCTAATTGCATAAATTGTGCCACTGCCCGTGGCTTTGATTTTCCTAGTAGCTGACCGTAGTTAGGCTTCATTGGCAAGCGAACTGCATATTTGCCATTTTTCAGACGTTTTGTTGTTGCAGTGAAGAACTCCTCACAGTATCTCTCTGTTGACGTCATTGAACTGCATGCATCCCCACTGATGTCTTCCACTTCCCAGTATTTTGTCAAGTCATCCACTTGGTTTATTACCACGTTGCAATTGAATGTCTTGTTGACATTGCCTGACAGAATCCACCCTAAGCGAGTCTGTTGAGCTATGGGTTCATTAGTCTCTCCCTTAATCAGGCCATTCATCAGGATTTCAGAGAATACCTGTGCATCCAGAAGTATGTCAATGGGCCTCGATATGTTGTACTCTGGATCGGCTAGTGTGATGTCTGATAAGTGAGTTTAAGTTCTTTTTGTAAAGGTTGCGTTAGGTAGATTGTTTACCACCCGGGGCATGACTAATGCTTCCGTGGTAAACTGGAAGTCGTTATGTACGGACCTACAAAGTGTTAGAGGTTGCAAACCTATTAGTTTATTATAAACTATATCTTGTCTACTGCTTAACGTGTCCTAGCAACCGTGGTAATAAAAGTCGGAAAATTAATATATTTTTCTGTTGCACTTTAAATAAGTATTTTCTTTCTGCAACCGTGTCCCATTCTCTAATATGGTAGCAGAGCGTGAGGAAGCAGAACGCGTATGATATAAATAATTATATTATCAAGTAAAAATTACGAAATCGCGAAAATGAGTAACCAGTCCGTCGCAATTGAAAAACTCTCCGGGGTAAATAATTACACCACCTGGAAATTTCAAATGAAGATGTTGCTTATTCATGAAGACTTGTTTGAATGTGTCAACGAGGTTGATAAGAAAAATAAACCGGAATGCGAAGACAAGAAGAAACAGGAAAAAGCGCTAGCACGAATCTGCCTCAGTGTTCAGCCATCTGTTTACTCCGTTGTCAGGAATTGCAATACTGCGTTTGATGCCTGGAAGAATATACAGAAATCGTTCGAGGATAAAGGTCTGTGTAGACGATTAGGTCTCCTCAGAATGCTATTTAGCTTAAAATTAGAGCAGTTTGAGAGTATGGAGGCGTATGTTACAAAAATTATAGATACTGCCCAACAACTGCAAGACATAAATGCTTCTCTGGAAGACGAGTTCGTTGCTATAATAATGCTCAGTGGGCTTCCCAAGCAGTTTGACCCACTCATTATGACGTTAGAGCATAGTAGCCTTTCTCTCTCAAGTGAACTGGTGAAAAGTAAATTACTCCAGGAGGCACAGAGACGAGGTGATGCAGAAGGTAAGGAACAGAATGCCCTAACGACTTCGACTTCGATCTCGAAGCGTCCCAAGTGCTTTCGATGCAAAAAATTAGGTCATTACGCTAGAGATTGCAGACAGAAAGCACCGCATAAGGATAAGTCATCTAGTTCCAGTTGTCAAGAGGAGGAGAAGGTTCAGAAAACTCCTGGTAGGACGACTATGTTGTCGGCTCTGACGGTGAAGCTGGATCGAGATGTGTGGTACGTTGACAGTGGTGCAACTTGCCACATGTCCAATAATAGAGACATTTTTCATGATTTTGTGTGTGATACGCCAAAGGAAATAAGCGTTGCGAACGGTGAAAAACTTTTTACATCGGGTAGTGGTAATGTGAAACTCTTTTTACAAAAACAATGGGTAACTGTCAGTAATGTAGTTTTTATACCGAACTTGTCATGTAATTTGTTATCTGTCAGTATTTTGACACAAAAATGTTTTGAAGTAAAATTTACATCGAGTTTTTGTAAAATTTACAAAAACGGAAAGGTAGTAGCTGTAGCAAAACGGGATGCATGCGGTCTTTATAAATTAGAAACCGGGGATGCGTATATAAATTCCGTTTCGCGCGTACACAGTATGCCAGTAAGCGTCTCCTTGAATACCCAGGTAGATCTTCCATCTCAAGGTTTATGGCATCGTCGGCTTGGACATCTGAATAGTCGCAGCATGAACCTACTCAAGAGTGGTATGGCGGCTGGTATCGACTATGATGTATCCACATACGAGCAATGTATCGCCTGTATTGAAGGTAAGGTTACTAATTTACCTTTCCCTAAGAAATCCTTTTCACGTGCAAGTGAGGTGTTAGGACTGGTTCACACGGACGTGTGCGGCCCTATGCCAGTGAAATCTATAGGCGGTGCGAGATATTTGCTAACATTTATTGACGATTTTTCTAGGAAGACGTTTTGTTATTTAATAGAATCGAAAGACAAAGTTTTTGATTGTTTTTTGATTTTTAAAGCTCTTGTAGAGAACGAGACTAATAAAAAAATTAAAATCCTGCGAAGCGATAATGGTGGCGAGTACATCAATACGAGATTTAAGCAGTATTTGAGTAAGTGTGGAATCCGGCATCATACTACTGTTCCTCACTGTCCACAGCAAAATGGAGTTGCCGAACGTACGAACCGAACGATTATTGAGGCGGTGCGCTGTATGCTTCTGGAAGCAGGTTTGGATCAACGATTCTGGGCTGAGGCTGCGAACACTGCCGTGTACATAAAAAATCGTTCACCTACAAAGGCAGTTAGAGGTGCAACTCCAGAAGAGATTTACACTGGACATAAGGTAAACTTAGATAACTTACGTGTATTTGGTTGTTTAGCATATGCTGTGCAAAATAATCGTAAAAAACTGGATCGCAAATCTAAACCTTACATATTTGCGGGATATTGTGAGAACACAAAGGGATACCGGCTCTTGGATCTTGACAGCTATAAGCTAACAATAGCGAAAAATGTTAAGTTCATTGAGAATCAATTCCTCAAGCATCTGAATTTCACTAAAGTGGAATCAGATGTGAATATAGAACTTAAGACTTCTTATGTATCCGAGAATAGAACAGAGTCAGAACAAACTTCTGTGACTACTGATGATGCTAACGATAGCGAGGCTTCGACCAGTAGCTTGGTCACAGATCATCACTCAGATGGTACTTATGTTCCAGATGTTTCATTTGAGACAGATGACTCGAGAGCAGAATACGTGGAAGCTGATGAGAACTCCTTCCTGTGTGGTTTTTTGACGGGGGAAGCGTGTGGCAGTGATGATCCAAGAACAGTTGAAGAAGCGTTGAATAGTTCTGAAGCCAGGCAGTGGCGAGCTGCTATGAAAGACGAATATCAGTCCTTTTTGGACAATAAGTGCTTTACATTAACCGATTTGCCGAAAGGTGCAAAGCCAATAAAGACCAAATGGATATTTAAGAAGAAAAGAGGGCTTAACGGTGAACTATTACAATACAAAGCACGTCTAGTGGCAAAAGGATTTACACAAAAGTATGGAGTGGATTATTTTGAAACTTTTTCACCTGTAGTGAGATACGAAACCATAAGAATGTTATTAGCTTTGGCTGTGGAGTACGATATGGAGATTGACCACATGGACGTAAAAACAGCCTTTCTAAACGGAGATTTAAAAGAAACCATTTTCATGGAAATACCAGAAGGTTTTGAAAAAGGTAGAGGCAATAACAAGGTGTATCGACTACACAAAGCTGTGTATGGTCTAAAACAAGCGCCTAAATCATGGAATGAAAAGATCAATCATGTTCTTGTCAACAAACTCAAGTTCAAGAGATTGGTCTCTGAACCATGTGTATACATAAAGCAAAATGGCGACAAGCTTGTAATTATTGCGTTGTATGTTGATGATTTAGTAATTTTCAGCAATTGTAATGCGGAAAAAACTAAAACTAAATCATTGCTGATGAAAGAATTTGTGATGAAAGATCTTGGTCCTGTAGAAAGAGTTCTAGGATTAAGAATCAGGAAAGATCATGGCAAGATCACTCTAGATCAAAGTGCCTATATTAAAAAGATATTAGAGAAATACAACATGCAAGACTGCAAATCTGTTGAAACTCCAATGCAGTGCCAAAAACTGAACAAAGCTGATAAAAAGGATGACAGTTTGGAGTATCGAGAATTGATCGGTTGTCTTATGTATGTAGCGGTCTGTTCGCGTCCTGATATATGTCACGCTGTAAGCGTATTAAGCCAATTCAATAACTGTTTTGCCGATGTCCACTGGAAAGCAGCTAAACGCGTGTTGCGTTATCTTAAAGGTACCGTAGATTACTGCATAACCTATAAGAAAACTGGCTTATCTGTGACGGGTTTTGCTGATGCAGACTGGGCTTCTAATGAAATTGATAGACGTTCTTATACGGGATATGTTTTCAAAATTGGGAATTCTATTACATGTTGGGAAAGTAGGAAACAGCGTACCGTTGCGTTATCGAGTACTGAGGCAGAGTATATGTCACTCTCCGATGCTTGTAAAGAAGCACTGTTTATAAAAACTTTCTTGCACGAATGTATAGGTAGTAACATTGAAATAACTATTTTCAATGATAATCAGTCGGCCTTGAAATTGACTGAAAGTAGTATGTTTCATGGTAGGTCAAAACATATAGACATACGTCATCATTTCGTCCGGGAGGCGGTCAGCAATGGTGCAGTAAAAATAAATTACTTGCCAACGTCCAAAATGACGGCTGATGTCTTGACTAAACCTTTGTCGGTAGAGAAACATAAGTATTTTGTAAACGAGTTAGGTTTGGCTACTGATGTATGTTAACAAGATAAGTTTAAGGGGCGGTGTTAGAGGTTGCAAACCTATTAGTTTATTATAAACTATATCTTGTCTACTGCTTAACGTGTCCTAGCAACCGTGGTAATAAAAGTCGGAAAATTAATATATTTTTCTGTTGCACTTTAAATAAGTATTTTCTTTCTGCAACCGTGTCCCATTCTCTAATACAAAGTAGGTTCACCTTTCCTTTGCTCCTGTTGGATAGGGTGCCGATCCCACTTATGCTCGCGTTTAGCTGGTGACGCTTTACTCCTAGTCTTTGAGCTGCATTATCAGTGATCAGGGTTATTTGTGAGCCTTGGTCAACTAACGCCCGTAGTGTAACGTAATCGCCATCAGCTGTTGCTACTTGCAATAATGCAGTGGCCAATAGTATCTCGTCATCATTATTCGATGCGAAGTTATTTTGAATACTTTTAGCTAACCTAGTTGCAGTTGACTTCGACGGTTTATCCACCTGTTGTGTTGCTGGGGGCATTTGCGCTGACTTGACGATGTCATTGTGCAATAGTGTGTTGTGTGGGTCACTGCACTCTCTGCATCTTTTTTGTGACGCACAATAGCCCTTGCTATGCACATATAGACAGTTTCTGCAAATATTGTTGGTTTTGATGAATTCTAATTTCTCCGAACTTGCCATGTCAGTGAATTTGGAACATTGGAATAATGCGTGGTTAGTGTTGCATAATGCGCAAATGGTCTTATTAAATTGACCAGCGTTGTATGCATGGATGTTTCGAGAGTTTGCTGGTTTGGGGGTTTTGCTGAATGGATGAGATGCGTTGGATAGTGGTTTTGCAGGAGGCTTGCTACTGTTTTCTGGCTTTTTCCTATGTAAAGGTTATAATGCCATGAATTTGTTCTCAATAAAATCCATAAACTGGTTGAACGTGGGTATATCTCGCGGATCCGCCCTAGACTGCATGTATTCCGCGTACGTTTCGGCATCTAGTTTCTCGCATAGCACGTAGACTAAAACAGGATCCCATGAACCTGTATCTACGCCCAAATTATGTATCGCATTTATGGTTTCATTGCTCGTGTCATATAACCGCTTAAGGTCAAATGCAGATTGTTTTTGCAGATTTGGTTGACGCATGAAGCTCTGGAAATTCTTGGTGAACAACAAAAACTTGTTGTTGTATCGATGGTTCAAGATTTCCCAACACGTGTCGTAATTTTCGGGTGAGATGTGTAAATGCTGGACGAGTTTCTCCGCTTCGCCGCGCAATCTCCCTTTTAAGTGCTGCATTTTTTGTGCTTTTGCAATTACAGGGTTATTGTGTATTGCTTCCACGAACAGATCCATGAAAGTAGGCCATAACGAATAGTTCCTGTTGAAAATAGGTATGTCTATTTTAGGCACGGATTGTTGCTGGTGCACCGAGGCGTTCAGTTTTACGTTCAGCGCCCGCTTTGTTTTTACAAATGCCCGTTCGTGGCGACAAAACTCGTCATAGTACTCACTAGGCGCTCCCTCTAACAACCCATCGATCTGCAGGTGCATATTGTCAATCGCAGACCACCGAGACCCTAACGTCTTCAAAGCGTCTTCTATCTCCCGTCACTAACCTGTCGAACGCACGGAAGTTTGCGTTTTGCAGCTGCTGTAGCTCCAGTAGCTTGCCCTCTGCTCCCGAGGAGCTCCTGAACAAGGTCCTGTCAAACTCCACGTGTATCTTGCTGAAGCTGGCGTTGCTGGGTCCACTCTGCACCTTGGTCCCGCATGCTACAAGCTCCTGCCGCACCCCGTGGTACCAATCCCTTAATACCTCGTGTATATTGTTGGTGAAGTACTCATGCGTTTTGTCTTGTTCTGCACTAAGCTCCTGATGTTTCTCTTTACATTCCGCCCAAAGCTGATCTAACCGCTCAAGCCTTTGTTGAATGTAATCGGAGGTCTTCCTGCTCGCTGAATCCTTCTTGAAGTTGGTATGGATCCTCTTCATCTCCTCCAGGATCTCAGCCTGACGCGCGATTAAACCCTCCATTGTTAATGAAGTAAGCAAAAATGAACGATCTTACTTGAAACACAGGAACTCTCCTCTACGCTGATGCAACGTGTCGCTCTGGAACCTGGATCGCTGCTACTGCTTCTGGACGGCAACACTCGATCAAGACACAAATCACACGCGACGTTTTGCTGACCGATAAATCGGACTGTACGGTACTTGCAATAATTTCGAAGGACCAAAAAAATAATGTAGGGTGCAAATGCAAATACACCTTAACATTAATTGTTATAAATGCAATGCAAATGTCAGTGTAATGTAAAATGTCAATGAGTGCCAACGGGCTGGAATCAAGAAATAGAAATACAAGTTGTCCGACCCAAACCGCGTCTATTAGAACACTAAATTAAGTATTGATACAAATGCATCATCAATGCTTTGCTTGCTGCTGCTGCATGATTGTCATGAAATCTAATGTAGGTCGCACGTGTAAGTGCAAAGGTGCGAGCCTACTTATTGCACAACTCCTTACTTACTTAACAATTTTAAAACCCATGTACGTGCACCGTACACGATACATAACAGTACATTCATAACTATTAATATACTGGCGAGAACAACCACACGGAACTCTATACGTTACTACCATTTTACACATGCACATATACTATTTTATTACACACTCACTATTTTCATCACACGACGACCACACCACGATGATGATGATCGTGATCCTGCTCACACGACCACCTCTGGCCTTCCCGACTGGGTCTGGAAGCCTGCAGCTCCGTGACTTCTTTTAAGTATACTCGAATATCTCCTCAATCGCATTGCATCTATCTGCCGTTCAATCTGCTTGGCATGGCCTCGCTTGTATAGTTTGTATATTACGATTAGGATTCCAATTGCCAAAATCGTGCGAATAACGATCAGAATTGTATTGGTAGTTGTGTGTAATTGGGTTGTTGAATTAAAAAAAAATGACGATTTTTTAAATTTATTTCGAAACTTTACATAACTTAAATTATATTGTCGTTTCTAAAAACTCTTTAATATTTTTTTTCAATTTATTATAAGCAATTGAAAATCGATAAAATTTTGAAAAGAACCACGTGACTACAAACGGGCCACAATAAGTCGCCATGTTGGTGTCGTCATAACGTTCAAGGAAATCATGATACTATAGTGTCAACTACACGTAGATTGACTAAAAATAGCCGAAAATTAGTGCAAAAATATTAATAAACAACAAATTTTATTTAGTCATGTGTGATAAAGGATTTATAAAGGCTAATGTCGATAATATACCCACCTGATGGACGAATTGGAAGTTTTGAGCATAAATAAAGTAGTCGTAATAAATAAGGGGAATTTTTAACTGCACCTCTATTTAGAAATTTAAGCAAACAAAATATCTCCACTAATAACCTACTGCAAAACAATATTACTCACCGTAAAATAAAAATACTGATTTGCACACAAATTATTCAATTAAATATAAAATAAATGTGAATTAGTCCAAGAGCGAGCGAAGCGAGCTCGGGAGCTTAGGGCACCCCGACACGGATAGGTTAGGTTCGAAGGAGATGACGGGAGCTGAAGTGAGCGAGCAAAGCGAGCGAACTCAGCTCCCGTCATCTCCTTCATGTTAGGTTACTTTAGACCCTGCAGACAGAAATAGGAGCCCTGCGCAGCGGGGCTCCGTCGACTTTGTTTCGTTTCCCCCCCCTCCCTTAAAACTTAAATATTTTGTTGCACTCGAAGAATTATTAGATTTACTTTTAGTTAACAGATAGTTATTCAGTAAAACAGTTAAGCTTTAAAGATCTAGCAGTATAGTATAATTCATTTATTTGATGAGCAAATTTAGTGTGCAATTCAGTATTTTTGGTAGTAATTTCGAATATTTTGATTGAAAAAAGGGGAATTACAGTTAAAGTATTAAATACCACCCAATAAATAATACGTGAGAGTGGACCGGTGTTAGATAATGTTGTTTACCAGGTACATTAGGAAACATAATTGTCATAACGTAATCGTTTTTACATATAGGTAGGTGATATTGGTGTAAAATAAAAAGTAAACAAACCACGATTGGCGCGAAACTTTGACTTTGGTTAACAAAAAACTTCATTAAATACCACTAAATATGATACACATACACATAAAATTTTTGGTAATTCCCATTATTAATTAATTATTAATAATAACAGCCGCACTGTTCGATCATCAAGGTTAAGCAACGCTTGACGAGGTCGGTCCGTGGATGGGTGACCATTTCAACATATTGTGTTTCCTCCGTGCCTCGGAAAGCACATTAAGCCGTTGGTTCCGGCTGTCATTTGAAGATCTTTGACAGTCGTTACGGGTAGTCAGAAGCTTGAGATCTGACACCAGTCTTGCCTAGGGGTACCGTGTTACCCAGTTACTGGGTTAAAGGCTAGGCAGATTGACAATGGATATTGTCAATCTGCCTTAATAATATTGAACACTAATGTCTATATTATATATTTACAAACACTAAAAAGTTTGTAGAACAGAAACGTAAAAATATTAACTTGGTAGATTTTCGTTACACTAATTCTTCCGTAAATATCTCCTAAATACGTTGATCGATTCTCACAACTCAAACAGAAATGTTAGTTTTACGCCTATATCTGTCATTTAAGTATAAAATAATGAATATATCACCATAAGCAAAAAATCATGTTTTCAAGTTACGTAATTATGCCACAATGTCAACTTTGCTCGAAAGTTCCCTTAAAAATTTACTGTTATCAGTCTTTAATAATCAAAGTAAGAATTTAATACAAATCGAATACTAAATTAGAACAAGATAACAACAGAATTAACACATTATAATTGGAATCTAGTTAGACATAGAACATTGCTTAAATTTAGTAGATTGCTAGGTACTAGGCTGTTGCGCGAATCACATATAATTGGGATCTTTTTGTAGTATTCGTACATAATGGTACGAAGCAAGCACGATAACTTTAAGGTTCGATATTTATGATCAATATATTCGATATTCATCAATATATTGACGATAATAACAAGATTGAATCGGTTAAAAGTCAAAACAATGTATCAGCTATGTGCTACAATGAGTAGAAATGAACGTTGTGACGTCACACGGGCTCGGGTTTGATCGGCAAACTATCGGGGTGTTTTCGGTAGGTACTGGATTCAAAAATATATTTTCAATTGGATTTTACTTTGTAATTATAGTGAAAAAAAAAAACTAAAAATAGTTTTGTACGGAAACTTATATATGATCTTTTCATTTTATACAAAAAAAAAATTGGTTCAACAAACCAATTGTTCTGTACGATCCGTATTGGCCCCAACTCCTGCAATTTGGGCGATGACCACTTCCTCCTTAGAGTTTGTTAAACCCATATTCTATCACGACTTTTGAAATTCTGGAGCGACATCAATTTTTATGAGTTATTCAGCACTTTGAAGTGGAATATTCCATTTTTATAAGTTTGAGCTGAGTGCAATAATGTTTACACGAAGGAATCCTTTTATGGAAACGCGCGCGCATTCACTAGCGCTACCGTTACTGTCACGGTCGCCATGTAAGGTATCTACTTGGGAGACAAGTGAGACGAGTCGTTGCTGAGTAAATACTGTCCTTTATTAAGCTTGAACATTAATATATAACAATCATAATACTAGGCACATCACAACCCTTTCTAAATATCCGTTCAATGGCTCGATTTGTATGTTTATTTCTGGATTTATATTCATTCTCTACTAGCAATAACATGGTGAATGTCCCAGCATACAGCTGCTGAAAAAAACTTGAAATGGTTTTATTTTTGTAATACTAAATCAACAACTACACAGGTGTGTTATTGCTCTCACAACCGAATTCTATTTTCGTAGTATTAGATCCTAAAACCGCCAACTGAAATTGTAAACCGTGAAAATCAGACAAACACGATTTATAAAGCCACTTTGCTGTACCGAGACTGTTTGTAGAATTTGTTTGGCTTTGGGTCAACAAGATGTGAAAATTTGATGACGGTAGCTCCATCCGTTTGGCTGTAAAACCTTTGTGATAGATGACGGACATATTGACAGACGGACACATGAGTGACATTAATAGGCCTCCGTTTGGGCCCTTCAGGTACGGAACCCTAAAACAATCAAATACCTGAAACCCAATTTTACTTACCCTGAAGGGATTTATGTTATGAGGTTTGAAATATTATATAATAATAATAATAAAGCCTTTATTTACTGATAAACTTAAACTACAATAACAATATAATATAGAAACGAAACATAACAAATTATTGCACTTCGTCGTCTTCGTCCATCAGCGCGTCCCTTGACGCATAGGCCTCCCCCAGGCTCCTCCACTTATCACGGTCTCGTGTAGCTCTGGCCCACAGGGCTCCAGCTATCTTCACTACGTCATCGTCCCAGCGTTCATGCGTTGTCTACCTCTGCTTCTTTTTGATCCGTCTCTGATTTACCATTCCGTTAAGGCCTTAGACCACTTGTTGTTTTTATCACGGAGCATATGACCAGCCCATCTCCATTTCAGACTTTTGTGTGGAAGGTAGCATCGTTTACTATGGTAATCTTCCTCAGATCGTTAGCTCTCTTTTTATCTTTTCTTTTAAAGTTCAAAATGCTTCGTTCCATGCCTCTTTGACAAGAAGTATTTTTTTGGAGAATTTTACGAGTCAATGCCCATGTTTGACAGCCGTAGGTAAGACATGGAAGAATACATGTTTTAAAAAGTGTCCTTTTCGAAATTATAGGATATTGTTCATTCTTCATTATTTCTTTGAGTGACCAGTACCTATTCCATGCGCTAGTTATGCGTCTTTTTAACTACTATTGTTCCATTTGCTTGTCAAACGAAATAAGTTGTCCCAGGTAGATATATGAGTTCACATAATCTATACTTTCTACTTCGATACTGAAATATTATATACTTTACAATTCCTTACAAATTAAATTGACCCTAAAATACAGAAATGATTCTTCGCCGAATGTTTCCAAATTATATAATTTTGTCCTTAGCTATCCGTTACAGTTTTTCTATTGTTGCGTGAGACAGGGGTCGAGCGGACGAGACCTTCTTCAGTTGACTGAGCAAGGAGCCAACCGTAAGGGAAGCAGCTGGCGGATATAAGTGAGGTCAAACTTAAAATGGTTGAAGTTTTTAAGTTTCAAGCCGTAGAGATACGGACATTTTTGCAAAATGAATAATGATTGTTTCAGTTCATAAATCTGGTAGAATTGTATAGAACTTATGTATTTGATATCAAGATTCACTTGAAATCAGTAGATAATTGAATTTTTAGCCCAGATATTGCGACAAGCTTTTAAAAGTGAATTCGATCTATGTATTTGCGAGTATTTAAACAAATAATGCGCAGGTGTCCAGTGAATTTAATGCATAATAAATTGACATGTGATTTGAATCATATGTTTTTGCAATATTTAGGTCAATATAGAGAGTCTGCAAAAAAACTAATAATGTAAGTGATTAGATTTCATACCTGTCTTGCGCAATATTGTCACCTGTCGTAGCAAAGTGCGCAGTCCTGTTTTTTTTTTTCTTTCTCCCACTCATGTTACTTGCGTCGTCAAACTGGAAAAAAGTTAAATAATGTAACACACACATTTTACGACCCCCTTTTCGATTAAAGTTTCTGGTATAAGATTACCCGGTTAATCCAATAGTAACGTGACCATACGGCCCGTTTTGGGCGGGACAGTCCCGCTTTCAGGTTGTCAGTCCCGCAGGCTTATTACGTATGAAACAGCAATTAACAATATTTGCGCAGAGATTGTACAATCATCGCGCGAATATCGCTTTACGTCAAACAATTGGAAGGCTAATTTTTGCGAAATAATTGCTCTTCAATCGCGAATCCGCATTATATATGAGCTATAGCCACACCATAATAATTTTACGACAGCACTGCTAACAATAAAAATCTGTTAACTGAAATGTGCATTTATCGCAAGGTGATCGCGATAATTTCGTATTACGTATGGTTTTTGACAGCAGAGCGACAGCGATCGGCGAGCAAATGTGGCTGTCAAATTGCGATTACTTTTTCCCCTGTTGTTGGTCGATTGCCAATCGCTCGCTGATGCCTGAGTAGGTACAGAAGCTTTTGAGTTTTTGGCGCCTTTTTTCGTGTGTTATTTTGTGGCTACTTTAATTATCCGCAAATTAGAATAATAATATAAAAATAAATATTGAAATAACAAATTCCTAGTGAATATTGTAAATGTAAATGACAAATTGGTATTGTTTTGAATCTCTAATGTCTACGCAACTGGACTATTTGTTGAATCATTGAAACAGAAGTGATCACGGTAAAGTGGAGGATTTTTTTATACTGTAGTGTTGGCTACCTCAGCGAAGCTTATATGTTTACTACTAAATACTTACAATTACAAACACATAAGAATGTGATAAGTCCGCAATAAGTTTCTTCTATTATATTTTATTTTTATATAGCAAACACCAATGTCGACTATTCTGCCAATGTCTAAATTAAATTTGAAAAAAATTTTTTACGTTTCATAGCTCAAATACGAGATAATGTAGTATATTAAGTGATGTTCTAATGCGTTATCCATTCGATTTCTTAAAACAATCGACAATTCGAAGAAATTTTAATTGATTTTACACATTGAAATTTATGTTAAAAAAAATGCAAGTATCAAATTTTCTCTGCCATATTTACTTTACACAAATACTTTACATCTGCGAATATTAATTTATTGGAATATTGGAGCTAAATAGTAATCAAATTGACTATTGTAAAAAAACGGCCTCCACGAAGTGTTGCTGTTTAATAAGCTGGTTAATTCATCAAACGATACATTTTATAAATCATCGGACAGATAAAATAGCTTCTGTTAAAAGTGACTGTCAAAAAAAAAAGACTTGACTTAAAGGCCTCAGTAGCCAGGTCACTAAATTGATCGCGAAATAATTGTACAATTATTGCTACTTGCTGTTCCTTACGTAATAAGCCCGCTGCTGTCCCTAGCCAGGGCAATAATTTCCCACTAACGCGAACAGACTTTGGTCTATAATTACGAATAAACATAAACAAAACGATTGCATAGTTAGGTTTCTAGCCTTAATCACTACGTACTTAGGCCCACATTGCATGAACAACTTGACTCAGATTTAGTTGCTAACAAGCGGTTAAATTGAAGGGTTGTCAATTTGTCATACAATATTGTCAATCAAACCTTGGGTTAGCAACTCTGAGTTAAGTTTTTTGAGGTAGTGGGCCTAAAACTTACTTATATTAAGTGTACCTCATTGTCTAATAAACGCTATAAAATACCAAAACATTTTTTTTTATTCTGTGGGTATCCCGCTCTGATAAAAAAAAGGTCACGTAATCCAAGGGCGACCTTTTGACAGATCACCGTTCTTTTAAACCGACTTTCCAAAAAGGAGGAGGTTCTTCGACTGAATATTTACCTGTCGGGGCTGCGGGTACATTTATAAGAGAGTTACCCCGACCTTGGCACAAGCAACTGAAGGAACACGGGTGGGTTTTAGTCAGTAAAAGTCTGAAAAGCCTAGCCGCCTTCCTACTTCATTCAGAGCGGGAGAAGCCATCGGAGGAATAACCAAAATAAATTTACAGTAAGTACATTATTCTCTGCGTGGGCTTTGTGTAAAAAGTACCAATTATTTTTGTTGTAAGATTTAATTTGAAATTACAGCAGTTCTTTATTTCGTGCTGTTTTTTATCATTAAAATCGTGGCACTCAGGATGGCATTTTTAAGTTTTTTACCCAGTCTTTACATTATGTTACAAAACAAAGTAATAAAATCAATAAATGTTTACTAAATTTTCCACACTCGGCAATCATTTTATTTTAAAGCGAGCAGTATGAAATAAATGATCGTTAAGCAATCGTTCCTTTTAGCTGTGCCGAGCATAAGATGGCTAAATGGACAATTTATGCGCACATAACATTTTACAGACGCACTCGCCGTCAATTTTAAGGGACTTTTCTATGTGCGCTGTATAGGATTGGTATTTTAAATTCAATTTAAAAAGTTAATTCGGTAAAATATAACAAAAATCATATGAATATCTGAAAATGTTATCTAAAACTCAATAGTTTATTTAAAGCAGGTAAACCGTACGTACAATTACGAATTTTAAACATTGTTTACATTTTTACGTTAATTCGTTAGGTACTCTAATGAGTGGTCAGAGAAAGATGTCCTACCAAACCATTTGACTGACAGGAGTATATCCACGAATGGGTATCATAACACGTGATTTATATAGATTACCACTGACTATCAAACCAGGACGTAAATTTCTTCCTTGCAAAAAATATAGCCGTCAATAGGTAGGTACTAATTTTTTTTATCCTGCTGTCGGTCGCTGAAACTGACAATTGAATACCCAATGATACGTGTGACACGTTCACCACTATTCTTCAGCTTTGTTGTATGCGTTAGCTAGTTATATATCTGCCTGTAAATTCATTTCAGTTCAGTATTCTGTAATTGATTGAACCAATCTGATCTGATCTTTTAAGGGATCTCGTGTTAACTAAATGATGAGAGTATACATTAATTGAACCAATAACAGGGTACTATGTACGTCATGTCATACGAGATCAGTACTACGAAATGTGAAAAGTATTACTCGAAATATAACTAAATTTATAGCTTCAGCTCTTATCACAATTTAATTATATTACATTATACTATTTATTACTGATTCGTAGAATGGGTCAAAGAGGTCAATGACAACACCTTTTCAAAACCTCGCTGTTTTTAAATTAGTACAACGACACACTTGTATTATTCCAATGTTAAATACACAAAACGCGTGTCTAACGTAACATAATATTATAATGTTTCGCAATTTCAGGTACTCAGTAATAATAAGACGGAGACCTCTGTAAATTAAACGTTCATACATGTTGTTGATATAGCAATTCTCCGTATTTGAAAAGGAAAAATTACATCACGCAAGGTAAAGAAAAAGAAAAAGGTTCTGTAACAATCTTCGAGCTTATTTCGTCATATTTATGTTATCTGGTATGACGATCACCAATAAATAGGACCAATATATGAATGCAACATAAATTCAGGTGCATATGGTTAGACAGTAAGCAAACACCAACATAGTTAGCAGAGGATGACCTGGGCCATAAATTTACTGCGAATATAATTTAATGAGTTTAGTCAACCCAAGACATCGGAAACAGTGGACATCTATGGAGGAAACCTTTGCCCAACATTGGTTGAAAAAAAAGGTAACCCAAGTACCTACATAGAACTTGAAAATGCTAACTAAACGAACAAAACTTAACCAATATAAATACCCACTTGTAATTCCTAACACCGGCCAGCAGCGGCGCCCCCTTCGAATAAGATGAAGAAGTTACACAATTACCTACACATGGCATCAGAACGATAAGATATTCGGCAACTTTATTCCACGTACTCATGACTTAAAAAAAAATGTGAAGTTTGCGCGAGGTACATTATACGAGGTAATATTCTAACTCTTATTATGTATTTTGTATAACTCTCTATTACAGTTCTTTGCTTTATTTTTTTTGTATGAAAAAAAAATTTTTACCCATTTTGTGGTATGACTATAAACGCAAATAAAACCTACAATTATCGTATATATATTTGATGAATCAATCTCTGAAAGGGTGCGGAAAAGCCTGTTAATATGTTATAACTTTTTTTCCTCCAATAATGGGTTAAATGTCGTACATATGAAGTTAACAATAAAAGTTTTACCATTAATCAGAATAAAGTAATAATTGTATTTCACAAACGGTGAACAAAAGGTTTATGTACAAAATAGCACAGAAAAGGAATCCATATTTTATTTCCTTTGGAAGTAAACTCTTAGTGAAAACGTCTGTTCACATTTGACGAGTAGAAGAATCGAGTTTTTATGAATTTATTTAAAAAAATCAAAATATCATTGACTGGCTAACGTTCATTTTTACGTCTGAATTGATGTTATTCTTGCAATTTTATCTACTCACAGTTTTGTACATAAATCACAAAAACAGAAACCACATTCGATAACGTATCTTGAATTATAATTAGATAAGATATTTGATAGAGTAGATACTATAACTGAAATTCCTCTCAACGTTATCGGGGAATAGTTTGTACAAGCAGTATAAGTTAGTAACTTAGCAGAGAAGAGCATTAAACACGTTTCATGTAGATAATATATTATACCGACTGTAACACACTGAAGTTTGGTTCACAAAATTTCGTTCGCATTTACGTTCAGACTTTCGTTACATTCAAACTATTGGAACGTCAAATCTTGCTGAAATCCCTTCCAAGATGAATTGTTGTTAATCTCACTAGCTTTTCGGGACATTACTGACTCTGATAGCTATGATTATAACTATTCTCATTGTGCCAGTAATAGCTAAAGATAAGTTATGAGCTTGCATACCTTTGTACAATTTTCTTTTCAAAGCAAATATAAGCTCACTTATTTTATTTTAGAACATATTTCAACATTGGCCACTACTGTCTAAGAGTTAAACATTTTCAGCTTTAACTAATTTTTTCGTTTGGATTCCAGTCCATATTGGATTTAGGTATCCAATTTTAGAATTATCTGAGGCATTAATATTACATTCCCCACACCGTCACTCCTGGCTGAACTATAATATACGCAAATTGATCTCATATCAGTTTTTGTGGATAAACGCGATGAAAAATTTAAGCTTTTCACCGTTTGGTTATAAAAATAAAAAAATTGTTTCAAAAAACTTTACTTCATCTTCTTTAAAATTGTCATTATAATCTTTTCAATTACTCTAAACTGTAATGTTACCTTACTCATAATTATAATGCACATAATTAGTGCTTTCAGTATAGTTTCTAAGTGATCCAATCGCAGCACTTTGTTACATGATCATGTACTGTACGTCCCATTGTCGCTGCACGTTGTAATACAAGATTGAATTATGTAATATTGTCGTGTATCGATTGTATGTGTCAGCAGACGAATGACATGGGTCTATCCTATCTCTGTTTCACTATCTTCATATAGTGCGGTACGATTGCGTAAGTCCGAAACTTTTGTTATTTTTATAAGTAAGTTCGCCGATGAAACGGATCAGACGAAGCTTTAATAGCTAATAGGATTGTTTTAGTTGAATGTTTTTAAAGTTGGCTTATATTTTAGCTTAATGTAAGACTTTATATAAATTAGCTTATTTATGATCGCGGTCTCCACAACTCTTGTGTTGGAAAGGCATTAAAAGTGATTAAAATTTTTAGCGTGAAAAAATATTCAACTTTATTACCTACTTAAGCTGCCAGCTTTGTAATATTACTTCAATTCGGCCGCTCATATGTACTCCGCATTCACATAGTATTGAATATTTCATGTATGTCTGCCTAAACGAATTACGTCTGAAACGAATATACCATTGATATAAACGACTTGATTGATCTCCGTTAACAACGTCTTGATTATAAGTATAATCAAAACTTCGTAAAGATTTTACCTACTGATGAATTTTCAGTAGAATCCAAGCATTCTTATAATCCAAATTGGTCCTGCTATGTAATCCACAAGAGTGTTCTTTCTCCACAGAGAACTTTTTGGAGACCCATTTCTTTAGAAAGAGGTAATATTATATTCGGTTACAACATTCCCCTGAGGGTGGACCGAAATAGTAGTTTATGCAATGGTCATATAATAGGGGTTATTAAAACACGAGCGTGGGTTTATCACATGAGGCGAAGCCGAATGTGATAATATTAACACGCGAGTGTTTTAATACCTAATTATATGTCGTTGCATACACTATTTTATCTTCACTCATACAGTTGAAATAAAATAAATGTGGAGAAGGAAAAAATATGCAGTATGGCGGGCAATTTAGATTCTCATTGCACCATGACTGTCCATGTCAATAAGCCTAGCGCCAATAAATTAAAAAGTAAAAGTGTGCTATAAAAATTAAAAAGTTATTTTATGATGCAGTTGTTTGAAAATCGAAGGAAAATGTTGAACTGTAATGGCTTCTTTTTTAATTTTACAGCACCACGAATATAAAGTACGTGTTTATGCAATATTTTTTGAATTCGTATTTGGACGTAAAACGTAGTGTACGTTGTGAGTGTAGATAAAACTAATTTATATTTTTTGCTGCTAGTCTTAGTGGCCTTGTAAGGAAGTTATTCATCCATGATAACGTCATATATGTAGTGGTTATTATACTGAGCATTAAACTAAAACTTATCTTTTTAGAACCTACTTTATAATTCGTCTTACAATAAACAGATTTGGATGTTTTCTACTTCTTAAATAAGCACACTTTCAATCACAGAATTTTGAAAATATAAAAAGGCGTGCTCACAAATTGTGAAATTATGGACAGATGGATAACATACACCATCCGTTGACGGAGTATGCCCGGTCAATCAGTCAGCTAGACAACTGCAGTTGATTAGGTATTCAAACGATCCAGATATTTTTCGAGTAGAAAAATGTTTGTTTGACTATCACTTGTTGGATCAATATTTTTATAGTGGATGTCGAATATTATTGAATTTATTTTATACTGCAATCGTGTAGGATTGATGGATTCCATATCAAAGCTGTATTAATAGCGTTATATTCAGCGCACGTTCCGTTTTCATATACGGGATCAGTCACACTTGTGCGTCGCTATTAATCATACAAACAACTTTTTAAACACTGCGTTTTTTATCGTGAATCCTGTACTGTAACAAATACAAAACACGTAAGTATTGAAAACAAGGTGCTAAATCGCTAGGAGATAGAAAGGATATAAAATTTATAAGAAAGTTTAAAATGGGGAAAACGTGCAACCATGACCCATAACAAATACGATAGAAATCTGCTTTGTTAAGAATTTAGGTCTTTCACATCATAGTATATATCCAAGGTAGTCCATACATAGCCTTAAGCCCACTTGATGCAAAGCTATTGCACATCACAGACTGTACGGCGAATACGCTCAGCAGCGATGTTTTTTCTACTTGTAGTAGTACGTTTAAAAGTTACTGTGTATCACGTTTGCGTACTGCTTCGGAATATCGATTGCAAAATAATATATTAACCCTTCCTGATTAATGATGATTCATGGAAAATGAAATCACGTTTCAATTAGGTCTACCTTTGATCAACAAGCTGGTAGTAATGTAATATATTTGTGAGATAATGAGGCTTTCGCGTGGTACACGAAAAATAGCAGTGGTTAAGTGAATTGATAACTTAAACGTTGAAAATTTCCTAGTGTGTATGCCTCATTAATTCTCGCTTAATTTGTTGGCTACCCCGTCAGCAGTAAATTTTTGTGTAGAAGGACTTGGAGTGTACATAAATATTGTACATCTGGTTACAAATACAAAGAAAATAAGATTTTTTAATCTTGTTTTTTTTTCATTTGCAGCAAAATTGTCAGCATCTTGTTTGTATAAAAAAATGAGGAAGGAAAAAGTATTTATTCACAGAAAAAAATTGTTACTATTTAAATATTACCCCTGCCAAACTGCAAAGGATAAGGATATACCAATCTCAAAATAACGATGAATTGATAATGTCGGCAATTACTTCAATTGGCAAATTACTAAGGATAGAAAGCTCATGCAGCCGGAAACGAGGTGGTACAAACCGCTACGACGTGCTACGACCCACCTCACTGTGTTTTGCTACGAGCGGCTACGTCGATTGCCGCTAGTACGATAATAAATTCTACGAGTCAGTCAAGTTAATATTTTAATTAAGATAATATTGGCCAATGAAGCATATAATTTAAATAAAAGCTCATTTTTGCAATATATTGTTTAGATTATTTCTATAGTTTGGAATTCCACAAGAGATATTATAAATAGGCTTCCACTGATTTAATTTAATCTAAACGCTACCGCACTATTAGAACGAATCTAATTGAATAGATGAATTACTTATTAATACACATAGACAATCTAGTAAGAGAAAAGAAGTGAGTTATCATTAAACTCCAGTCGACGTCAAAATCAGCGAACTTCGAAGTGCACTATTCAGAAGCTCACAATCCAAAGTTATACAGTTGTTGTCTGAAGTGTTAAGACCACAAACAAACAGGTTGCGGCTCGCGATCTCTAATCTGAATGTCAGAACAGTATCACCAAGCACTCTAGACTCGATGGCAAAAGGGCCCAAGTCACAAACGATTATCACCTGAATGCGAGAGCAGACTTTTAAATCGAGAGCAAAAGAATAGAGCTCAGTAATTGTGCTATTAATTCAGTGAGGGACGGTATTATACTGAACAGTGGTGTTATTTGTAGACAGAGATAACAAACAAGATATGGGGAGGCTTTGTTGTGATTGAGAGCCTTTCGCTTAACACTTGCTTTATAAACTATTACGGCGTGAAATTCGTTTTCTTACAACCTTCCAGCTGCTCAAGATTTATGTTTGGGTTTCACATTTAATATTCATGAGGATAATGAAGAAACTTGGCTTTAATTTTGAAAAGTAAATAGACTTAGGTAATTTGTTTCATGAACGTATTAATGCTTGTCTTAGCAGATAAGTTTTTCGCTGCCTGCAATAAAAGATAATTTAACTTAAATGAATTATATAGTAGATCCAAACTATTTGACATAAAACCAACTTATAGCTTTGAGCGAATTCTATAGAAATACCAGCTTCATCATAATAAGAACCGCTCCAATATTACCATATTATTTCAATGTTTCCAAACTTACATATTTTATTACGCCAAGTTTCAGCTTAATCGAATGCCAATTAGAAAGCAAGATTAAATTAACTATATATAGTTTCTTTTTTATTTTAACAAGCATTGCAACTAGCTGCAGTAAACAAACATTTTTATTAACTATCCCTAATTTCACAAATTACTTATATATTAAACTCAAAATAGCCACAAAATCAAATCCACTAAAATAGGTCGAACAAATACCTCACTGTGTGTATTTATGTATTGTGCCATATCCGTATCACGTGACGTTGATAATGAAACGAGAGTTTGTGAGCTTAGTAAACGCAACATGCAAGCGGCACAATAGATGAGATGAAATTGATACATTATTTGATTTGTATTTTATAAAGTCATGCAGATTTGTATAAAATACTAGTTTCTGCAAGCGGCTTCGTCGGAGTGAAAAGTGAGTTATCATCCCAAAGGAACATTATACCAGGATAAAAAATAGCCTATGAGCTATTGAAAACTATAATCTATATCAGTGCCAAATTTCATACACATCCGTTCAGCCGTTGTGGCGTGATTGAGTAACAAACATACATCCATCCAATCTATCGCATTTATTATATTAGTAAAGAAAGAAAGAAAGAAAGAAAATATATTTATTTAGCACAGAACAGAAGGTAAGTAAGGTTGCGTTTATTTGTACTCTATAAGTAATATCACATCATCTCTTTATTTGTATCGATTGTAACGTTTTATGATCGAAAATAAATGATGTCAACAGTATTCTGCGCTAAGTCCCAACCAATGCTTCACCCGAGGATACCAAGGACGACATCTACGATGCCCCCATCGCCACCCTTAGGAGCATATGGAGGCAAGACATCATCATCGTCACTGGGAACCTGAGTGCAAAGGTTGGGAGTTTCAAAACTAACCGCGAGCGGCATATGGGTACACAGCAACTTGGAGTGTGCCACAAAAATAGGGTGCGATATGTCGAGTTTTGCCAGAACCAAGACTTAACCATCGGGGGAGCATTAGTCATTCATGGCGACCACCATAAATACACAACTAACTCACCCGAGCGCAGTCTCGCTCGGAACGTCAACGCGAGTGCGCGCGCGTCACATCGATGCGCCCGCGCCCTGTGTGTTTACCTAATTTTTGTCTGCGAGCATACTATACACCTACCTTCGCGTGTAAAATTAGTTTCGGTAGTGTTATTCTTTGCGCGTAATATTATTGCTAATGGAGTGCGCTAAGTGCAGTAAAGTGTTATCCAAAAATGGATCGCACTTTCAATGTCAAGCATGCTTTGGAACATTCCATAGAGGCTGTGTTAGAGGACTTCTCGCAGATATTCGTGCAGGTATCAGTAGAATTTACTGTAACAATTGTGAAGTGGACTCCCGAACGGATGACGAAGAACAAGACGAGATAAAAAAGGATTTCGAGAAAATACTTAAGGATATCCAGAGAAAAGTTAGTGGAATACCTACCTTAAAAAGCCAACTCGAATCCATAAGTACCAGTATGAGTATGCTTTCGGATAAATATGACACGCTTATCGCGGAACATGAGCAATCGAAGCAAAAAATAACAGAGCTCAAAAAGAACGTCACAAACATAAATAACAAGATTATATATTTGGAGAAATGTAACTCAGCATTGGAACAGAAGGTCCAGGAATATGACCAGGCCTCGCGTAAAAATAACCTTGAGATTGTAGGCGTTGAACAGCTGCCGGGAGAGAATCTACGCGAAGTGGTGACCAAAACTGGGCAGCTCATCAATGTGAGCAGCACGGAAATTGAGTGGGTTAGCCGGCGACGACAGCAGCGTACCGACAGTGGTAAGCCAGCACCAATTTTGGTTGGCTTCCATGCTACCACTAACGGCGCTAACGAACGCGACACCTGGCTCGCTCAGCGGCGCAAGTTGCACGAGATCACTGGCGATGTTATCACTGGAGGTAGTATGCAAAATAAAGTATACATCAACGAGGATCTTACTAAAGCTGCCAAGGATTTATTGTGGAATACTAAGAAACGGCTGCATGGGCTATGGAAGTACGTCTGGGTCTCCAATGGGAAAATTCTTGCTAAAAAGAATGATGGTGATAAGTCACTTTGGGTACGAGCAGAGAGCGACCTCGACGAAATTATCAAAAAGTGAACCTTCCGTCCTCAAATAAAGTGTCTTATTGTGTTTAACTAATTATCAAGTTCGCAGCGTTAATAGACGGTATCGAGGTTATTAGTGATAATACATTTGATGCGTCAATAGTGAACAGCATAGACGATTGGATAGCGACGTGGAACTCTAATCAAAACTTTAGAGAAAACAGATTAAATTACTTATTAGGAAAGGAAAAACAATGTTTGGATAAAGCAATTATAAAGAATATGGGGTCTGGCGAACCTATGAAAAATATATGTAATAATTTTGCTCGTACATTTGCTGAGGAAATAGAGAAAATTAAACATATTTGTAGTATTAAGTTTCTAGATAGAAGCTCCTACGTTGAACAAACGGACAGAAGTATGAGATGGCAGCCCGTAGATAGTAATTATGTAAAACAAATAATAACTCAAATGGATAAAAATAAGTCACCGGGTTGCGATCTGGTGCAAATGTCCGATCTTAAACTTTTTGTAGATTCTGTTGGCCCTGTGATCTCTAACCTAGTCAACTTGTGTGTACAAAATGGTGTGTTCCCTAGTATGTTAAAAGAAGCCATAGTTCGACCAATATATAAAAAGGGAGAACATAAAAATTATAGCAATTATAGACCTATATCAATTTTATCCAGTGTAGACAAGATTATTGAGAAATGTATCATTAGCCGTTTGAATAATTATCTGCTGAAAAATAATGTAATCAATTATTGTCAACATGGTTTCCAAAAAGGTAAAAGTGCTAACACTCTTCTTACTCGATTTACTGATGAAATTAATACATATTTGAGTGAAAAAAAGTTTGTAGTCGCGGTCTTCTTTGATTACAAAAAAGCCTTCGATACCCTTGAAACTGAGACCTTATTGAATGCCATGGAGGAGTGTGGAGTGAGAGAGCCGCTGAACAAATGGTTCCGCGACTATCTCACATCACGGTCCTATCGAGTAAAGGTAGGTGATGAGTTCAGCGAAGAGAGGAAGGTGGGGTGCGGGGTGCCGCAGGGGTCCGGATGCGGGCCTGTGTGCTACTTATTACATGTGAATAGTGTGTGCGGCGTACTGCGCCACTGTTCGGCGCATATGTTCGCGGATGACCTGTGTGTGCTGCGCGCCGGCACCGACCTCGCTGACACCTGTCGGCTCGTTCAACATGATGTAGACGCAGTGGTAAAGTGGTCTCATGACAACGGTATCGTTCTGAATGGCGATAAAACTAACCTGTTGATGATTCATTCCCCTCATATTCATCTAAATAAAGTATGCCCTTCCATTTTTACACATAGCTACGATTGTATGCATAATCATAATTTAAACTGCAATTGTAAACCAATTGAACAAGTAGAAGGTGTCACATATCTTGGAATGAAGGTTGATGTAAATTTTTCTTGGTCTTCACATGTTGATTGCATTTGTGGTAAGCTTAGAATATTGTTAAGTAAATTCTATCACTTAAGCTTTAAAGTTCCCTCCAGTACCTTAAAATGTTTATATGTGTCTTTAGTTAATTCATTACTGAGTTACTGTCTTGATTGCTATGGGTTGACTTTTAAAAGTAATATGCAGAAACTAGAATCAATACAAACTAGATTTTAAAATTATTAGTAAACAAGAAAACTAAAAATAGCTGTAAAGGAGACTATAGTAGGCTATTCAAAATATGTAAAATTCTAACAGTTAGCCTTAAACATAAATTCGTATTATTAGTCAATAACCATGGCGTTCGGGATAGTGACGCACTAGTTTCTAACAGGTATACTACAAGGTCGATGACAGCGGGCAAATATGATGTACCCAGAGTTATTAATTACTATGGCGACAGAACTTTAAAAAAACGCGTTCCCTATTTATTGAACACTTTGCCTGCTGACATCAGACAAGAAGATAATAAATTAAAATTCGCACGGAAACTTAAAAAATATTTGTTAGATTCTATTTAGTGCATTTAGGTTAAGTAGTTTATTACATGTTGGGTTCTAGATGTAACTTATAATAAGAGAGACTCAATGATCTCACAGTTAAACTGCGTAAGCAGTTTTGTGGGGCAATGTATTAGTTTTAAGGAATTTTTAATTTTTAATAAATAAATAAATAATAAAATACCCAAACAAGCTTTGGACTGAAATCCCCAAGGGAAAAGAAATCGTGGAACTCCCCGTGAACCCTGGCGTCGCACCGTGTTGGCAGAAGCGGCAAGCATTGGAATGACGTGGAGTGAGGTGAAGCGTGAAGCTCAAGACCGATCGCGATGGAAGAAATCTTGGGACGCCCTTTGCCCTATTTCGGGGATATAGGACATTAAGTCAAGTAAGTCATTTTGCGCAGCTTGCTAAAACACAAAATTACATCTACAGCCACATTATTCAACTCGACTGAAAGGGGAATGCCCATTTTGTAAGGGAACTTGGGCCCCTTTGAAAAAATGGTTGTATCTTAATGAATTTGGTTGTTTATTGTAGAAAATACACGTTATATTCATAATTAGAAAAGATTTTTTATTTATTTTGCGGGGTTCTCGAGATATAACGATGTTGCTGTTCTTGAAATGAACCCTTATTACAATGCAATAAGGTGCATACAAATGTCCAAGTGAAGGCACCTGATCTTTTGTTGTCTGTACATATAAAGTAAAGCACACGGATGAAAAAATATACAAAAATATAAATCCTATTTATGAATATTATTGAAATCGCAGACACGATACCTCATAAGGGGCCTGTGTATGGGCAATCTCCTTTGACGCTGAAATTTCAGCAATACGTAAATCCAATCTCTTTCTAGGTTTGGTTCGTTACTTCGATGAAATAAGTTTTTTTTTAATTTATAATGCTACGGTAACATTTTGTGTGTTAGAAGTTTTATTTTTTAAATCTTGTGTGGGTGTTACACGAAGACGACTTCACAGACTGTTAATTAGATTGGTATTGATCATGGAAAATATCAACAAAATAATCATTGAACTGTTGTATAGGCGAAGTCGTGTAATGCTGCTCCCGTTACACGAATTCCCTTTTACAACAGTTGTCTTAAAATATGCTGTTATGGAAAATGGTAATTTGGAAGTTTTCTTATATTTTTTCGATTACTGGTAATGGTCGGTCGACTCAAGATTAAATTTGTTCCCGCTGATAGCTTTGGCTTAAACATTCATAAGATTGTTTACTAAACTTTATTGTTAATGACTATTAGAGGAAAAAAAGAAAATACCAAATTAATTTTAGGTGTAGTTTGATAGTTAAAGGGTTTGTTAAAGTAGGTTATTGGGCAGAGTTATTTTGCGAGATGGTTTTTTGCAGGAAATAGTATTTAACTTGTACCATTTTATATATAATCAAATTGTGTTCAGGATCTATTTTGGTATAGATACCGGACATAATTTGAATATTATTATTAAATAATTCTTAAAATATAATAACTGAAATTTATACTTTCCTTATCGTTCAGCGTCACAGTAAACTTTAAGAATTATAGTCAGTTTGTGTCATATAATCAGTTTACTATAATCATCTCATCGATCAATAAGTCTATCAGCTCGAATAACCTTCATGTTCTGCGAATGACATCCAGTTTAAACCAGCAAAGTTTCAAAACTATTTGCCAATATGTAATGTGGTGTTGGTCAGACTTGATAATAAAATGCAACCGAAACTTGTTTTGATTATACACTGATGTTTTGTATGTCGTATATTATTTTCAACTCTATTGGTAGATAAATAGAGTTTCCTTTTGCTTGATTACAGGATAGGATGTTGTATACCCTGATGTTTGCTACTAAATAGTGCTTTATTCAAACAGTGACAGCGGTGAGAGTTTGTGTCTTATCAATTGAATATTTAGCTGGCACTCAAAATCGTTAATAAAAAAAAAACAGTAATTTTCAAGTTCTATTTTCATTCAGAGCGATAGAAACTATCAAACTAAAGATTAAACATTGCAGTGTAGTACGGGCAGGTCTCATTTTAATATTTTTTTCAAAAGTTTCTACTTTTGTTAGTAGCTTAAATCTTAAAGTTTATCTCAAAAACGTAATAAACAACATTTCTGAGATTTTCTTTTCATTATGGATTTCGGGATATCCTACAGCAGCAAATCATATTTTATCTTACCCATTTACCCTTTAGGGATATCAGATATCTTCTGTCCTTTCACATAACATCTGCGTGTCGCCTCATGACCAACAAACATAACACATGTAACACAGTTGGGACACATTAATTTATAGGATTTGCGACTAGAACCGCAAATGTACGAAACTTTGATACTTGCAGAAAGTTTTCTTTCAAGAAAGGCCTTTGAAGGAAAGAATCGTTACTGAGAGGATCATACGCATCTTTGACTTGTTTATTTTTTCTTCTGATTTTACCAACACAAAGACGATGATCATGATACAAATTCTATTATAAAATACCTACATGAAACATCATAAACCACTGAGCACTAATTGACAAGAGTAAACATAACGTGCAAGTGAAACGTATACGTATAAACGATTAGTGAGTCAGCTATTACTGGTCCAGGAAAATTACAGATAGCATCAGATAGGTAATCACCGAGGATGACATGAGCTCTATGAAAATGATTTAGTAGAGTAATGAGACGGAGAACTCAAATCAGCAATATGTTATTCATGATGGTAATAATGAGACTCATAAGTTAGCAATAATTCCGTAGAAGTAATTACGAGAAGCATAATGAGATCAGTCTGAAATAACCAATATACCTTGAAAACAGAATCCTTAATAGGGAACTATCCGCAAAGCTGAGCTCAGATGGCGCCACTGAAAACAAAGGATAACCACAGAACATATATACCCTAAGCCGGGAGGTTAACAAACTATACCAAAGAGTATGTAACACTACGTTTTTTTTTTTATACTGTCAAAGTCGAGCGGCAATATTTCGCAGTTTAAGCATACAAAATATAAAACTAATAGCATGTGCTAATAGTGAAAGAAAAATGGAGCTAACTAATAATTGAGGAAATCAGACCATACTGTACCTAAAAACCCGGCTTCAAGAGCGCGGTGCATCAGTAAAAGGAAAAAGAAAACGGATTTAGTTGAAAGGTACGAATATGAATGCGAACATTGGAAATCTTGTGTAACTTGCAGATATTACATCAATTTAATATGTAATGAGATCAATGTACTTCCAATTAATATTCAAAACAATACTTCCAGGATGATTTTATATGACTTCCATAATTACTTTGCAGTGGAACCGTTTTGCACACGGTTACATTTTGATGGTGGACAGCAGTCCAATGCACTATTAATTGCCAAAAGCCTTACCAAAGACCTAAACGCTGACTCCCTTACCATCCTTAATAATTTCGAATAAATATATATATTCTTTTAAGAAGGTGATTTGTAAAAGCAGATATTAAATATCTTTGTTTTGATAGTTCTTACTCTAAAATTAGAAATCTTGTCATTGAATCATAAATTAGTTTATTGGCACTTGATATTATTACATTTCATTTACATCTACTGTCTTCATTCTTTCAGGTTTGATCTAAACATAGAAAAAGGACTGAAAATGTATCTGCGTATCTGCTGCACGTTAGAATGGCATTTGCAGCTAATGCTTGTTATTATGTTTTATTGCACCACCCGGTCTAAGGCCTCCATGAAAATATCAGTACCTATTTTTACAACAACAAAATAGATATTATTATTTTTATGTCACCTGGATGAAAACTGAAATTAACATCTAGAATACACACAAAATTTGTTTTGAGTGGTGTTATTTTCCGTTGTCAATATTGTCATAACATAGGATCACACCTATTTTCAAGAAGGGTCAAGGGCTAGATAGTTGTGTATAAAATAAGTACCTACATTTACCTAAATTTCAGTGCTGTGCTATTAAAATGTACCTACTGTGTGTTACTTAATTATAACAAGAAATAAATGAAAATTCTTTGTACTTGTATGTTATTTATTTTTCTTAGGATTGATTACTAATACAATTATTCATATACAATGTTGTCTGCCAATATAATCGAAGAAATCCTGGTCAACCTGAGTAATGTGTCAAAACCGTTAAAAATAGACCAACTGTTAAAGTAAGTAACCGGTGAAACTTATTATTTCTGAGAGTAGGTACTGAATCTATATTATTGTCCAAGTATCAAATTAAGTTAAAAAGAAATATATTTCTTTATTTACAATATTTCACATCAATTAACAAGAGTTTTAGAAGGGTTATTGTCATGAAACTTAGGTCTAGAGTTGAGTCTAAATCTAGGCTATCTGGGTATATCCATGATATCAAAGTTACATTCTTAAGGGCCAAGTTATTCTACTTACGAAAGGTGTTTTCTTATTGTTTTACCACAAATGAAATTTAGCTTTTTGAAACACTATTTTTAAGGCATTATTGTGAAACTTATTCCAACAGCACCGGAAATTTAAAGTGCTGATTGTTTTTTCTCAATTTGTTCAAAGTTTCCTTCTCTGTTTATCTTTCATCGACTCTTTTTTCTCCAAACAATGGTAGGTAACCCCCTTATTTAATATTTTTCTATTTAGTTTCAGTCCTGTAAGTATAAATTAGGTTTTATTAACACCATATGGTTAAACATGCGTATTTATGTAGACATTAAAACCATTTTGTAGTTGTGTTTAATTAGTACACAATGTTATGTACCTTCTTTTTAATGTCTATAGCATTAAACATAATAATTACTGTTATTATTTGAATAAAGGTTGCCTTAGGATAATACACTGACCTGTAAAATACCTTCTTTATTAAATATTCCGCTTTAGAACGGTCAGGACACAGCCTTGACTTTTTTGTAAAATTCCTGCGACGAATAGTAATTTCCCATTGCTTGCGAATGGCGTTTTCTGGGATCATATGGCCGGTTTTATTTCTGCATCCATAAACACAACACTGATGCATTCTTGACCAACAGCTAGCAATATTATTATTTAGTTTTTGAACACAAGTTATTCTTAAAACAGTAAAAATAGTTCGGTAACCACTAACACACTGTAGTAGACGCCATGTTGTTATGTTTTTGTTTACTTTTATCCTTCAAGCGCCATCTGGCGGGAGCAATTGGCAGTATTGTTCCCTATTAAATAGTGGATACTGTCTCCTAAAAAACAACGGATGCATACCACAAATTTCGCAACAAAAAACGGTGAAACACACGAAATATACAGCCGTGGGTTGAATAAGAATGTTCGCTTTATAAGCTGCCGGCGAGGAATGGAAACAAATGAAGATTGTCGTAAGAGATGCATGCCATCCGCGCGGATAGATGATCAGCCTTTTTGTAAAATTATTTTACTCATGCGTCGCTAAGTTTAGACTTTGAATTCGTGTTTAGAGTATGGAGCATATTTGCTGTCAATATCAATAATATAATATAATATAATTATATGTGAAATCCAAATAAAATTATTTGGATTTTTGATTATTAATCTATCCCTGTATGGAGGCCGTTTTGCAATTTTCTTTCTTCTTATGGTATTTATTTCCGCCCAAAGATGCGTTGAAATTAGTGTTGAAATATGGAACTTTCAAAGCTCATAACTTTCAATTATTATTTTTTTGCTTTTTTTTCCATACAGGGCTAGATAGTGATGAGAAAATTTATGTATTTTTTTATTTTGAGCGTACATCGTCGAACAGTGAAGTAATCTCTAGACTACGTTTATATGGAATTATTTTCTACTAGTGTAACCTTAAGTCTTTTTTTCATGATATCTAGACTGCCAAAGGTCTGGTTATAAAATTTCTCACGCTCAGTTTCGTCCTAAATCATCATCCATTACGATACAAATTTTTAAATGTGCTAATTCATACACGAACTAGCTAATTACTGCTCATCACAGCATCTATCTCTTTCGCACGTGTTGTCATTTGAGAGAGCATTAATTTTAACCTCGTGCACAAAATAGTTCGTGCCGTCGACTAGGGGAACCTTAATTTTCCTAAGTGGCATGTAGTTCAGTGGTTACATTGTTATTGTCATAACTTTGTTCTTCTATACCAATCAATATTATATGTAATCGTATAATTAAGTATTCTAGTGACAGCAAATATACTCCATACTCTAAACACGAATTTAAATTCTAAACTTTGCGACGCATGAGTAAAATAATTTTACAAAAAGGCTGATTATCTATCGGCGCGTGTAGCATGCAACTTTTAATCGCCAGACTACGTTTGTATGGAAGAATGATCGACTAGTGTAACCCTAAACAATTGAGCATACAGACAAATCTTCATCATTCTTCAAGTTTTTTCAGTATTTATGTAATAATTATCAACATTGTTTCAAGAACGAATTGTTGTCACATTACACTACGCGTATAACGGTACAATGGTACTTTTATTAATCTTTGTTAAAAAAATACACTGCGTGAGATTATTCGCCACGCGACAGTACGTCACATGTTAAGCTCTATGTAAATTGTTTCACAATGTTTTTTTACTCTCTTCACATTACTTAGTATGTGTCTGTGGTGTTAGTGTATTCATATCAATGAAATCGTGGGCTACTATAGAGGTTTAATTACCTACTGAATAAACAGAATAGTAACTTCAGTAAACCGGACTTTAAGGTTAGCTTGGCATTGAAACCCCAATTAGGACCCTAGTTTAGTATATTTACAGAAACTGCGTAATGCGATTGTTCTATCTACACTTTACCTTCTATTATTACAGAACCTAGGTTTCTTTAATGCATTTTTAGAATAGAATTATTGTAGGGCCGAAATACTAACAGAGAATTTTAAACAAGGCTTTCTTAAAAGAATTTGATAATTAACCCATTGAGTGCCCGAAACATGAATCCACGAGAGAAAAACAGGCGTTTTAATTGTTATGGGAATTACGGCACTGAACCAGTTAATCCAGTCATAACTGTTAAACCGGTATTGTTACAATCATATAAAATAATTACATGAGTTATATTTGCAGAAAAAGCATTATTAGCATTATTGAACTTATTTAATCATAAACACCTTGATATTACGCAGAAATTTGTGTTCTCCGTAAGAAATGGTTACTCCTAATCTCGTTTACTAAACTAAATTCGTTTACGATTTTGCCTCTATTACGTAATTAAGTTCTATAGTGCTTACCACACACATGGCATGTACCCTCGTCATGGAAGCCACGACCCCGCTTTATTTACGATGTAATTGGCTGGATAGTTGGCCATTGTGTGACTAACAGATTGAAAAGTGTATTGTGTACTGCTCGCATTTTCCGTGATGTGTATTCTACAAATGACTATGGTAGATTATTAGGTTGACTAATTAAGGTTCTTCAATTAATTAAAGCTTTCTTTTCTTGTTTTATTAAACATTCTCTTAATAGAAAAGTTAATTAAGAAAAAGATCCGCTCCCTTGGCTCTACTAAGATTGTGCTATTCTGAGGTCTAATATACTGTGGAAATCAGAATCTAGATCTCAGATCCAGCATTAAAGCTACTCGTATATACCCCCAACGCAGAAAACAAATTGGACCCTTTTATTTCTATTAATAGTACGTATAACTTAAGCAATATTTAGGCACAAAAGTCCCCGATTACTGAGCCCTATCGCTTTTACAAAATGAGTTTGTCTAATAGTATTAATTTATAAATACGGCAAAACTGGGATTGTTGCATGGTAGAAAATGTCATAGCAACACAGAGCTCTAAAGTCAATTAATATCAATTAGGTCATTAAGTAATGTTCTACTTTTTCTCTTTAAATAATGTTGAGACGATCGTTTCAAAGTAGAATTGAAGGGACCTCCAAATCGTTAAATAAATATAATAATAAAAAGTACCCTGAATATATCATAGTGTTGTGATGCATATAATAATGTAAAGCTATGATTTATAACGGAGGGCTGGATAGTCTACTCAGCCCGTTCATGGTCAAGGGAAAAGTCTTAGGAGAGGATTATGGCTCTACTAAACCAACGTTTATTATCAAGGGACGCTTTATTACCTTATTAAAGTGATACAATTAAAAATGCTGTTGCGGTAATCAAAACTTTTTGCAAAATCACAGTGGTTCCCTGTGGCTTAAAAACACCTCTCTGGGTTCTGAGTAATAAAAGCCAACTTATCGAAACTGCACCCTTTCTTCCAAACTGTTAACTTCAAAACAGGGACTGTAAAATCAATAGCGCTTTATTTTGATGAAGCCAGCTAGCCATAAGAGCGCTCTGTTTTAAATTTATAAAACCCTTTGTCTTCTTTTGTCAAAATTATAAAAAAAATGTTTGCTCATTTTTCTGTCACTATACGTCGAGGTCTGAACTGCCTCTGATTTCATTATTAAGATCTTCCACACTGTAACTGCCCGCAAAACTGTAATGCCTCTGCCCGCAAATCTGGTGACATACTTTTTTTTTAACTCGTGGAAACTTTCAAAAGGCACCTGAACTTTTGGGGCAAAGCCTAGGGAGCGTGGGGTTTCACCTCACTAAAACCACCCCGGTGATCACCATCAGCACATGGAGGAGGTCCCGTTACCTCTTAAAACACCAACCCGAGACCCCCTCTGTGCAACGCCTGTTAGGGCACATCCCTGGGGAGACTGTAAAGCGTCTCCCCTGAGTCTCGCTGTGCATGGCAGCACGTGATCACTGTGCCATCGTCTTTCCTGGAGTCACTTGATGGTTGGACAGAGTCCCCAGACAGAGACCCCAGAGTTCCGCAAGCTTATGATGCAGGCGGGGTTTCGGCGTTTTAGGTATTGGGGCGGTTGCCTCCCTGACGCCATCTTTTTCTCCGAGTGGGATCGGTCCTCTGACGTTATTCATGTGGATCAGTTGGCGCAATATTATGGGTCTATCAAAGCTCAGGACGAGCATGTCTAAGAGGGAGGCAATGTTATAAGATAGGGCAATGCCGTCTAGTGACTAGAATAAGAACAATAACTACTTAAGCTTGATTTTTTTGTAATTTTCTCGTTTTAGAAAAGTTAGACAAAAACTGCATATAAGTATATGAAAAAAAAGCATAGTATTAATGAAAAATAGTGTTAAGACTCAATGGAAATCCTATTTACAAACAAGGGTTCCTCGAATTTATGAGCATACCAGCGTTCCTGCGGGGAAAATACTCAGTACTACCAAAATGTACGCAAGCGGCGGCGCGCCGGTATCACTTAGCAATCACTGGCAGTCAGTGATGTGCAATAATGCCTTCATCATTTCAGCCGAAATACGTCCACTGCTGGACATAGGCCTCGCCCAGGCGTCGCCACATTGACCGATCTCGTGCGTCTCGCATCCAGCGCTTTCCCGCAACTTTAACCAGGTCATCGGTCCACCTAGTGGGAAGCCTTCCAACGTATCGTCTTCCGGTTCGCGGTCGCCACTCCAGAACTTTTCTGCCCCATCGGCCATCCGTTATGCGAGCAATGTGCCTTGCCCAATGCCACTTAAGTTTGGCAATTCTTCGGGCTATGTCGGTAACCCTGGTTCTCTTGCGGATCTCTACATTTCTGATTCGATCACGCAAGGATACTCCGAGCATCCTCCATTGTGAGCGACCACGTCTCAGAGCCATAGGTCATCACTGGCAGCACACACTGGTCATAGACTTTTGTCTTGAGACACTGCGGTAAATTGGACGAGAAGATACCACGCAACTTCCCGAACGCCGCCCAGCCGAGTCGGATTCGACGGTTGACCGCTTTCTTGAAGTTGGACCTACCCAACTGGACCGTTTGTCCCAGGTAGACATAATTGTCTACAACTTCGAATGTAGAGTCTCCGATCTTGATAGGAGTGGGTGTTACATGGACATTCACCATGACCTTGGTTTTGTCCATATTAATTTTAAGACCCACTCTTTCGGAAGCTAAACTGATGTCATCGAGCATTTTACTGAGGTTCTCCATGGTCTGTCTCAGCCATGACCACTATGTCGTCAGAAAACCGAAGGTGAGTGATGTACTCGCCATTAACGTTGATGCCAAGCCCCTTCCAGTCCAGAACCTTGAAGATGTCCTCCAGCGCAGCGGTGAACAGTTTCGGAGATATGACGTCTCCCTGTCTCACGCCGCGCTGGAGAAGGATTGGTTTCGAGGTCTGATCCTAAAGACGGACTGACATAGTGGCGTTTTTGTACATACACTTCAACACCTTAATGTACCGGTAGTCGATCTGGCACCGTTGGAGAGACTGCAGTACAGCCCAAGTCTCGATCGAATCGAAGACTTTCTCGTAGTCCACAAACGCTAAACAGAGAGGCAGGTTGTACTCTTCGGTCTTCTGTATAACCTGCCGCAGCGTATGTATGTGGTCTACGGTGCTAAAGCTTTCACGGAATCCGGCTTGTTCGGGAGGATGGAAATCGTCAAACCTGCGCGCGAGACGATTCGTGATGACTCTTGAAAACAACTTGTAGACATGGCTAAGAAGTGAGATGGGCCTATAGTTCTTCAGCCGGGCATTGTCATCCTTCTTGTAGAAAAGTACCACCGCACCCCTGCACCATGCCTGTGGCGTTTTGCCCTCGAGTATGAATCAAACAGCTTCTCAAGGGCCTTGAGGACCGGTTTTTCACCTGACTTCAGGAGTTCAGCCGTGATTCCGTCATCACCCGGCGGCGCCTTGTTGTTTTTAAGCTGTTTCAGAGCCATTCTAATCTCGTACAGGCTGACGTCCGGGATATCTTCCGTATAGTGCCGGGTCAATCTAGCTCTTGGGTCGTTTGCTAGACTCGCATACGGGTTTGCTGATTGATGTGTACAACTTTCCATAGAATGTCTCGATCTCCCTCAGAAGCTCCGGTTCGGCGGATACGATCCTGCCATTGTCGGTTTCATGAGATGGCTCTGCCCAATAGCCAGCTCCCTTGAAAAACCTTGGAGCCTTTATTTCGCTCAATCGCGTCTTTAGTACACTCTGTATTAAAGCGCTGGAGGTCTCTTTTCAAGGATTAAGAGATCCGTCTATTGATCTGCCGGTATTTGCACGCCTCATCTGAAGACTGCAGGATCATCTCACGCCTCTCCTACATAAGCTTGAGGGTAGGATCAGAGAGCTTTTTGTTTCTATCTGTACGACGGGTTTTGAAAAACTTTCCGACCGTATGGACAGTTTCCACGAATTCGTCGCTGTATTCGTCCACGGAGCTCCCTACGCACTCGAAACGATTCTGGAGTTTTTGTTTGAAAGGTAATTTTGTCGAGAGTGCTATGTTTAAATAAAATCGGTGCAGCCGTTCAAAAGTTATGGGGATTTTACTGTTTGAATCAGGGTGTTTTCGCAAGATAAATGTGTCGGGGGTTTTTTAAATTGTGAAATTTTACTTGTTACCGAATTGATCACAGAGACATCATTGAACATTTGTTTCTTGGTTGACATGATGAAGTTGATCTCATTTTTTGTCGCACCATCGGCCTCGGAGTCCCTTAGTGGCGACTAACGACACGACACCCACGGGCAGACATGGGATGGTGAAATTCTTAACGTCCGGCACCATACGGAACCTTAACGTCCGTCATCATACGGAGCAATAATGCCTTACGGGTATTGTATTCTCTTACAATCTTGAAATGGAAAAGATATTTTTACTTATTTTAAGAAATTGTTATTTCCACCGATGTTAGTATTTCACACTAAAATGTTTTGTTGTATAATTATAAAAATTTGTTGAAATAAATAAGGCCGGAACCTTTTACAGTGGGAATATCATTAAAGCATGTCGAAAATATTCGTTGTATTATATAGTGTGGCGAACACAATAGCGGGCGATAGTGAGTGTCGGAAGTGAAATTCCAGTGCAACAGTGCAAAGTGTGAGCGTGATACAGATCCATATTGTAAGAGCTCAGAAAAACAAAGGAAAATAATAATAAAATATTTAATTAAAAATAAACTTATGCAGTACAATAAAATGTTAGCTAGGTCCTAAGCCGTCGGTGTCCGCCAGAAAAGAGACCGCGAGCCTCGGTGCAATATGCAAGCTAGGCGAGCGGCCCGTGCGTTGCTATCTTCACAGTTGTCAACTTCATGACGGCTCTCGAGCGCCATCTATCGCCTTACAGTCGGCCTTCCTGAAACAGCTGCGCGCCCCGCGTAGCTCTCGCCTCTTGGTTTTGATGACGGCACAGCTTCCTCACGAACTCACGATGCGGCGACAACGCGGTGAGACTGGCATCTTCATGTCAGCTTAAACTGACTTCTGAATGTCAGTGCGATTGACGTCTGGATGTCAGTGGGATTGACGTCTTAATGTCATATTAAACTGACGTCTGAATGTCAGTGTGATTGACGTCTTAGTGTCAAATTGAGCTGACGTCTGAATGTCAGTGTGATTGACGTCTTAATGTCATTGTGATTGACGTCTTAATGTCATTGCGATTGACGTCTTAATGTCAACTAGAACTGACGTCTGAATGTCAGTGTGATTGACGTCTTAATGTCAACTTGAACTGACGTCTGAATGTCAGTGCGTGGGCTTCTGAATGCCAACATAAACTGACTTAGCAATAACCGGTCGACCGTGTCAGTATGACTAACTTCTTAATGTTACAACCCAATCTAAATTAAAATCGATTGTGGTTATAATGATGGCTTACCCTTCAGGGCCCACATCATAAATGTCGTGTCACAATAGCCTCCAAAGGCATCGTCTTCGTCCTAAGGATGACACACGACTAATTATAAAGAATACAACCTCTTAAGGCTAGATGTATTATTGAATTTGGTTTGTAAGGTTGACAGTTGAAGGTTTACCAATTACTAAAATGGATCCATTTAACATTTTTTTATCGTGCACTATTTAAATGAAATAAATCGTCCTGAACAACATTACTTTCGTAAATCTTTACTCAGAACTAGAATTATCTGACTCATCGAAATTTTCGGAAAAGCTTTAACTTATCCCTGGCCAAAACATTTTCATAAAGTCGGCCACGGTTACGTGTACTCTTAATCACGTACCGATCATGAGGTAGCACCATTACAATTTCATATGGCCCGTCAAAACGCGGCATAAGTTTACTAATGCGTAAACCCTTACAAATGATCTTTTTTTACGGCAAGAACTAAATCACCTATCTTAAAAGGTGCTTCATAACGCCGTTTTTTATCATACTTGTCCTTTGCCTGCTGAGACAATTTAGCTGATTGGATGACAGCAACTTCCCTCGTCTAAATTTGGTGATCTATCGGGCACAACTATATCGCCTACTAATTTAGGTCGAAACCCATAAAGAAGTTCCAATGGAGCCTTACCCGTACTGTTATTTATGTTCGAATTTAATCCTAACTGTACCTTAGATAAGTATTTCTCCCAGTAATTATGGTCATCACCAACGTATGCTACAAGGGTGTCAAGTATAGTCCTATTAAAACGTTTTATCTGACAATTCGTACTTGGACTAGCGACCGCCGTTATGACATGATTTCTTTGCCTTTGAGTGCAATACTCTCTAAAGTCTTTGCAGCTAAAAGCTTTGCCTCGGTCGCTTATTATACGACTAGGAACACCAAAAGTTTTAATTAATTGGTCAAACATCTGCAAAACATATTTAAAACTGATGTCTTGATCAGCTTTGATCCATATAAATCTGGTGAAGGCATCTATTACCGCTAGAATGTGCATTTTGCCTAATGGGCTTTTACAGAACGAGACAAGATGGTCTACATGAACCATGTGAAAAGGTACGGCCACCTTTTCAATTGGATGTAACAAGTCCACACTACGACCAGTTGGTTTTTTAGCATATTAACACGATATACAACCACGAGTGTACTTCTGGATAAACCGACGCATACCGTGAAACCAATACATTGACTTTATGGCATTGTAAGTTTTATTAAAATTAATTAACGTTATCATGGAAACTTTCAACGAGAGACCAACGCGGCATTCGTGGAACGACTACATTTGGACCATTTCCAACTTATCTAAACAGTACACCATTATCAAACAAGAAATATTTAGCCAAGCTATTAGTTATGCCCTTCGCAACCTTATCCTTCACCTGCTCCACGAGGGTACGCAACGAGTCGTCATCCTGATGCACACATTCAATTGGGAATTTTTCAACACATCACATTACTGATTCCACAGGATTACGACTCAGCGCATCCACTTGAGCTATGGATTTGGCGGCACGATACTCAACAGTAAAATCGAGGCCTTGAACTTCAAGCCACCACTGGGCTATACGGGGAGACAAATCACGTTTGGTCCTTGTCCAGCGTATTCCGCTACAATCGGTTACTTAAACCTGACACGTATACCTTAAACTTGTTCAGGCTCATGACAACAGCCAACGTCTCTATTTCGAAACAGTGATACCTTTTTTTCGACCGACGTAGTCTGACGACTCACATATACGGAACAAATATTTGTATGACCTACAGATAGTTGTTCCGGCTCTGGGTGTTGTGTATGTGAGTTTATATGTTTGTAAACGCACCCACGATACAGGAAGAAATTCCTAGTGTGGGGCAACGTTTTTTAAAAAAAATAAAAAAAATAAAAATAAAAATAAATATGCGACTGACGTACCTGGTGTACGTTTCCAGGTACAGCAAATTCCATGAGCTGCATTGAGCTTATACATGAACGGCCTGGCTTCGCCATCACACGTTTCTTGCCCTAAATACTCTATACTTGAAACTAAGAAAGAACACTTGTCTAACCTGAGCGTCACACAAGCATCCCGTATTTTCTCTAATACGGTTTTGAGACGGTGCAATGCATTATCATAATTTTCAGCGTAAACGAGAATATCGTATAATTATGCTGTCACACATTGGAAACGTAAACAACCGAGAATATTGTCAATTGTGCGCTGAAAAACTGACAGTGCATTCACTTATCCAAAGCTCATACGCGTATACTGGTAGTGTCCATCCGGTGGCGGTGTTATGAACGCTGTATACTGTATACTATCATCAGCAATTTGTATGCAATGATAGGCTGACATAATATCAAGACATGTGAAAACGCGTTGCTTGGATAACCGGTCTAACCGGTTTAATGCACGGTAATCCTCGCACATGCGTACTTCACCCGACTTTTTGGGGACCAATATGACGGGACTGGCATAATATGAGGAATTTGATTCCTCCACTATTCCTTTACTCAATAAGTCTGATACAATATCACGGACTTTCTCCCGGTCTTCTAAAGACATTCGATACGGACGGTAATAAACAAACTTCGTATCAGTTAATTCAATGTGCATTTGGACTGAACATTTTCCAATTTTATTTTCACTACCCGAAAAACAATCAGAATATTCGTACAGTAAAGATTCTAGGTCAGTCGCGATGTTTGATTCTAGGTTATCCCTTATTTTGTATTTATTATTATCGTCCATGACCGTTATCAACGCTCGCACCACGCATCGGTTGCGCGGTAGTTTTATGATCTCATTACTAATATTAATTATGTTTAAAACAACTTTGCTTTCAATAACCTCGGTGTTGCATTCTGGAATAATACACTCCGCCCTCGAAGTATTATATTCAGTAGCTCGCAGTGTAATCGAACCAGAGACAAAATCAAAACAAGATAATAGTATTTTATTTACACCGGGTTGCAAAATTACTTCGTCATTCGAAACCAACTTGACGCGCTCAACTTCACTACATGCACTGGCAGGTAGTTCGAGAAATTGATTTAAATTAAATATCTTTAAAGATGTCGGTGTTTTAATCATATATACGGTGGAATGCTCTGTCAAAGGCTGGTCTATTATAGTGCCAATCTCTTGAGCAGAGTCTGGTACTATGAAAGCCATACAAGTAGCCTCTTCAACTTTAATTTTAACAACTACCCCGCCGACTGGATTAATTTTTGAGCCACCAAAACCGGACAAAACAATATTTTTGCAAGGATTCGCTTCTAATTTTTATCAATTGGCTACTATCGTGACGCAAGCGCTTTCAAAATCAATAAAATCGTACACAGAAATCATTAATTTTTACGGTGTAATATTTCGAACTACCCGACGCATCAGTGATTATGCGCAATATATCTCATTGTTTGTCATTTTCTTTGTTAGAAAGTGTACGACAATTTTTAAGTTAAAGACATTCTATTTTTATATGGCCTATTTTGAATAAACGTTGTTTCCAACGATTTAAGTTGATAATACAAACGCCGCGCATAGCCTTTTAGTTTAGAGGAACAATTAAATATAGCAGTTTGTTCGTCTCAACCGTAAATGTTTGAAATACCCTCAACTTTTGTAATCCATTGTGCCATTGTATTAAAAGAAGTATGAGGATCGAATGCCTGTATTGGATCACTACGACCGATATATCTGCTGAGCACGACGAATGAATATTATGATGGCAATGTGATGGACTTGCAGTAGTAGCTTCTAACGATGGGACTAACACCGATATCGATTGCATGGAAGTTTTAGAATATACTACACGACAGGTATCTTCAACGCATGGATCCTTTGCTACACTACAGTGTGTGCCTGCGGGGACCCGTTTACGGCACGCGCTAACGGAATTTTGTTAGGTACTGGTGGCAATTGGTTCACGAAGGGTACCGCGGGTAGTGACGGCGGCGTATAGGAACGCTCACCAGATTGGGCATCTGCGTCCTTATTTGCTCCGTTCGACGCGGCGCCAGAAGTACCCTCGGATGCGGGTATCACGCTAACTCTGCCTTGCAAGACTTGGTTTTCTAATAATACTACGCGTTCTAGTAATCTACGTGTAGTATCTTTGACTAGACGGCGAAAGATTTTTCATTTTCGCTGTCGTCCATATTTTTACGTTTACTTTTTTTTATGGTGTCCCATTATTATAGAATAATCACAAGAAGCAATAGATAGGGTACACAGTCAAGTGAAATGCAATTGTAAAATAATTTCAAGCAATAGTCAAACTCGGTACTTGATCAGGATACACTCAGTTATTATTTTAAAACACTTACGTGGGCTGCAATGGTTCAATCCTACTTCTGAGCTGTAAGAGCTCAGAAAAACAAAGGAAAATAATAATAAAATATTTAATTAAAAATAAACTTATGCAGTACAATAAAATGTTAGCTAGGTCCTAAGCCGTCGGTGTCCGCCAGAAAAGAGACCGCGAGCCTCGGTGCAATATGCAAGCTAGGCGAGCGGCCCGTGCGTTGCTATCTTCACAGTTGTCAACTTCATGACGGCTCTCGAGCGCCATCTATCGCCTTACAATATGAACTGTATAAATTTACCACATGTAATCTGGGTCGTTTTGTATGTTAATAATGCATTACGAAATTCACATATTTCCAGAAACAGTTAAAAATAATAATGTTTGCTAGAAATATTATTAGTGTCAGAAGAGTTGAATGCAAGTACTCGGTATACCATCTTGTTATGTTTGTACTACGGAAAACAGTTCTAAACCATATACCAAACATTTGAAAAGCTTAGAACAACAACAGACACTTTCTAATCAGATGTTCTACATTCACCGCACTAGTGCAACTTGTAATGAGCGAGACCACATCGAATCGCACACAAACCAATATATTGTTAAAGTTCCTCCTTTTCACTCAAACCTTGTATAACGAAAAGAAAAAGGTCAAAACCTAACACACTAACATATAGCTATTTACCTGTTTATTTAACACTGTAAAAACTGATTCACATCCATAATACACTTCAACGTAAGGTTCAGTTGAAACCAGCGTCAGGCAACTCCTAGTTGTCTGGCATTTTGCTGAACTGGACCTTTTTGGCGCAACCGCGGGGCACGTTTTTGAAATTAAGTTCCCTTTTATTTGTACCTATATTGTGTGTATCTGTGTGTCCCAAATAAACTAGTTTTCTTTCTTTCTTTCTTAATCCGAGACATAATGTTGATTCAAAACTTCGAGAGAATTAGTATTCCAGAGCATTTCAGCGTGAATGGATTTTTTTAAGTCAATGGAGGATGAAATCAACAACTGAAAATGTTTTGGAATAATAATGGCTTTTTTTGATTTTAATTAACTTTAATTAGCTTTAATTAACCGCCATAAAAGTTACTTCGAGCAGCCATGAACTTTCTAGGAATTTGAATAAAATCATCTCAGGTTGGTGATCTATCAGGAGTGGACTTACCTATATAACGTTTCAGATTTTTGGATTCGTACACCAGCAACTGTATGTTTATAGTTAGAATGATGGAATAAAATTAAGAGACGTCCACGTGTGCGTTTATGTTAATCCAGCCCATTCTCCGGTCGTTGTACATAATGACCGGGTAATCACCGGCGGATATTCCGGTTCACCTTCGCTCCACCGGCACCGGCTACTATCCGGTATTACGTAAACAGAAGGGGTAGCAGCAGAAAAGTATTATATTAAGTCGGAATTGTTCTTTCTGCAATTTTAGAAGCTTGTTACTTAGATTTTTTTTGTAAATTATTGTAACCTGTAGAGGGACCACAAGCGCTCGGGGCGCCGGAGTTAGTGTGTGCACTTATATCTATTGATACTCCCGCTAATAATGTAATTATGACAGAGAATGTGTAAACTTGTGATCGTAAATATAAACAGTCGAGTTAATTTAAGCTTTTCACTCTGCTAATCCCTGAACGAATAAACCCGTGAACGCTCCATACAATCACATGTCAAAAGCGACAGTTGCAATCTTTCTAACGCGCACGCTTTTCATCATTCTCGACAAATTGAATGTCCAGCGTGACCTGAGTGAAAAATCGGTATTTTGAACGACGCAAAAGGGTTAAGACAATTATTGAGACTAAAAGAAAGAAAGAAAGATATTTATTTGTGACCCGCACAGGAGACACGAGAAAATAAGCATACACTTAAACAATAATAAAATAAAAAACCCTGTGCGAGACCAACAAACAAGGCTCCTATCTCAGCAAGTGCAGCGATATCCGAAAAAGGTGATAACGCTGCGCTGATATTCTGATTGGGCCTACTGTTGATGCCACGGACACACTTACGGAAACAGGACTTATATAATAAAATAAATTGAAGAATATATAAATAACAAACAAAATAGAATAAAACACTGAAGGTGGGTCAAAGTAAGTGTAAGTATAATACAAATATATAAACGCGATGCTCAATGATCATTTGTCGAAACCATAGACAAACGACAGAGCGCGCGGACCAAAGAGTGGTTTATTAAAAATACGGAAGAAAGTAGAAATCTATGGTCGGCTGTCAAAAGAAAAATATTATGTAAGTTATGTTATGAAATAGTGTAAATAAACCTAGCGAAAAGAATTTCTAATTGGATAAATCGGAGTGGGGTGAATTTAATATGTGTGGTGTGGTGTTCGCAAGAAAGTTCTTATTCAAGAAAATGGATTAAAGGCAGTAAACCTAACCGCGTGCAAACCACGGGTAAGCTTATCATCCGGATTCTTTTTGCTGAAGTAATAAGTACTGCTTAAATTTAGTACTAAATGTTCCTTCCAATCGTTTTTATAGCACGAAACGGCGGAGGAAAATCATTCCAGATACGAGAGGCAGCGAATTTGAAACTTCCACGGAATGCAGCAGTTTTGTGAGACGCCAACAACAGGTAGGCAGAAGCTCTCGTTTTGACTTTATTTACATCGCGCGACCAGGTCAATTTACCGAACAGATAGTCTGGTTTTTTTGTGAGAATTGTGCCAAAGAGCAGGGTAGCCAGATGTAGCTTTCTACGATCTGACATTCTCATCAAATTACCCTTATTTAAAAAAGGAGTTACGTGACATCTAGGAGGGATGGTAAAACAAAATCTCGCACAAGCATTCTGTACTCGCTGAATTAACCTTTCACTTCTACCTAGAATGCACGCCCCGTACACAGTGTCAGCGTAGTTCAGCTTAGATAAAACTAGTGTTTCACAAAGCAGAATGCGCATATCCACACTTATGTCTAGCTTTGTAATGGACAAAGTGAACCAGCATTTTTATATTGTTTGTTATTATTATTATATAGATAGATAGCTTCTGCCTGCGGTTTCACCCTCGTTCAAAGTAAAAAAAAATTGCTCTATCGCCAACAAACTTCACAGGATTATCCGCTGGGTCAATTTAAAACTTGTCTGAAAATTTCATGAAAATATGTCCAGCCGTTTCGGAGTCTATAAGGAACATACATACATACTTTCTCTTTTTATATATTATATAGATTAATGTACTACAGTATTCCACAAATTACTTACAATGACTTGCACAGAATGAAGCATAATATTATAGCAGATAAGTATAACTTTAGTTTCTCAGATGAAAGCTGTAATAGTGTCAGAGAACAATTAAAAGGCTTTTGTTTGTCACTACACCTTAATGTCTCCTCAGCGTTTTCTTAATGAACAAACCTCTTCAACAACGGCTGCATTGTATTCGTCCACTTCAACTCTTACAAAGTAGTCGTTTCTCTAAGATGTGCCGTGAGAACAACTCTGCTGAACATTGTTACGGAGCCTATTTGTACACTCACTCTATTAGGCAGCGCGGTGCTAAATATAGCTATTCCACATCTGTTTTTATTACTTCCTGTGAGAGTTTTATGCAAATCTACAGCGAGGCGGCAGCCATTACAAAATGCACAACAAAGTTTGCTCGATTAAGTTTTTCTATAGCGAAACTTTGGGTTATCGTTTTTTCAAAAACATCTTGATCAAGTTTCGATAACTGGGCTTTCGTAACACGTTCAATAGTTTTTTTTTTTAGTAGTTATAGTTGAGCTTTTAATAGTTTTATACTTTTTAGTTTGTAGTAGATAGGTGGGCACCAACTACGGTACAGTAAGCTATGAACTATACCTATTTCTATTCTCATCGACGCGGCCAGCGGCCCCGTCCTGCACAATACAGACTGGGTCGCGTCATCACGTCATCACAGCGTGTATGTCCTCGTGACACAACTACGATATCGTCACATGTGGTTTGTGATTGGACGGATGTCAGGGTCACAATATTAGTGACACTAATCGAGCACACGCAGGTTTGATTGCGTTTCATTTACTTTTTCTAAAAAAATGGTTGGCAGACGTCATGCAAATCAAATCGCGCTTACACTCTAATTCTAATTGTAAATAGGGATGTTAACTGAATATTAGTTTTTTGTCCGTCAGGTAGATTAATAAAAAATATTGGACACGTATTATTTCTTTTGACAAGTAAACATAAAGTGAGGGGTAACGACGATCTATCGCGTTGAAATATCGTGTGACGTCACGCCGCTGGTACTATTTATTCTGTCATAGTAACTGACGTCACAAGCCTTGCACCTTTACTTTGATACGCTTTATCTTTGTAATTTTTTATTGATTTTGTAAAGCAAAAATATGTGTCAAATATTAATTGATAATCTCACGACGGACTAAATAGAATTTAAGTTTTCTACCAAGGAAACATCCACAAAAAAAAGTTCAATACTGTTTGTTTGTATATAATAAAATAACCATTCTGGTAACTTTTTTGAATGTGCACCGCGTGCAAAAACTTTGCAACGTATTCACCCACCCAACAATGGCTATCCACGTTTACAGATGACATGCTGCGGCATTATACGGTATCAATCTATCTATCTATCTATATATATAAAAGACAAAGTATGTATGTATGATCCTTATAGACTTCGAAACGGCCGGACCGATTTTAATGACATTATCAGAAAGTTTGGTGGTGATTGGAGCATTCAAATTTTCACTTTGAACGCGGGCAAAGCCACGGGCAGAAGCTTGTTCGTGTGACCATCACGCCAGTCACAGAGAGCTGGTCAGCAGAATTCGTTTTGTTTATGTATAACATGCTATCAGCGCACGATGACCATAATCGGAACGTCGAGTTTGATTTGCTTTTTACCCAAATGCCGAAGGAAGGTAATATATTTATCAGTCAATGTATGTATGCAAGTACGTATGTATATTTGTTCCTATGTGGCGTTTTAGAGACCAAACGTTTTTGCTTATTTTTATGATACTTACGTCAATCGATTCGTCTTAACCTTGCGAGTGTCACTGGCTACCTTAAAATGAGAAAATACAGAAAAGGTGGATTTTGTGTCTGAATTTTTTTTACCTTCAAACCCATCATGTGGGGTATCAAAATAAAGGCTTTTAAGAGTTTATTTAAAAAAATATATGTCACTTATATGTTTAAATGTACCTTATTCGAAAAACAAATGACGGCAAGGGCAACACGCCGAACCGGGCAAAAAGGCGACTCCTAGCAACAACGGGTACAAATCGTCATTCGTTTGTAGCGAGGTAATCCTGAAAGAAAGCATTTATAATATTCTTGTTATCATCCATAACAGTTCAGAACATCTCTGCTCCATAAATAACAGACAAGAGACAGCCATCAACTGCGCGACAGACGACGGTGAACACTTTATTATTTTCAATGAAGACGGGAATTTGAGACTTTTTATTTCTTTCTTTAATACATTTTAGCAAAAAGTGGTTTGTGGTTACATTAGTTAGTTTACTACTAGGAAACTTCTAATCTAAAAACTATTGTATGTGTTTCTATGTCTCCAGATAACTAACGAGACCCTTACTTTTTTATAGCAACGTATGATAAATTTTGTTATGCTCCGATACCAGTTATATCGGCTAATGAGGTTGTTTTAAACAAAACGTCAAGTATATGATCTAGCGGGTTTCGCTATATGGACACAAGTAAATAAACTTAAAAAGAAGTAATATGGATACAATAAACTATAGCATTAAGGCAAACATTCAAAAAAAGGAAAGAACTCATTCGCTGTCATCAACGATGCTCCAATAAGCTGGTTTTAGATCTAATGAACGGACAGAGCAGTAAATAGTGTGACTGGCTATAAATTTAAACCTAATCTAGGCTATAAAGTAGGTCGTCCTGAATGATCGCCACGCGTGCGTAGTGCTACCACGACGGCCATTAGGCTGCGGACACGAAGTCAGCGGGCGCGTGGCGGCGGCGGCGGCGGCGATGAGGCGAGCGGCGCGGCAACGTATGCAACACGCCACTCCCCGCGCTTCTGCCTTCGAGGCCTGTTCCATATAAATCAATGCATTGAAACCCGCCGCTCCTGCACCACCACCGCAGCCGTAGACTTTGTGTCTGCGGCCTTAGACACAATCGCACACCCTTTTGTTATATGTATTCCTTACTTACAAACATTAACACCCCTTTTTAACCCTTTAAGGGATGAAATTCAAAAAAAACTTCAACACTTGTTTTTTTATTGTAATAAAGAACAGAAATACTAAGTTTCAAGTAATTTTGATGATAAACAATTTATTTTTCTTACAAAATTTAACACCCCATTTTAGCCCTGTAAGGGATGAAATTCAATAAAGCCTTAAATAAAATTTTCTTTAATTGTATTAAAGAGCAAAAATACCAAGTTTCAGGTAATTTTGATGATAAACTATTTATTTTTCTTACAAACTTTAACACCTCTTTTTAACCCTTTAAGGGATGAAATTCAAAAAATCCTTAAAGAAATATTTTTTTAATTTATATTTAGAGGCTAAATACCATATTTCATTAATTTCAAATTACAAATGACAGAGTTTCATACAAACTGTCATCCCTTATTTAACTCCTTTAGGGGTTGAATTTCGAAAAATCCCTCCTTATTGCTTGTCTACATTATAAAAGGAACTACGGTGCAAAATTTCAGCTTCCTAGGTCCAAGGACTTGGGCTGAGCTTTGATGAGTCAGTCAGTGAGTTAGAAATTGTCTTTTTATTTATATAGATAGAAGATAGATAGATAGAATGTTGCATAACTGCTCTCCATGCTATTAACGGTCAATTAACTTGCTATGTAATATGCTCACACTGCGCTTGAAATAGCTTGCCTATAACAATAACATTACTGTATATCTATCACTCTCATTAAATAAATAATTAAAAATAGCCTTTAATTAACAATCTTAGATACAAATTATATTTGCTTTAAAAGTTAAATTATCTGACATTGTTACGTGAAGATTGTCTTGCTTTCCAGCATAGGCCTCCCCAAGAGCTTGCCACACTGAGCGGCTCTGTGTTTTTTCTCTCCATGTAATACCCGCTATCTTTATAATGTCGTCCTCCCATCTACGACACTGTCTTCCTTTCTTTCTTTTGTGTTGTCTTGGGCACCACTCTGTTACGTCCCTAGACCATTTGTCTTTTTTGTTCCTTATCATATGTCCTGCCAACCTCCATTTCACCTTCTTAATACTACAGTAGCTAATATCTGTTATTCTAGTAAGCTTTCTTATAATATATAGTTTTATTTTATCTTTTAATTTGATGTTAAGTATGCTACGTTCCATACTATGCTGGCAAGTTTCAAGCTTATGTACATTTTGGTTCGTTAGGCTCCATGTTTGGCAACCATAAGTCATAACCGGTAAGATGCAGGAATCAATTTTTTTTGTCTTATCTTTAAGTGGCACGTGAGGGTTTTTCATGACCTCCTTGAGAGACCAGTACCTCTTCCATGCTAAGTTTATCCTGTTGTTAATTTCTTTCAGTGTAAGGTCTTTGGGAGATATGATCTGTCCGAGGTATGTATACTCTGCCACATAATCTATGGTGGTGCCATTAACGGTTATCGGGAATTTTGCGAGAGTTGTCATCAGTTTAGTTTTTGCAGTATTCATTGATAATTCCACTTTCTCACTTTCCAACACAAGTTTTTCTAGCATATATTGTAAGCTACTTGGGTCTTCAGAAATAAGGATAAGATCATCGGCAAACCTAAGGTGGTTAAGTTTCACTCCATTAATATTTAGTCCGTGATTATCCCATTCTAAGCGTCTAAATACGTATTCAAGAACTGCTGAAGTTTGGGTGACATTGGATCACCTTGTCTCACTCCTCTATTTATCGGAAAGTATTCTCCTTCTCTTTCGGTTCGTATCTTTGCTGTCATGTTATCCCGGTCTCAAGAACTACCTCTTACTTTTGCCACCTAACCTAGGCATAGGTTCCTAGGAGGAGAGTAAATGAAAAACAGGTAGGTAGAAAATTCGGAACATTTATATTAATAAAAAAATAAAATAAAAAAAATTCGTTTATTTCAGGTCCTTGACCCATATAAGTAACACAAAAATACAAATATACTATAGTCAATTCATGCAATAAAAATAAAGTAAAAATTAAAATAAAACAAAACAAAATGAAATATGACAATTAATAAAATTGAGGAATCAAGTTATGTCAGTAGCAAAAATATAATATCATAACATGGAATCGATTGATGTCAAAAAGCAGAGATCAAAATAAAATATAATAAAGCTAAATTAGATGTATTATGACAACGAATTAAATTATGGAATTAAGTTATGTCAGAATCAAAAACTACAGTATCAAGAGACACAATTGCAACAAATCTAAATTAAGTTAACCACCAACAATATGCCTGCTACAACAATGACTTATGTAGGGGCAATCCAGTCGCTGAGCAACCATCGCCAAGACAGTGTTGGAGCTAGCCCGCACCCTGCGCACCAAGGACGCGCACCGCTTGCGCATGGTGGCGTGGAAACAGTCGGTGCGCGCTTCCGCAAACATGCCTGAGGCGCTGCAGAAGCGGGGTAGCCCCAACACTGCCCTGAACGCATTGTTGTATTGGACACGAAGGGCACTGAAAGCAGCTTGTGAGTAAGATGCCCATAGGCTGCACGTGTATAGGGATGTACAGAAAGCTTTAAAAAGTATGATTTTAACCTGATTTGAACATCGTGCAAACCTACGGGCTATCATATTTGCTCTCCTAGACAGTGCCCTCCGCTCCCGCTCAATATCGACATGGTCTTTCAGATCGGATGTTACCCAGTGCCCCAAGTATTTAAATTGGTTCACCCGTTCCAACGGTACACCATTCAAGTGAATAGGGGGTACTTGCTGTGGGCATTTGGCGCCTCCCTGAAATACCATGAATTGGCTTTTTGAGACATTATACATAAGGCCATGACTGACCGCATACTCCTCACAGATTTGTAACAGCTTGCGTAATCCACAAACCGACGCGCTCAGCAGCACCATGTCATCTGCATAACTCAGATTGTTCACACATACATCATCAACATGGCAGCCCACATACTGACTACTGAGCGCGACGATGAGTGCATTAATGTAGAGATTGAAAAGTGTGGGTGAAGTTAACCCACCTTGTCTCACCCCACATTCAAGCCTGTATGGCTCCGATAATGAACCCGCCCATCCCTGGTGTTCGTACCAATACTTGAAGATGTTAACAAGTTCATGCGGCATGTTTAAGTCCACAAGTTTTTTCCACAACACATCATACGAAACCAGATCAAAGGCCCTGGACAGGTCGAGGAAGCACGCGTACACTGGTGTTTTACGATCGGTGTAGTATCTGACGGTATGCTTGAGACACAGTATTGCACTATCAGTAGATAATTTAGGTCTAAACCCAAACTGATTATCGTGCAGTGACACGAGTTTATTTAACCGTATGTCAAGCAAACCGTCAAACACCTTTGCTATAACAGTAGCAAGAGAGATAGGCCTGTAGTTAGTTTTATCGGCTAGATCCCCAGTTTTGTTTTTCACCACAGGCACTACTAACGTTCTCATGAAGTCGTACGGCAGGTATGAATGGCTCAGACATAGCGAGTAAAACATTAATAAAAAAAACACACTTTAATAAAAAAAAGGTTTAGCTCAGTAGGTAGGTCGATTTAGTAGGTTAAGGCCTATACAGCGATTACAACTGCCCCCCACTGGTCCGGCACTTCCCTGACGTCACTGCCCAATGCTGGAGATGAGTGCTTGCGTGTCGATCGCCAGGTCTCTCAGCATGCAGGTGCAGCTGTAGGTGGGCTGACTCGCTACTGTCCACCGCGGGGAAGCGAGCAGAATAAGGGTGATCACACACACAATAATTAAGTATATAATTATATAAAATCGTCAAGGGAACGGTAGTGACGCCATGAATAGGATAAATATCGCGATGACGACCGTTTCTTTCTTTTTTTACGGGTTTGGCCGTAACAGAGATCGCGATAAATATTGACGTGCGTTCGCCTTGACACCAAGAATCAATCTCCGCGACCGTGACGTGGAATCATTCTGTCGTGAATGAACAACATGAACGATGCGCCTGCGCCGAGAACAAAGGAACTGTCTCTGGGTGCCTAATATGTCGCTTATTTGAATACGAACGTGTTGATAAATTGTAGCTATGCAGAATTCTGATTTGGTGTGTTCATTATTAGTTTATTTTTGTTTTTTTTATTCAATTATTGTAAATAGTTACTTTCCTAATTTGTAAATAATGTAGATAAATGTAAATAATTGATTAATTTTATATTTTTTTTCTATATTATTAATTAAAACTAAGACATGTAACAATTAATGTTACATTGTTTTTGTATATGTTGATAATTATGCGTATATATTTTTTATGAATCCCTTGTGTTTCTAGAGCTTCCCATATTTTCGTGTGTTTTAATGAGTCAAATGCCTTGTTATAATCTACGAATGCTAAATAGTAGGATATACTATATTCCTTACATTTCTGAATCACTTGATTTATAGTGTGGATATGATCTATAGTTGAGAAGTCACTGCGAAATCCTGCTTGTTCCTTGGGTTGGTTTTCATCTAAAATCCTTGTTAAACGGTTCAACACTATTTTTGAAAATATTTTGTAGACATTGGACATTAAGCTGATGGGTCTATAATTAGCTATATCGTCTTGTTTTCCTTTTTTAGGGTTCCGTACCCAAAGGGTAAAAACGGAACCCTATTACTAAGACTCCGCGGTCCGTCTGTCTGTCTGTCTGTCTGTCTGTCTGTCTGTCTGTCTGTCTGTCTGTCTGTCACCAGGCTGTATCTCGTGAACCGTGATAGCTAGACAGTTGAAATTTTCACAGATGATGTATTTCTGTTGCCGCTATAACAACAAATACTAAAAACCGAATAAAATAAATATTTAAGGGGGCTCGCATACAAAAAACGTGTTTTTTTGCCGTTTTTTGCGATAATGGTACGGAACCCTTCGTGCGCGAGTCCGACTCGCACTTGGCCGGTTTTTTATGTAATAGTATCATAGTTGACACAGTCCACTGGTGAGGTATATACTCTGTGCGCAAAATTTCATTGAAAAGATCTGTGATGGTCTCCTCCTGGCGCCTTCCCTCTCTTCTGCGATTTGATAGCCTTGTCTACTTCTTCTCTCAGTATACAAGGAATCTCTTCCTCGTTGTTGTTATTGTAATCGGCCAGTTGACCGTCGGCTAATATTTCATTGTCAGAGTGTAGTTCTCGGTAGTAGTCTGTAGCTGCATTCAGTATCTCAATTCTATTTGTTTTGGTTTGCCTATTTCTATGGTGTTTTATACAGCCGACCCAGTCTAGTTTCTCCCTTAATTCAGTCCATGCTTTCTTGATGCCACCTGATTTTTCTATGTGAAAGTTTATTGTGTCGGTTCTTGTTTTTTGTCTATGTTTACGAATGTTTAAGTTGATTTCTTTGCTTATTCTTGCTATATCTTGCTTGTGTTTTTTTCTGTCTTTAAACATAGTTTTCCTTTGTATAATCAACGTTCTCGCTTCTGGTCCTAATTTATCTTTTGTTGTTTTATTTCCTTTAATTTTGCTTTCGAAATCTTTAAATTCCTTTTCTAGGGCATCGTATTTGTCTTGTATTTCCTTTAGACTATTAATTGTTCCCAAATTGGTGTTTAAAGATTCTAAAATGGTTGAACGGTAAGGTTCGTGCTGCTAGCTATTTCGGGTGCTAAATGATAAGTCTGAGCTAAGATTCAGAGTACGTTTATTCCGAAACTTCACGCTAATTAATGCTAATGATGGTAATGAGTGCTACAAGTATGCCGGTCGATCGCGCACTGGCTCGCGTAGCTCACGCTTTCCGCTGGTGCGGCCGCGCGACCTACTTGAGTCAAAACTGCTGATGATGATGTGTTCGATGAGTATCGAACATGCTCCCGAGTGGAGGAAATGGGAAAGATGAGATGAGATGATTACACAATTAAGAGGGTTAGTAACACATAGGTGAACCAGTATTTGTTTATGCTAAATGAAGGTTAATACAATGCTGAATGTTCTTATCCTAAGTGATAGCTAATCTCTATCTAGATCTACCGTAAAGACCGATTGTCTTTTACTGATAGGTGACGTTGATTTGTCTCTTTTGTACCGTAAACTGGACCACCGTTTGGTCCCACAAACACTGGGCCCTTGCTCGGGCACGGGTGATTTACGCGCACTAGCACTAACACTCACACTGCTAGTAGGCGCCGCCCGTGGCGCGGCAGGTTCGCTTGGAGCCTGCGGGTCACGCGCGGGCGCGGGTGAGGCTTGCTTGCCTCGCCACCACAGGAACACCAGGAACGCTACGACGGCGACGACTGCTGCTAGCAATACGTATGATATGGCATAGTGATGTATATCATGCGAAGTTAATGTTCCTTCTTCTAAAGCTGCTTTCTTCATAGCGGCTATCTGATTGCCGAGACTTGTTAGTGTGTTGTTGATCTGTGCATCTTCTGTTGTTGTTTCGAGAAGCGGTAGCGTAATATTGACCAAATGATAGTGCTGTATTGGAGCTATGTTCGCTAATAATAGGTCAGGTTTCAAAGTCAGCTTGTTTTCCTGCTGATATGAATAAAGTGTTATGTCACGGCCCTTAGCTATGCATTCTTTATCGAGTTGAATGAGCCCGGCCTTGCTGACACGGCGCGTTCGGGTTTCATTGTCACATATGATTGTAAATGAATAGGTATCGCATGCGAAATACAAATAAGACGATAGGTCGTGTAATTGTAACCACATATTCTTGCAGGTTTCTTTCTTAGACTGGCAGATACCTATTTGTTCGGTTTGACAGAACTTTTCTTCTAGACCCAGTCGCTTGACTGGACCTCGTAGCTGACAGATATAACTTTCCTCCTGATAGGTGCAGGTTTGAAGATCGTCGTTCTTGACTTCGATATAGGAGTCCCTCATCAGATTAGTTGCTATGTAATCTGTGAGGGGAATAATGCTGATCATGTCCTTTCCCACCTGGAGAGGAACAGGTATTAAGCGGTACAGTTGGAAACTGTCTCTGCTAATGAGTGGCACGGAGATCTCAAACATGAAGTACTCTTTACTCATTCTCGCCTTGATCTTTAGGTGTTTGTAGATTTCATATAAATCGGCCTGGATGTTGTTGATAGGCAAAGTAAGTTCTTTTGATATTTGACCGGAAATGATTTGAAGTTCGTTGCTGAGCTGCTCTGGAGTAAGTAGATGCATGTTAATTTTACTATGATAAATATCCGCTAAGGTGTCGATTAATGTATCTTGGACACGCTTTAAGTTGTGTATCATGTTTGTCGTAGCCATGGCTGCGAGAGTGAATTCTTGTAACATTGATGTACTTTTACCTTGCCATTGTATCTGCTTAGTCGCTTGATCTAAGAGGTTTAGATGTCTATTTATGAGCTTATACTGAGTATCAATAGTCTTCTCAGTTCGTTTCAGAATATTATACTCAGCTTCTACCACTGATGTTTGGTTTTTCCAAAGCTGTAATAGGTGCTTTTCGTTGCTATTTATAATTTCAATATCACGTTGGTATTTATCAGCGAAACTTTGGTCGAGTACTCCAAATAATGTATTGGCTATGGAGCCGACCGCGTTGACAAGGCCGCGTCGGGTTCTTGACCGAGTGCCGAAATGCTGATTTAGCAGCAGCTGATTGTGATATTGGAGCTCGTTGTAATCGTGCTGCACTTGTAATAAAATCATGTTACAATGGCTAGGCTCCTTGATTTGTTCACATGTCTGCTCTAGATATTTAATGAAGGTGTCCCCGGCTTTATCACCTTGCCAATAAGGTTGCATGTTGTAGTAGGACACAATTTTCCATTGATCCCGTATTAGATTTAATTTACCTATTGGGTCGTAGTATAAGGATTGATTACCGCTAAATTGGGTAATGTGGTTCGATGCTTCGCTGCTGCTCCAAATGCTGATAAAAAATAATAGTGATAAAACGATGTTGACGAAATTACGATGCTTTCTCGTACTTGCTTTTGTTTCATCCTTTGTGATCTTGGGTTTGGCTTTTTTACTCTGCTCTTCAGCTTCCTTTTCTGCGTCCTCTTGCTCGATTGGTAAGACGGACAATTTGATAATAGGTCGCTTTATTAAACCGTTCTTCGTCTTTAATGTCACAACCCTTACAAACCCGTCCTTCCCTTGGTGTACCTCGACAACTCTCCCCACTGGCCATTTTCCAGAAGGAAAATTATCATCGTGGATGGTCACCATATTTCCGATCTTAATGTTGCTTTTTGGCTTTAGCCACTTGCTACGAACAGATAATTGGCTAAGATATTCAGTTTTCCACCTCCTCCAAAGGTCTTGGAAAATCTTGTTTATTAAGTGCCATCTAGTCCTAGCGTCACTGGCTGTTTCAATAACGGTTAGACCTGCTCTACCGGTTAGGAAGTGCGCGGGTGTTAAGAAATCTAAATCGTCTATGTCTTCAGATATCGGACATAGTGGTCTAGAGTTGAGACCCGCTTCTATTTGCGCTAAAATGGTGCTATATTCTTCATACGTCAATGCTTGGTCCGCTACAACTCGTTTGAGGTGTTGCTTTAGACTTCGTATTGATCGTTCCCATAATCCTCCCGCACTAGGCCAGGAAGGGCAATTCCAGTGCCATTCTATATCCATTTCCGTTATCTCACTATAAAATGAGTCACCGAAAACTTGTTTTAGCTGCTCGTACTCCTCCTGCATTACTTTGTTAGCTCCCACAAAGTTAGTGCCGTTGTCCGAGTACACATGTTTCGGGGCTCCTCGTCGCGCTGACATTCTCCTCAATGCTGCGATAAAGGAAGTGCTGGTCAAGTCCGACACCAATTCTATGTGCACGGCTTTCGTAACCATGCAGACGAACAAAGCCACGTATCCTTTCGTTGTTTTTATTCCACGCCCTTTATTTGCCTTCACAGATATGAAGCCCGTGTAGTCTACACCTGTGTGATAAAACGCTGGAGCTGGGTTGGTGCGGAAATCAGGTAGATCTCCCATAATCTGCTGTAGCTTCCTGGGTGCCTGTTTCCTACAAGTAACACATCTATGAAGTTGCGTTTTGATGGCTCGATTTCCTTTAATTATCCAATACTTTTGTCTAAGAAAGGACATAGTAAGTCGAGCTCCTCCGTGAAATGTGAGCTCATGGGCTTGCGCGATGAGAAGCTCAGTCAGTCGACTGTTGTATGGAATGATGATTGGATGCTTCATTTCTATGCTTATGTTGGCCTGCCTGAGTCTTCCCTTTGCTCTAAGGATCCCGTCCTGATCTAAGTATGGATTAAGGTTGAGTAGCTTGCTATCAGATTTTACTTCCTGGTTTTGCAATAAGCGTTCAATGTCTGTTTTAAATTCAGCGCGCTGTACGTTTTTTATTATTATAAGTTTTGCTGATCTAAGCTCGTGTAAAGTGAGATGCTTTGTTTTCTGTTTACTAACGACAGGTGTCAATGCCCGCCGTACCCAGGCTAAGATGCGTGTTGTTTTTGTAAACGAGCTGTAGCGATGTAATAGATCGTCGACTATGCTGCTATCCATGATAGGATTTTGAACAATGTTTACCTGCCTTTTTATCTCTTCGTTAGTAGTATACTTCGTTTGACCCGTAGGTTTGAAGTGCGATGAAGATAAGAAGGTCGGTCCTTGCCACCACAATTCGTGTTCTAGCAATTGTGAGGTCGTCAGGCCTCTACTAGCTGCATCCGCTGGGTTTTCTTTGGTGTTTACATAATGCCAAGTGTTTGGTGGCATAATGCTAGCAATTTTCTTCACCCTGTTCGCTACGAAAGGCTTCCAGCGCTCCGGGGATCCTTGAATCCAGCTGAGGGAAACATTAGAATCGCTCCAGCCGTATATCTTCACGGCCAAGCTGTTGATGCTTTTGACGATTTTTGACATGAGTTTCGTAAGTAGTTCGGCCGCACATAATTCTAACCTAGGTAGCGATACAGCCTTGCTAGAGGGCACTAACCGCGTTTTTGCTGCTACTAGCACTACTGATGTAGAGTTATTGGATACGATTCGTGCGTATACTACACAGGCGAAGGCTTGAATTGATGCGTCACAAAACCCATGTAATTCTATGACGTCATGCTCTTTGCTTTGTAACCACCGAGGAATGTGGAACTGATTTAATAGATTTAAATCTCCCTTCAATTTGATCCATTCTTCTTTGGTTTTAATAGAAACTTCGTCGCTCCACTGGACCTCAGAATCTTGCCATACTTGCTGGAATAAAATTTTCATCTTTGTGGTTAGGGGCGCTAACCATCCCAAAGGGTCGAAAATCTTAGAGATTTCGGATAGAAGCATTCTTTTGGTCAGTTTTGCTGTTTGTGTGCTGTTTGAATCATATTTGAAGATGAATTCGTCCTCGGTTGAGTTCCATTGTAGCCCCAAAGTTTTTGATGAGCTTTCAGTTTTAAATGTAAAGACTGCTGGCTGTTTGTCGGCAGTTTGCTCAACTGTTTCAAGCAATCTTTTATCGTTTGAGGACCACTTTCTTAGTGAAAATCCGCCGCTTTTTAGGCATGCGTTTACTTCCGTAATCCTCCGCTTTCCTTCTTTGATGCTATGCGCTCCCGATACCCAATCATCCATATAGAGCTCTTCCTGGATGCATTTAGCTGCTCTGGGATATTTTTGCTGCTCATCTGACGCTAATTTTCGCAGAGTCATCATTGTCAGGAATGGCGCTGCTTTAGTTCCATACGTTATGGTTGTTAATTTATAATTTCTTATAGGCTGATCCGGACTTTGTCGCCATACTATTTGTTGTAGGCTTTGGTCCTGCTCATCGACTAAAATCATACGGAAGCATTTCTCAATATCAGCTGTGAATGCGAAACGATATTGCCTCCACTTCAGGATAAGCTCTAACAGGTCTAACTGGAGGTTTGGACCCCTGTACATTAGATCGTTTAGGCTGTGGCCTAAAGTAGTTTTAGACGACGCGTTGAATACTACGCGCAACTTTGTTGTGCTAGATTCTGCTCTCAGTACCGCATGATGAGGAAGGAAACATTCTATTTCCGTCTTCTGTTTGCTGTTAGAAGTCGCTAACTTCATGTGTTGCAGCTGCTCATATTCGCGGATAAATTGCTTGTATTGCTTCGCTAGGTCTTCATTCTTGCTAAACTTACGTTCTACATTTTTAAATTGTGCTATCGCTATCTCTTTCGAAGATCCTAGCTTCTCTTCTAATTCTGGTTTCATGGGCAACCTAACTACATAACGACCGTTTTCTAGACGTTTCGTCGTAGTTTCATAAAAATCTAGGCATTCCTGATCTTCTACGGACATAGAATTCTGTTCTTGAATGTCTTCAATTGTCCAGAATTGTTGAATGTCTTCAACGTTATGCAAGATCACGTTGCATTGGAATGAGGTGCTTGTATTGCCACCGCACAGCAACCATCCTAAATGAGTTTGCTGTGCTAGCGGTTCCGAGGACGTTTGTCCGCGAATTAATCCTTCTAAAAGGATGTTGGCGTAGATTTCTGCTCCTAGGAGAAGATCCACCGGACGACTGATGTTATAATCTGGATCTGCTAAACAAAGATGTGCTGTATGTTGCCAATATGGCTTAGCGAACGTTTCGTTTGGCAGATTTTTTATTAAGTTGTTCACTATGACAACATCTGTAGAAAACTTAAAATCGGTGTAAGTCGATTGACAAGCGATCGTTAGTTTTCCTTTGCAGTTGTTTTCACGTTCACCTACTCCGAAAATAACCCCTTTACAAGATTTTCGCTTTAATCCTAGCTGCTGTGCTGCTTTCTCGCTGATCACGGAAATTTGTGAGCCCTGATCGATCAGTGCTCGCATGACGTGCTGGGTCCTGTCGGCTGCTGTGACTTTCACCAGCGCTGTGGCTAGCAAAATCTCCGATGTTACTTGCTGAGAAGCGTAGATGCTTTTGTTGTTTTCGCATTTTTGTTTCGCAATCTCGGTCAAGTTGTTAGACTTTGATTGTGTTGCGAAATAGTCATGCAAAGTCGTATGATGTTCGTCATTGCACTTATGACATCTTTTTGTCGAGTAGCATTTTGCGCCATTATGATCGTAAACACAATTTACGCAATAATTTAATTGACTAATTATTTTTATTTTCTGCTCATTTGGTAATTCTGTAAATTTTTTGCAGCTTATTAAATTATGTTTTGCCGAACAATGAGGGCATTTATTTACTGACTCAGACATATGCATTGATTTCGCCATTTCCATTTTCTTGCTATTTTTAGATTCATTGCCCAATTTAAAATTATTTTTGCGATTAAAATTGGATGAACCATTGGATGATTGAGATGAAACTGCCTTAGTTGTCCCATCTTGACGTCGCCGAGATGACTCTAGGGCAGTGAACTTGTTCTCTAAGTAGTCCAAAAAGTCCCGAAGTACCGGAAGCTCTCGCGAATTCTTCAACGACTCTATATACTCGGAATAAGACTCACTATCCAATTTTTGTGCTAGTATATATACAAGAAGAGGATCCCATGTCGTAATATCTACGCCTAGATTTTTTATGGCGTGGAGGCTCTCTAAGGTGACATCATGAAGTCGTTTGATGGCTGTGTACGACTGCTGCGGTATATTGGCAAGATTGTAAAAGGAATTTACGTGGGACATAAATATCTGCTTTTTGTTGTAAAACCTGTGAGTTAAAATTTCCCAACAGGTGTTATAGTTGTCCGCGCTAATCGGGAGATGCTGGATCAAGCGCTCCGCTTCTCCTTTTACCTTGCTCTTCAGGAATTGCATCTTTTGTGCCTTTGATAGAGAAGGATTGTTGTGGATTGCTTCATCGAAAAGATCTTTGAAGGATACCCACTGCTGATAGTTACCTGAGAACACAGGAATTTCCATCTTCGGTGTGGACTTGTCACGGTACGATGTTGCCCACATCTTAGAGCTGATAGCCTTTCTCAAGCCGTTATACGTACGTTCATGTTTAATGTAGCTTAATTCGTACGCCTCGTCGTCTTCTAACTCCATCATTAGTTCCCAATGGCTGTTGTCCACGGCTGTCCATCGAGTTTGTAATAATCGCAAGGCGTCTTCAAACTCCCATTTATCGGACATGGATTCGACATCTATGCTTTCTACGGTTCTTGCGAATGCTTTGAAATTGATATGTTGCTTGCGCATCATATCATCTAGTTTGCTATAAATACCTTTAGACACCTCGGCACGAGCGCGCGCCGGGCTGGCGGATGCTGAGGATGGCTCGTGGTCTTGGTGCTGTAAGTGTTTGCCCCCGGCAGGACCTGCTGTTGCTGCTACTTGCTGATTAGAAGGGTTGTCTTCTAGATCAGAGAATCCTGGCGGCTTTGCTTGGTGACATAACGCGTCATAATATTCGGATATGGCGTCTTTTGCTGCTTTATAAGACTCCATTGTCCGCTCGAACTCCGAATTTACGAAGTACTTATGACCTCTCTTTTCAAGCGGCACAAGTTTTTCGTTGTTTAGCTGATACTCTCTCCAATACGACTCTAAAAGATCTAGTCTCTTTTTACAGTAGTCGATGGTCTTACGCTGTTTGCTATCCTTATTGAAATTAATAAGGACCTTGGCAATGCTCTCTGCTAATTCAGTTTGTTGGAAGTATAAAGTCTCCATTGTGCTGCTGTTAGACTTAAGCGAGACAGAATATACGGAACGCTCTTACTTGAAAGCCGCCTTGTCCTACGGCTATTGCTGCTATGCTGCTGGCTCGCTGTTGTCGCTGCGCGGGTAGCTCCCACGGTGGTTGTGAATCCCTATGAACTCACGCCTAATCTAGTTCGCGGCAACCCACAGGTTGCTGGTACGGTACAAGCACTTCGCGTTACGACTTGTCGCGGTCGCGGAGTCCTTGACGGTTCGAAGGACCAATATGAACGGTAAGGTTCGTGCTGCTAGCTATTTCGGGTGCTAAATGATAAGTCTGAGCTAAGATTCAGAGTACGTTTATTCCGAAACTTCACGCTAATTAATGCTAATGATGGTAATGAGTGCTACAAGTATGCCGGTCGATCGCGCACTGGCTCGCGTAGCTCACGCTTTCCGCTGGTGCGGCCGCGCGACCTACTTGAGTCAAAACTGCTGATGATGATGTGTTCGATGAGTATCGAACAATGGTTTTTGGGAGTGGTAGAAGTAATTATTGTTTGTTATGATGTATTTTTTCCTTGATGTTTTAAGTTCTTTTGTGTATAATTCTCCTCGAAGCATTCTGTGGTCTATGTTTTAGTTGAGTCGGTTGACAGTACCTATATTCGTAAACAACCTTGGTCTGTTTGTTACAATGTAATCAATTTCGTTTCTTATCATCCCGTTAGGTGACATCCATGTCCATTTATTGTCATGATTATTTTTGTAGTAGCTGTTCATGATATGTAGGTTGTATTCCAAAGCAAAATTTATTAACCGTTGTCCATTATCGTTCCTTTTTCCAGTTGTATATGGTCCGAGTATTCTATCTTCGTTAGTTCTCCTTGTTCCTATTTGCCCATTAAAGTCTCATATTATAATTACTGTTTTATTCAAATTCGACATGATTTCATTGAGTTTGTTATAAAAATCGTTTTTCGTTTCTTCTTTGGCGATCTCAGTCGGAGCATATGTTTGAATTATTGAAGTTGGATATTTATGGCCAGGTAGTTTAATATTCAAAACTGCAATCCTGTCTGACACTCCTTGAAACTCTATTATTTCGTTTTTGAGATATTTTTTAACCATAAATCCTACACCATAAAGACCAGCTGATATATTTTTGTAGTAAAATATGTAGTTTTCATGTTCTTCGGTTTTCTCATCCGCTCTTCTTACTTCGCTTATGCCTATAATGTCTCAATTTACGGTTGTCAAAGCGTTTTCTAGTTCTAGTAGAGATTCCTGGGTTCTCAGAGATCTCGTATTAAGTGTAGCTATGTTTAGTCTAGTCCTTTGTCTTCTTTTGGTATTTTCAGGGTGTTGTTTTTGGGTTACTGGTTTGTTAGGTTCCTTTACTTGAAGCTCTTGGGGGTTTTGGTCTATCTCCCCTCGGTGACCAACCGTATTGGGGATTTGTTCATTTTTTGATAGTGCTGTTTTGTTATTAATTACTTCCTTCACGTTTCCGGTGTCTAATAATTCCTATGCCTTGTTTTCATGTTTGTTCTTTTCTGACCGTGAGAAAGATCTAGCTCTCATATAAGCAAATGCATCTGTTTTATGCATCTTAGCCGGAGCCGTATTATTAATCTCTTGTGTGGGTTGAGACTGTGTAAGTTTGTTTTTGGGTGACATAGAGATTTCTCTTTTTCTTGTTTCAGGTTCAGATTTCTCGCTTGTGGTAATTTTGTTGTTCTTGGTGAACTCCTCTTTTTCTTTTCTGAGTTATTTTTGTTGATTTTTGCGCAGTTCCAGTGTTTCTTTTGTGACATCATCGGTAAGGTATGTTTTTTGTGCCATTTTTTATTTATTTTTCATCACTGCCGCTTTTTTATGGTACGACGTAAAAGTGATCAGTATCGGTCTGGTTTTACCCCCCTCTTGTTTTTTACCCAGTCTATAATATTTATTTAATTCAATTTTTTCCACCTTGACATTCAAATTTTGTAAAATATCTGTTATTATGTTGAATAATTTCTCATAGTTGTTTTCTGTTTCCTGAATGCCATGTAGTATTATATTATTTTTCCTATTTGAGTTATCCAAATACTTTAACTTTTTGTTCAATATTTCCACTTCAGATTTATGGTATTTATTTTCTTCTATTATGGGTTGGATTTTAGTCTCTATGGTATTCATTAAAATTTCAGTTACTTTCTGTTTAATTGTTGTTGTTTGTTTTTCCAGCTCAATTTTCATCATTTGGAACAAGTTTATCATATCTTCTGACATACCATTGGTATCCATGATGCAGTAACTAAACGTAACGAAACAAAACGGTATGCGTAAAATGGAACGTAATTATTTCGTCTGCAGCGTGGGTACTTTTGCAGTTGTGATAATATCGACTGTCAAATAATTGTTGTTTTTTCTTACTTCAAACTGTAATGTTGGGTGTTGTTGGTAATATTTTTAATGCAATCCGCTTCTTACGAGTGTTTGTAGGCAAAATCAAGTTGATTCGATTTATGTATCGTGATTTTCATCCACTTTAGGTTGATTGTTCTTGTTTATAATTGGTATTTATATAAAAAATCGGGAGCACTGTAATCGCACTGTTACTGTTTTGACAGCCGGAAACGTACATCACTCTCATACGAGTACTCAAATAGTTTTGCATCGCTCCGACAGTTTTATGGGGAGTGAAACATGTAGGCTTTGATAACGAATAGGACTCTGCTCGAGCCACTCCAAGAATCGTAAACTTTATTTTGAGGATCCCATCCGACTCACGTAAAACGAATAATATTGATTTGATATTTATACGCGATGTGTAACAGAAGACTAAGGTGATTATTGTGAGGGTACGGTTCGGGTAATAACTTCCTGAATCAACTTATTGGATAAGTATAAGGGTTTTCTTGTACCAAATATGATTTTCTCCACTGAGAAAGAAAACTTGTAAGATCTATGATTACTACCTGTTGCAAACAACAGCCACTTTTGATTGTCTTTTGTTTTCAACAATATTTTATTTTAATTAGTTCCATCACTCAATGCTCACAAAGTGTAATCAGCCTTGTTAAGATGCTTAAGATTATTGTGCCACTCAAAGAACCTTTCAGGCGATTAGTTTTATTGGAGCCGCAGTAAAAATTGTAATGGCACGCTTTGAGATGGATTTCCGTCTCTGGCAAGTCGCCAAAGTCGTGGCGAAGTAATAAGCAGACTGGATATTGGCAGTGGTATGTAGGTATCGTTATCAAAAGCGATAGGCATAAGTGAACTTTCAAAAAAAAAAAGACTTGATTTAATTAATAATTTACATCATCGCTTGTCATCAGGACGGTTCTGGCAACGTATAAAATTTCGATAAAACCAATGGCAATAAATTCGTGGCAATAGAACACTGGGATCACAACTCCAGGAAATGTATCCTTTTACGTTCTCTAGAACATTCCATTCCGCAAGGTAGTGTTGTAGTGTACTTATTGTTTTTAATTTACATCAACGATATTTTTAACGGAATTAAAAAATATTGAAGTTTTACCATTTTATTTGCATTTTATATCGAAACTTAAATTGGCATTCTTAATTTTATGATTGTTATTCCGTAGCATCATTTAATTTAAATTAAAAAAAGTTTTTTTTCTAATGGCCGATTTTCCGATTTTTAACTAAGGAATGTGAAAAATAACTTCAATATTGGAAGTAGGTGTCCCTGTTTTCATTCCTTCGTTTTTTGACACCGATTTCCAAAATTGAAGTAATTTTTCACCTCAACCATTACCTTAGGAGGCTCTCTTTAGGCGGTTGAATCAAGGGCTTTATTCAGAATGCAGTACTTCTGGGTATGGCTCGTATTGTTTGGAGGTTCCTCTCTTTGGAGCCCTGACCGCTTGAGCGCCTAGCTTCGACCCTGTTCCCGATACTTCCCGTAACTCCTTTGGGCCTCTATTTTTTAATGTTTTTATTTTTATTTATTTTTAAAAAAAACATTTAAAAATGTAGATAGTTAGAAAGACAATGAATAAGGGAGATAATAATAAAATAATAATAATAAACTTTGTGGGAAAGAGTGAGAAATAACAAGAGGCTTTGTTCAGAATTTCTGCGAAAATTTAACTAATAAAGAAGTTTGTTAGGGAAATTAATTTGGAAGCCTACGCATAAGACTAAGGAATATTTATACAAGATTAATGGGTATCATTATTTACATTATATAAGCGAACTTTAAAGTCTTATGATTAAAAAATATCGAATTAAGACTGCGTGTTAATAACAATTAAATACTACGGCCTTGCCTTGTTTTTTTTAAGGTAAATGTTTATAGACTGGCGTTAAAATAGAAGAACTAATATACGCCCATGTTACGCCTGTCAGTGTCAACTAGTAACTAATTGCTCTAATGCAGTGCTGATTGATGCGACACGTGTAAATTATTTTGTATCGTGTAAATTAAAGAATTATTTGTACTTTTTGACTCAAATGGTGTGTTTTAGATGTTATCATACCATTTGAGTTTGTTAACGACATCACAACACGACATAAAATCTCTTTGGCTATACTATTTGTATCTGGCTGGTTTTGGTGTCAATGAAAGTTTAAATTTTAAAGAACATAATTCCAAATTCAAATTAGGAAAATGTATGATTTTCATTTGTTTTTCGTACCGTCAAGATGAGTGAATCTAATGATGAAATACGATACATTTTAAAATTTTACTACAAATAAGGTTAAATTGCAACGCAAGCCACGAAACAAATCTGCGATGTTTATGGACCTAGTGCAGTGTCTGTGAGAGTAGCACAAATTTGGTTTAAGCGTTTTCAATCCGGAAATTTTGATGTCAAAGATGCACGTCGCTCTGGTCGCCCTATTACGGATAAAATGGATGCCATTTATAAAAAGTGGAGCAAGATCGACATATCAGTAGTTACAACGTAGCTGAAGAACTGGAAATTAACCAGAAAACAGTTTTGGCGCATTTGAAAAAAACTGGGTACACAAAAATGCTCGATATTTGGGTACCTCACGAGCTCACTGAAAGAAACCTAATGAACCGTGTACTCATTTGTGATTCTGTATTACAACGTTATGAAACCGAACCATTTTTGAAGAAGCTGATAACTGGTGATGAAAAGTGGATCACGTACGACAAGAACGTGCGAAAAAGGTCGTGGTCAAAGGCCGGTCAGGCTTCACAGGCTGTAGCGAAACCCAGGTTAACTCGCAATAAGGTGATGCTGTGTGTGTGGTGGGATTGGAAGGGCATTATACATTATGAGCTGTTACCACCAGGCAGGACCATCGATTCTGAACTCTACTGCGAACAACTGATGAGATTAAAGCAAGAAGTTGAGAGAAAGCGGCCGGAATTAATCAACAGAAGGGGTGTGGTTTTTCATCATGATAACGCTAGACCTCAGACATCTTTAGCCACTCAGCAAAAATGAAGAGAGTTTGGCTGGGAGGTGTTAATGCATCCGCCGTATAGTCCTGACCTTGCACCTTCAGATTTCCACCTGTTTCGGTCTCTTCAGAATTCTTTAGGCAGTGTCAGGTTAGCATCACGGGAGGGCTGCCAAAACCACTTATCGCGGTATTTTGATCAGAAGTCCCAAAATTTCTATAGCAATGGGATCATGTCCCTACCTACAAGATGGCAAGAAGTTATCGAACAAAATGGTACCTACATACTTTAGTTATATGTAAATAAACTATATTAAACAATGTTTTGAATTTTCTTAAAAAATGCGAAGTAACTTTTTCCCCAACCTATTATTATGTACCAATAAGTTTGATTCCATTTATCTATGTGAAGGGACTTGCTCATTATTACGATAGTACACGAAGTCTGTGTCTACTTAACTTACAATAAAAAACTTATACCTGAAATACATTCAAAAGCTAATCGATTGTGCAGACACACGGAACTGCACATGACAATAGCGTGCGAGGAGGTGGATTAAGTAATGTAACGCATTCCTACTTTTTAGATAAGGCTTGAGCGGGATCAAATGAGCTGTAAGAGTCTGCAGGTGGGAGTTGTGCGGCACACGTGAATAATGTAGCTCTCGGTGCCGCTCGGACGGCACAACCATTGTTTTATTCAAAAATTTTGAGATTTGGATGTTTTGATCATAACTTATGTTTTAATCTGCGAAAACGAAAAACGTGGGTGTAATGTTTCGAATATTTGTTGGGTTTACTTTGGTTGCCAGTCACCATACGTACTAGAATTTCAACGACAAAGTCAGCAAAATTCATGACAGACACCTGGCGTGTAATGGTAACGTAAGTTAACTTTTATGTAGAGTAACTTATCTATTATGTTTTTACTACGACTTTTTCAATGTATTTTCTGAAATATATGCGAACCATTTGTTGTCTAAGCTCTACTTACGCCATAGTACAAGAATAACGTACGAACAACAGCGGAAATAGTGTGATGTACCGGAAAAAGATTTGGTATGGAGCTTATAAGGAAAAAGTTAATATATATTTTTATGACCTACTTCCTTAGTATTTTTCCGAAGTTATTTGTGTGCAAAACGTGTCGCGGTCTCGCCCCAGAGTACACCAGCGAAGATGCGGTCGCGGTGTCAACTTGCCTCTTTACATTTAATCTAGACTGAGCAAAATCAGGGAAAAAAAATCTTTGATTTATTTTTGACATACTTTTAATAATTTTTGTTAAATTTTGTATCTTTATTCTATAAAGAGAGGTGAACTTGTTGATGAGACTATTCCACGGCAAACAGCTTTGAAGATACCTATTTTTTTTTTTTTTTTTTTTTTTTTTTTTTTTTTTTTTTTTTTTTTTTTTTTTTGAAAAAAACGTTGCCCCACACTAGGAATTTCTTCCTGTATCGTGGGTGCGTTTACAAACATATAAACTCACATACACAACACCCAGAGCCGGAACAACTATCTGTAGGTAATACAAATATTTGTTCCGTGCGGGAATCGAACCCGCGACACGCAGCACAGCAGTCAATCGCTCAACCACTGCGCCAACCGTGCGCCCATTTGAAGTTTACGTTCCGAACTTAATACACCAACTAAAATTCCGTTCAGGTTTAATGCAGTTGTAAAGGCAGGTGTTTGTTGTTTTGTTGTGTAAGTCCACACGAAGTTCGCACAAATTTAGGACCCAACTTTATGGCTTAGGTATTCGTGACGTCGCTTGCAAACAATAACTTATTGTTCATGCACACTGGTGAAGGAAAAATATCCTGAAGCTTGTATTCTTCAGGTACCTATTAGAATGTAGCAATGGTAGAGAATGTAAAAAACAGATTTACAAATTGAACAAGAAGCTGTATGATACATTTATTACATAGTCATGGATAATACCTGGAAAAAAAGCATCACGCCCGTTTTACAGACCGGTTTTCCAAGGGCCTTTTAAAGAGTCGCATCAATTAAGATGAATGCCCCTAAAGAACAGTTATTCCGGTAAAGATTTTGTTAACTCAGATAATTGACATTCTGCTTCTATACGGAGTAACGCCGTGACGTCATTATACTGTCAATTTTTTATTTAGCAAGTTTGAATTAGCATTCAGCATAGCGAGATGCAGCAAAATGTTAGGGATTTGTAAAGTTTTCAGTGCTAGAATTAAATATTTAATTAGAGGCTAGTGGCTTTATAACATAGACTTTAATAGAAGTTATCTTGGTTTTATCCATTTATTCTATCTGGCTAACTACGTCTTGTTGTAACTTCGAGCTACTTAAGATATATTAGTTTATAAATACAATTAGTGCAAGGGAAGCAAATGTTAGTGACGTGATTGAGTACGTTACCCCAGCAAGAAAGTTAAAGAAAATTCGCAGCGCCTAAATGAGAAAACGTATAAGCTCACTGAAACCGCCACCGTCACTAACTCCACCCCATGATACTACTCTAGGTATAGGTACCTTACTAAAGGCAAGTTGCCTATTAGGTGTAACGGCTAGGTCGTGGGTATAAAACGTCACTAAGTTCTGCTCGGAAAACCGCACGCGGTTAAAAGATAAGTAGGATACCGTCCTTTGGCAGCACGTGGCAGGTTCGGGGACCTGTAAGCACAGGCTCATCGATAGGTAGCAGGAACTGTAGCAGCTAGGGGTGCGCAGGGTAGGCTGCGCAGGCAACGGCTCGCGTGATGGTAGGCCGCAGGTAGGGCAAGACCCGGGCAGCGTGCGCGGGCAGCGCACCGAGGCCGCGGGTAGGCAGGGCAAGATCCGGGCAGCGTGCGTAGGCCGCGCACTGGCACAGCAGTAGGCCGGTCGGTAACGGCTAGGGGTGCACAGGGTAGACTGCGCAGGCCGTTACGTCCTTGAGTACGAGTAGTCGCATGGCGGTAAGCCGCAGGTAAGCAGGGCAAGACCCTGGTAGCGTGCGTAGGCAGCGTGCAGGTAGATAGCAGAGTGCAGCAGTGTGCAAAGGGTCAAGCCCTCAGCCCGTAAGAAGAGCCCCTAAATCGGGGCACACAGAGTCGTGAGGATCGAAAGATAGTTTTTTCAGCTAAGCCACCGGAATCGAAAATGACCGAATCAGCGTTCCGGAAAGTTAGAGTTGTTTTGGGTTTTTCTGAGATGTGGCTATTAACCGTATTAACTTACTAATTTTGATATTTAGTATCATTCGACTTTTTTCAGCTAAGATCCTCACAACGCTACAAAGGTAAAACAAACTTTCTTTTTGGTCGGCCTAAGTCGATGTCCATAACGAAAAAAAATTGTACCTACCAAAGACACCGACTTCCAAAAAGAAAGTTATTTTTCACTTTGTAGTGCTTTTATTTGGAAGTCAGTAGTTTTTTTTAAGTTCTTTTTTATGTTTTCTTTACGGTGTGGTGTTCTGGAGTGCTACAAGATGGCGCTCAGCAAATCTGTCCTTAATTTTTTTGTATGAAGTCAATATTCTTCTCCCTAGAGTAAATAGTATTCTGTGCAGCGAACGCTCGATCTAGGTAGGTAGAAAGGTAAGTAAGGTAGGTAGGTCTAGGTAAGTAGGGGAGGTACAGGTAGGTAGGTAAGTAGGATAGGATAGGCAGTTAACGGGAGCGAAGTCGCGGGCACAGCCAGTTATAAATATTTTCTTAAATATAATTCAAAAATTAACAAATACGCACATATCAAGAGCTACTCGTATATTTTAGAGACAAAATTAAGAACCTAAGTATCGAATATCGTGAAAGGCGCTTGGCATTATTGATGACAACCATATACCATAAAACATAACGCAACATAAAAAAACGTTAGAGCGTACTGAATGTAAACGTGCTACAAAAATACTTTTACCAGAAGCTGAAGAAATCCAAAAAGAGCAGTTGTAGTAAAAAGTAAATATGTTTGAAATGTTTGTCAATATCAGTAAACATGACACGTATCGCAATTTCTTGAACACGTCAATTTGGTGAAAATATCTGTAAGTGTCGGTGAGCTCTCAGCTATAGGTACGTCATAGCACTTCGAACGCAAGGAAGCGTAGGATCCCGGAATACGTTACACGGGTCATCGGACTGTTACATCAAAAGACAAAGACAAAAGATATTTATTTCAACTGGGCCACTTTTGAATGTCACAATTTAAATTTAAATGGAATACAAGTTGATTCTACCGTGCATTCGGAAAGTAGCTAGTTATGGAGAAGAATGCACAAGAAACTCCATACTTTTTAAATTTACAGGGAATAAAAGTTGATTCTACCGTGCATTCGGAAAGTAGCTTGTTATGGAGAAGAATGCACAAGAAACTCCATACTTACTCTTTAAAAAAAAAAAAAGATTTTTACAATATTTAGGTACATGAGTACATACATTAATAAATTCACATATGTGAGGACAATGCACCCAGAATAGCACTACACACTATACTATGTAAAGGTATAAAGTATTAAAAGTACTCACACATGTACTGTGCAGTTATACAATAGGTACTAGAAAAACATCAACATCCGAAGCAGTTGAGTTAGTCATCGTTTGTCATATTCCAGGTGATTTATGCAGAGAGAATCATTAAGGTCAAGTAAAATCAAATCGGGTGAGTTTGATTTTTACACATTTTCGAGAAAAATCATTTCTGAATATCTATGTAAAATTCTTTGATATAAATCTGGATTCCGTCAAAATGCATTTCCGTTCTATTTATCCTAAAAAGCTTTTAGTTGAAATGCAGAGAGAACAGATAACAAACAGCCAAGCGTGAGCTGGCGTAAAAAGCGCGAAATTGAAATTGTAATTTCAACATGAGCTGAAGTTAATCAACTTCAGCTTAAAATACGACTAGTTACACTTATTTAATTTCAGCGCTGCACCGCTTCAAGTGCTACAAGCATGATGTTTTCAAAAGTAGCTTATTAGCATTGCACTAGTGATTTAATGCACAAATACTTATTATGCGGCAATAATACATGTGTTCAAACAAGTTTATAATCGTTTCAATCTAAGAAGTCTGATGACGTTTCTCATTTTACATGCCACCATAACTTTATGTGCACGTCTATGTACGTCAAATTCATAATCCTAACTAATTACTATGTTACCCTTACACTATAAGAATGCGTATCCTTCGTAAGCAACAAGTTTAACTTATATGTATTTATAGCTGTCAAATTCGACTTCATAGGTTGTCACAACTATAGTTATTGAAAACAGTCGGTGCATTTCATAACAGTATCTCGCTTCAAACATTCTGCGGCTTATTAGTATGCATACACGAGGGGTGTCAGTCGAAGACTGCTATAGGCTGATGATGATGATAATAATAATATCATCGTCATCATCTATACTATATTAATATTATAAAGCTGAAGAGTTTGTTTGTTTGTTTGTTTGAACGCGCTAATCTCAGGAACTACTGGTTGGAATTGAAAAAAGGTAGTGTAGGGTTTTAGGGTAGTGTAGGGTCGGGTAGGGTAGGGTAGTGTAGGGTAGGGTAGGGTAGGGTAGGGTAGTGTAGGGTAGGGTAGGGTAGGGTAGGGTAGGGTAGGGTAGGGTAGGGTAGGGTAGTGTAGGGTCGGGTAGGGTAGGGTAGTGTAGGATAGGGTAGGGTAGTGTAGGGTAGTGTAATGTCGGGTAGGGTAGGGTAGGGTAGTGTAGGGTAGGGTAGGGTAGGTAGTGTAAGGTAGGGTAGGTAGGGTAGATAAATGTTTGGTCTTTTTATGGCAAAACAAAGCTTGCTGGGTCAGCTAGTTAGCTTATAAAAGTCCACTGCTGGGCATAGGTATCTCCATTGTACACCATTTGGTTCAATTTTCGGCAACCGTCATCCAGCTGCTACAACGGCACAAGGCTATAACTGTTGAAGGCTAAACCTACCTGTTGTTAATAAAAAGTCAGAATCTATTTTTGAATTGTCCGAGCCATAAAGAAGTGAAAATGTAGCTAATGTTGCGTCAAGTACTAGGTACCAAAAGAAAAGATGATGATTGAGTTGGATCTTTGAAAAGGCTGACTGTAGCCAATATTGTAGCTCGACTCATTGAAATGTGAAACTCTACATGTGACAGTATTTAATACTGGTGACATAGTTTTGGTGAAATCTATAGAAGTTTAGACGCACAGACTGATTCTAAACTTCAATGTTATGTCTTCGGTAATTATCTTCTATCTCAAGAACGATCGACTGTTTTCTCAACCATCATATTTAGGATGGCCGATTATGTCAATATCAGTATTCCGGACAGTGCAGCCTTCCGGGAACATGTACATAACGACGGAAAGATTTCATCACTGAGCCTTTGTTAATGGCTTCTTTGGCCAGTTTAGGCTCAAAGAGCGGAAACGCAAAAACGAAATCTGTGTTAAAATTGCTAAGTAGATGACACTTTTCTACTTGGCAACTCAGTTTCTGAAGTCGAGTCCAATAGCCCAGTTTTCTAATTAAATTCTTTTGTTTCTTATCTTTTTTTAACAATAAAAAAAATTAAGCTTTGTATATTTTTAGCTTTTATAATTAAAACAATAGCACAATCTGGATAAAGAAAATTAAACTTTTTACAAAAAAATAAACCAACTTCAAAACAAAACACAAAAAAGTGCAAAATAGAGAAACCTCCTCCTTTTTTGAATTCGTTTGAAAATGGTTTCATTGTTCATGATGTTAATTTATTAACTCAGACCGAGAACATACAATCAACGCTGCACATTCAATTTGTCGGGAATGACTAAAAGTACACGCGTGTTAAAGGTCTTTCTGTCGCTTGTGACATTTATGATTGAAGAATGTTCACGGGTTTATTTATTTTAGGTTTTACAAAGTTTAAAGCGAGTGAATACTTGTATAACCTTATATTTATATTTATGATTACTAATTTCACCCCTCTTTCATCACTTAATAATTAGCGAGATCATAAATTATAGATCTTGGTGCATTTCCGGTCATTAAGTACAAAAACCAGAGGACGGGCCAGATAAACACTCTCGTGGACGCCCACTTAATTTTACTCCTTCATTAATTTATTTAATAATAAATGTACACACAGGATAATACATAAAGACAAACACATCAAGATAATAGAGTACAAATAAAGAATTATTGTTACTATAAACATATTGTGTTGTTGCTAGTTTGCGAATCCAAAAATGTGAAACGTGATATACATAGGTATCCACTGAGAGATCACCAATGATGATTTTATTCAATTGCCAAGAAAGATCGCTCGAAGTAACTGTTATAGCCGTAAATTAAGGTTAGCCAAAAGTTAATTAAAATCAACAAATTCCATTATTGTTCCAAAACATTTTCAGTTTCTGATTTCATCCTCCAGTGACTTGAAAAAACCAATTCTCGCTGAAATGCCCTTCAATACTAATTCAGTTGAACTTTATAATAAACATTCAATCCTGAAAGCCCGAGATATTTAATTACAAACTGCTAAGTCAAGGTATTTACGTTTTGCTTTTTGTTTTATAAACAGTTGAAAAAACGGACGCGGAATAAATAAATGAGGTATTGTTCAAGGGGTAGATGAAGGTGAGGAAGGAACTTTAACAATTTGTTTGTCTGTGTGTGGTTCAAAGTGGTTTCGCTCTTTACAAGTTGGTTTAGTGCGGTGAATGTAGAACAGTTGATAAGAAACCGTCTGTTGTTGTTGTTCGAAAGTTTTCTAATGGTTGGTATTTGGTTTAGATCGGTCTTCAATGGTACAAACAAATACCTAATACTTGCATTCAACTCTTAAAACAAACATTATAACTTGCTATAGGCGACAAAACATTTATTAACTTCTGAACTATCAGAATGTCATATGAATTAGGTCACAAAACGACCCAGAGGATTTATGTGGTAAGCACGGTTCATATCATCTGCATCACGTTCATACACTGCACTATTGCACTGCAGCCTGACTTCCGACATTAAATTTACTGCCGCTTACCATTGTGCTCACCACACTATAATCGCATATTGTTCAACGTCCTTTCTCGGTTTCACCGATGTGAAAATGTTTGGGCCATATCTAGTTTATTGTCGTTCCGTGTATATGTAATTTTTTCGTGAAAACGTAATTTCGGTTTAGAAGTACCAGTTAAACAATAAATCTGGCCAGCCTTTTCTTGACTATGTCTGGGTCGGCATCCAGTCTAACTGGTTTCAGCTGAGTACCAGTATTTTACATGGAACGACTGCTTATCAGACCTCCACTACCCAGTAACTGGGTAAAATGTACACCCTTTCAAGACTGGTGGTTTTAGGTTTCTGACTACCCGTAACGACTATCAAAAATCTTCAAAAGACAGCCGGGACCAACGGCTTAACGAGCTTTCTGAGGCACGGAGGAAACTCGCTGTGTAAGATGGTCACCCATCCACGGACCGACCTCGGCTAGCGTTGATTAACCTTGCAGATCCAGTCGTGCGGCAGTTATTATTTGGCTGTTTTTGTTTTAATATCCCTATATCGATCAATATTGTCAATCACTGATCAGTGGTTCCTATGCAATGCTAAAAAACTTGTCATTAATTCAAAGAACACGTCTTGTTTGTTGATGAGTAGCAATTTCGGTAAGGGTACTAAATAATTTATTTTTGGTAATTCTTTGCGTTTACAAATAAATACCTTGCCTATTCTGTTTTCTAAAATTTGCAAAATTTTACTAATTAAAATACAGCATTGGTATCTACCAATGCTGTATTTTAATTAGTAAAATTTACAAGGAATTTACAAGGAATACGAGGGTCGTTTCCTTTCTCATGCATCTGCATGAGAAAGGAAACGACCCTCGTATTCCTGTTGAAGGTTGGTTTTGTTTGCGTTGCCTCAAGCATGACATGGTAGTGTGCGCTTACAGAGTCTGACAAGACTGTATCTATTTTAGTAGTTTGTTTTTAGTACCTAATTGTACTTAGTTTTAATAATAGTATGATTTGAAACTTGCATCAAGTGCAACCCCATATCGTGTCCAAGCTATCTCTATCCATTCAAGGTTGCCTGGAAGAGATCGCAGAACACGATATGGTCGCCTGTTGTATGTTTGTTTTAATTTTAATGTCGCTTTTTGTATTTTTTTTTGTATCTTGGCGTACAATAAAGCATATATAAATAAATAAATAAATAAATACTGCGTGAGATTTAGTAAAGTATTGGTAAATAGAAATGATATTTATTCGTTTATTCTACGTAGGTACACACATGGAATTTAAACGCAAGAACAGTAAATATGAAGTCGGAATTTTTTTGCGGCTTCCTGTCTTTTCACAAAGAATAACAAAACAACAAAATATACCCTGACTCATTGCTACCTCATCAATAGCTTCTCTGTCAAGTGCTAGCAATTTATCAAGCTCCCACTTGTAATCTCCTCCTCCTCCATCTAACTATAGATAGTGTAATAGCCACAATGATGGAGTTATGCTGAGGGTATGCTCGGACAACGCTGACATCAGACTAATTTACGATGTCATAACTTACTCGCCGACACTATGGTGTGATATTGTTTTGTAATTTGTTGCTTTATTACGAACTTTTTTTGGAGCGTTTTGTATTACTTGCTGAAAGTCTATTGTGTGAGTAACGAGTTTTCAGTACCGCTTTGTGTTTCAGTAAATTAGCTGTACACGGGATGAAAATTTGACTGTATCCATCTCCCTGTCCATGATCTAAGGTTTATTTTAAAATGTTATATACTTCTTTGTTTATCAATGCATTGTCGAGTACATCAATATTATTTTATTATGATACGGGTATTCAACCATGTTTTGGATACACAACTTTTCCACAGAGAAATCAAATCAAATCAAAATATTTATTTGCTAGAAATACATTGTTCAGAAGGGAAGATCTTAAAGCCTTAAAGTAATTGTAATCTGCCTGCAAGCAAGCGTGCAAATTATTTATAATATAAATTGTAAGACATTAAGTGAACATTCAAAAAAAAAACATAACAAAACTGATGCATTTCAATAAATTAATGAAATTGCAACTGTCCATAAATCAATAATAAAATTTCATCAACTCACTCAAAAGATATAGTTAAACATGTGATAATAAAAAAATAAAATTACAAAAATTAAAAATGTCAATAAAGTAAAATGTCCAAAATCAAAATGCTAAGAAAATAAAATGTCTAAAATCAAAATGTCAATAAAGTAAAAATAAAAAATGTCAAAATATAAATTAAAATGTCAAAATCAAAAAGAAAATAATAATAATAACAAATTAATAATTCATACACTGCAAACAACTTCATTCCTAACATCGATTTTTTATGTTCTAAAAATTCCCTAACGCTATAGAAACAACATTTTTGTAGCCACTCTGTCAATTTTGTCTTAAATACATTACCATGTAACAATTTAAATTCACATGGTAAGTGATTATAGATCAATATACACATATTAAATACATTTTTCTTATAGATATCTTTATGACAAGGTGGATGATACAAAAGGTTTCGAAACTTTGCCCTTTTCTGTCTTGTTATAACCTCAGTATGCTGCTTAAAATAATACATGTGAGCCTTTGTAAAAGTGCAGATATCTCTAATATATAAACAGGGCAGTGGAAGTATTTTGCATTTTTGAAAGAGCGGTTCATAACTATCCAAGAACCATGCCTTGTTAATAACTCGGACGCAACGTTTCTGGAGCTTGAAAACTCTGTCGGTATCAGTTGAGTTGCCCCACGTGATTAGTCCATACCTTAGGACAGATGATACATAACCATGGTAAGCCGAAAGAGCAGCTTCTACAGACACATTTTGTCTCAGCTTTTTCAAAGCAAACACAAATCTATTAAGTTTTTGACAAATATGTTCAACATGGATTTTCCAATTTAGATTTTTATCTACGTTAAGTCCTAAGAAATTAAATGCCTCTACCTGTTGTACTTTTTCGCCTTCAGACATAATATCTAAGGGTAATTGTTTTTTGTTATAGGAGTTAATTTCTATTAATTTTGTCTTGTCAATATTTATATTCATGCCATTTTCTTTCATCCAGCTTATTATTTCTAATAGGGTCTTTTCTGTAACAGATTTGTAGTCCTTTTTTTTCCTGACATTTTATAATTACTGTAGTGTCATCCGCGACAAGGATACATTTCTGCAAAGTGGCCTCCGGAAGATCATTTATGTAAAGCAAGAATAATAACGGACCGAGAATGCTACCCTGAGGCACACCACACATATTTATTATTGTATTCGATTTAAATTTCTCTTTGGAGTAAATTTTATCATTTTTCTTAATTACTTTGGCTATCTCTGTATACTGTTTCCTGTTACTTAGATAGCTAGAAATCCATTCATAAGCTTGCCCCCTTATACCATAGAATTCTAATTTCTTTAGCAGTTTAGAATGATTTACAAAATCAAAGGCTTTACTCATATCTAAAAATAAAGATATCGCTGGATTGCCATTGTTTATGCTTTCAGTTGCCAGTTTAATAAAGTTTTGGGGGTAAGTGGAACAGGGTGTAAAGTCCCACAAACCTCCATAGAAAAGGGAGGATCCTCCGACCAGACGGGTGTTGTGTCTGGTCCGGGCAACTGCCCAACGGTTGTTGTCGGACTGTTGTATGTGTTCTAATCGCGCCGAAAACTTTACTTGCGCGATGCAGGATTTGTGTGACGTCATGTCATTAGTTCGTAAGTGGCGGCGTCGGTGCCGCTACATCACTCCCCTCCGGAGACCGGAGGTCGATAGCAGGTTGAGTCGTCCGTAGGTACATTTTGTGATGCGTGCCAGGCCAGTGGAAGGTTGGTTCCAGTGAGTCGGAACCGGAAGTCGCAGAGTTCGCGGTGAGTCGGAACTGTCTGCGGTTGTGCCCCAGTGAGTCGGGGTGATGATATCCCAGTGAGTCGGGATAGAGTTGCTGGCTCCAGTGGGTCGGAGCGGTGATGATGTCCCAGTGAGTCGGGAGAGTGCTGCTGGCTCCAGTGGGTCGGAGCGTTGATGATAGAAGCTGAGGGTGATGACCAGGAATGCGCGTCCGCTGCATGCTGGTGGTCAGGATACCCCCGTAGATGCCGTAGGTACTGGCTGGCTGTGTGACTCGCTGCTCGAAAGCTTGGGGAAGTGATGATGACGTCACGATGAAGTAGCTCTGCACGAAGGCTGCGCTGATGTTCATGTTCGAGGGTCACCAGTTTGGGGGTAAGTGGAACAGGGTGTAAAGTCCCACAAACCTCCATAGAAAAGGGAGGATCCTCCGACCAGACGGGTGTTGTGTCTGGTCCGGGCAACTGCCCAACGGTTGTTGTCGGACTGTTGTATGTGTTCTAATCGCGCCGAAAACTTTACTTGCGCGATGCAGGATTTGTGTGACGTCATGTCATTAGTTCGTAAGTGGCGGCGTCGGTGCCGCTACAAAGTTAAAGATTGCAAGAGCAGTTGAACTACCTTTACGGAAGCCAAACTGCTCCTTGCATAAAATGTTATGAGTACCGAGAAAATTATTTAACCTAACAAGTATTGCCTTCTTAAAAATGTTCGATATGATCGGTACTATTGTGATAGGCCGGTAGTTATTAGGGTCTGTCTTATTTCCCTTTTTCAATATTGGTTTTACGATTGACATTTTAAGCTGGACAGGAAACACACCTTCCAAAAAAGATAAGTTAATTATATGCGCTAGAGGATGACATATCCAACTAGCACAAGCTTTAAAAATTTGTGTTGCGATGCCGTCATATCCACAAGTTTTGCTGTGGTTTAGGGACTAATTATGATTTTATGCACTTCCATCGCATCTACAGGATTTAAGAATATAGTATATAGATTTTAGTTTTTTTTGTTAAAGTAAGAGGTTTTATGATTATTAGAATTATTAGAATTATTAGAATTAGTAGAATTATTAGAATTATTAGAATTATTAGAATTATTAGAATTATTAGAATTATTAGAATTATTAGAATTATTAAAATTATTAGAATTATTAGAATTATTAGAATTATTAGAATTATTAGAATTATTAGAATTATTAGAATTATTAGAATTATTAGAATTATTAGAATTATTAGAATTATTAGAATTATTAGAATTATTAGAATTATTAGAATTATTAGAATTATTAGAATTATTAGAATTATTAGAATTATTAATAGATGTCAAATTTATAAAGTAGTCATTAAATATATTACAGATGTCCGATGGATTTTTATATGTCACATTATTAAAATTTATTTCGTCAATGTCATTTTTATACAAATTGTTATTAGTTATTGTTGAGGAGTTTGCATTCCAAGTCGCTTTACATTTATTTATATGCTTTTGTATGCGTCTTGTATTCATAAGTCTCTGCGCTCTCTGTCCACAACGTTTAAACATATGATTATAAAGTTTGTAGTTTTGCTCATTATATTTTTAATTGATTTTACTAGTTTTAAATTTTAAATAAAGCTGACGTTTCGTTTTTTTTGGTTTATTGTTAACTTTAACCTTAATCACCGGAAAGCACAAATCATAAAATATTGTAAAGGATTCATAAAACAAATTAAAGGCTTCTGTTAGATTGTCTGATTTAAATGTTTCCGAAAACGAAAGAGAAGATATGCAGTCGCAAAATTTATTGATGTTATCTGAACAGTAGTCACGTTTTAATTCAAACCAACTTATTGTTTTGAGTTTATTCGCATTTATAGTAACCGTTTGTGCTGTTTCGTGATCTGACAAGCCGAGGTGATAAATTTACTGGCGATTAGGTCAATGCAAGAGTTTGCCCGAGTTTAAAATATAATCTCCACAGATTTTTTTTTTTTTCTCTTGAAGTTTTCCGTTAAGTAATTCAACAAATTGTCAAATTTATGAAGAAATATACCTACTTGCGTCTTTCTCTGACCGGGTATTCTATATATAGTGACAACTATCAGGCTCAGACCAATAATCTCAACGCCACAGCATTCAAAGTAAAACTGTGTAGCTAGACTTGAAGGAATACCTAAAGTTTTTGTGTCAAATTTATTATTTGTTAAAATACAAGTACCCCCTCTACATTTATCTCGACAAAATGCTGCAGCCAATTTAAAATGATTAATTTGGATATTAGCCCCCGTCCCCTGCTTAACAAAAGTCTCACTAAAACATAGTATATCTACCTCCTTGTTTATTTCCACTAATTCAGATAGAGTTATTTCTAATGTGTCAAGTTTGTTGCAGACGCCGGCTATACTTTATGTAGAATTCGCAATTTACTATGTTGACAATCTTGTTTTGGTTTGTCATAATTAACTGCAGTTATATGAATGGGGGACTAAGAAACGAAAAAATGTCTTGTTATTATTACTAGTGCCATGATGTGAGTTTCGTTCACTTACATTCAGTCTTATAGAACTACTTTCATGTTGCATAAAATCAATTTCCATATTAAGTTTATAGGTAATTAAATCTAATTCTGAGAGCCTCTTACGATAATTTACATCCAACTTATTAATTTCAACAAACTTACAATTTGCAACAAACTTACATTTTTTTTATTTTTTGTAAACAATTTTAGTTCATTATTAAGTTTCTTAACATTAAGATACTTATTTTCTGAAACACTTAAGATCAAAATTGAACAATTGCTCAAACTGCACAGAGAAACGAATAAATAGGAAATAAAAAATTGACTGTTACGGTAATTATGCATGAATAACTGCTTTCTTTGTTGGTTGTTAAATGCTTTCTTTGACCTTTGTATAGTTCCTAAGAATACCTATATTGATTTTACTAACCTTCAAGCGGGCGTGCGCTTATTTGAAACGGCTGCGGTCACACGTAACCTAAAGGACCTTTGGAAGTTTTCAGGGATGCAGAGCATCGATAGAGGAAAAACTATTTACTATTGAATAATAAAGAAAAACACCTATATTTATAGGGGAGAGACAAAATTAAATTTACCATTTATATTTTCTCTGGATCAGGAACCTATTTTAAACATTAAAAATATTATTTTTACCTTGGTTTTTTAGTAATATTAAGATTAATTTTTCAATAAGTTGTTGGAATCAAATAAAAGACACCAAAATGTGTATTATGAAATTTCATGATACACACTTTGGTGACCGTGTCATAGTAGGTCAAGTTTTCTTCAAAATCAGTCTTCTTTTCAAGGTAAAATTAAAGAGTAGGCATACGTAGTCTTCGACGCCTACGCAATGCCGAGATTGAAAAAAGGCTTTTTGTGTCCCGCAGGTGACGCGAATGAGAATATAATGTAGTGGTTTTCATGCGTAGTGAACGAATTACAGGCTACTAGAAATGAGAACTATTTGTGATTAGAAATCTCGATATTAAGAACGAAAATTTATCAAGTGCGGTCGATTCCACGCCGCGAGACCGCTTGCAGTGTAATTAAGAAAATTACACACTTAATTATAATAGTTTCGTTTGATCGTGTTATTAAGAAAGCAGCGTTAATTTTAAACATAATTAATGGAATTTTATTTATTCGAATAAACACGAGATATTTTCCTGTAAATACGAGGGAATATACAATAATGAGCGGAGTATACGTGGAAATAACATTATTAGCATTCTGTTTCAAGTTGTGCATCCGCCAAGTATGTGGTATTTACAGAGGTCAGAATAAAGCTCAATCTGTAATAAATAAAAGGCTGGTAAAACAATTGATCAACAATAACACCGAATGGGCGATAAACCCGATTGTTATGAATTCGGATTAATTCACTGAATTTGTGTCGCCGAGCGCTTTATATGATTGCTTACACCACCTTTATGACTATAGCCATAAAGATGAAAATTGGTGGTAAAGGTGACAATAGTCTACAAGGTTTGTTTTCTTATGGCAGGATATGTTTGCGAAGATTCATTTTCCGTGTCAGGAAATAAAACGTGTTTACGGCGGTCGCGCGCGAACATTGTACTGTCCACTAAATGGACAGTAAAAGAAAACAGATAACAAATACATGCTGAGACAATAAACAGGGACCGTTTGAGTGGTAATAAAATATTTCACGGACTTTTTGTTTGTAGTGTACTTACATATCAGTCTATGTCGTGATCGTTGCCAAGAAGTGCAATGTCAGTACGATGCAAGACGCAACCAGTAATTTTACTGCGCGAGTGGAATCGCAAGCAAAACTTGTATATTGTACATATAATACATACATACCGGGACCGTGCACGGATTTGACCAATAAATTGCTAAACTTAGTTGCAGCAGTGTCTCCCTTTTGAATAAATTTCACATTTATTTCGGACGCGTTCTCGATGCTGACACTTCAAAACAATGAATGTGAAATTCGCGTTTGATTAATTTTTGGGACAAGTGCTGACATGTTAATATAGGATATAAAGTTATAGAAGAAGAAATAATCGTTAGATTGACGATTATTTCATAAATATCCTGACCATCGTTTGCAAACGGAACAGTATTTGGACAATTTCTTGCTGCAATTGTTTAGCCGCCAAGTTGCCAATTATATCGCTCAACACAGTGCAACAATGGCTGTAATCTTGCAGTGTATCGCGGCGATATTGACAAGAAATTTCATGGTAGTCGTAGATTGCAAATGATTTATCCCGCTTTGACTTTACTGCAATATTGCCGTCTATCGTCTTTGCTCTGACGTATAGGTGGATCTCTTTTCCTTCGCTCACCTCCCCCCACCTCGTCCTGTCGCTGCCTAATTAGTGAAGCTTTTCTGTATCCGTTATTAAGATATTTTTTTTGTCATGGCCAATTGGTCAAACGAAAAGATTTTGAACTTTATCAACGAAAACCATGTATGTCCTGTAATTATGGGATGTAAAAGCCAGTGTGTATAAAGTTTGTACTATTAAGAAGAATGATTGGGCCGTAATTGCCGCGAATTTTCATGTAACGTCCGAAAAGGCATACGTAAAAATCGTCATTAACTGCTGAGCTCTAGCTTCATTAATTGCTCCGCATGTGCGAACAAAATGCCTCAGCAATCCAGTTGCAGAATCTTTCTAGAGTACACTCAGCAATGTATTGCACAATGAAATTGCAGCAAGGGTTATAGTTAGAAATATACTGAGCTATATAGGTAAAAAAAAATTCAACAATATGCATTTTTGTAGCCCGTTTACAGGCACCTACAGTCTTATTACAAAAAGCGGTTTAACTAAAAACCCAGGTTTAAATCTCTATAAACCACGGTTTAAATAAAAATGATATTACAAATAATGGTTTAGCGATAAACCATGGACCATATCATGGTCTAACGCTAAACCTCGGCGGCCCCTAGTTTAACGGTGGTCTAAGTCGCATCTGTCAAAGTTTTTCTTTTAGGTTATAGAATCTTTTTCATTGTGTTGTGTTGTTTTTACCCGAAAATGGATATTAACATGGTGGATTTAATTGATAATGAGGATATTACTTTTTCCTCGGTACTCCAATTTTTTGTTGGACCATCACAACACTTAATATATTAACACATTATTAACAAAGAGGCAATTGTTATAATAGAGACTTGGAGAACTTAAAAATCCAAAGCCTAATGAACTTTGTTCAGCGAGCGATGGTTTTGTTTATTGTTATAGTTACGTTTCGTTACACGTACGTAGATGTATTATTAGTAATTAATACGAATTTAAGTAATGTGCTTAAACCTAAACCAAACTGCAATCGATAAAATAACTAATGTTTATATACATGCAAAATAACAAAGTGTCAATATTTAAACACTCCTAAACATCATTTAATCCTTATCGTATTATCAAAAAGTTTTCTTTTCTGGGCAAACGGAACGTTGCAATTGAACGATATTATGGTGAACGAATGATATTTGTTTTATTCTGTGGTTGATATATTGACAGTGGTTCAAATGACGGTACTAAGAAGACCAGGGTTTTTCTAAGTTTTGTAATACGGACAAATTTAGACCATGGTTTTGCAGATAAGCCTGGACTTGATAGGCCAGGTTTAAACCAAGGTTTATTGAGTTTTTTGTAATAAGACTGTTAGTGTTTGTCTCACAATTTTGTACCGTCAATAATGGCAATCGCCGCCAATCATTCAGACTGCCTAACAAATCCGCTTTTTTATATGTTTCCAATAAATTAATATTAACGTTATAATGAAACTGAATTACATATTAAAATAACTTATATTAAACTACACTTATTGCCAGTAATATTTATTAAAGAATAATGCGTAATCATTAACTTTACTAATTATTTGATACATAAAAATAGCTAGGTAACAAGTGGATGTAGTCTTAAGAGGTTTTAATAATTTGTATTATTTCGAATGAGCAAAAATGAATCAAGTAACTGAATAACTGCGAACATATTAGAAGTTAATTAATTAATTAATACCCTCTTGCCAAGAAAAGACCCCATTTAACGCAAAAATAATTATCGATATGCTACCCAAAAAATCAAATCTGAGAAATAAGTAACTAAGCAGGCCTGAGACCCAGAAAAAAAGATACTTTATAAGGAACATAAATATATCATTAATTCTCAAAAGCCAAATAACATAATATTACGAGTTCATCAAGCCAGCCAACTTCTTCTTCTTCTTTTTAAAAACGTTGCCCCACACTAGGAATTTCTTCCTGTATCGTGGGTGCGTTTGCAAACATATAAACTCACATACACAAACACCCAGAGCCGGAACAACTATCTGCAGGTCATACAAATATTTGTGCCGTGCGGGAATCGAACCCGCGACACGCAGCGCCGCAGTCAATCGCTCAACCACTGCACCAACCGTGCGCCCACTGAACCATAGCACCATTAATTTGTTCAGGGCGCGGAAGTGATAAGGATTACACAGGTTTATCTTTTTCCAGCAGCTGCATTATGAAGGTACCGGTATTTAGCTTGTAAGTTATGAGGTCATTTAACTGTTTTCACGATAGCAGAAATGTTAAGCTAATTAGTGGAACCCTTTTTAAGTAGAAAGATGGCGGTTCAGAATATAAATTTTGGAGTAAATGAGGTTTGAATGCGTAAATTAGTCTGTTAGATGACAAAGTAGCTAACGTTTAGGTAGACACTCCCGCCCAGTGAGTTCCCGCTTTGTCGATGCTAGGGGGCTCAGTAACCGTGGCTTGGTCACCCACGGTGAAGCAAAGAGGAACCCAAGGAGGGGCCGCTCGTCAGGGCTTTTGCCGATAAGCCGACGACGTAGCGGCCAAAATGTAGGTTGCGGTGCTGCCTAGGCAACATCGCAACTGAGGCGGGCCGCGATGTCGTATGGGGTCTCCCATACCCATACGATATCGTGGCTAAGGGTTGGAGGCCGCGGCAGGAGAGGAGTGCCGGTATTGCGGTGCGCCGCTCTCCCTACCTTCCGCGGCCTAGACGGGGTTGCCACCGTCTGATGGCGGACGCGGTGGGGCCGCAGGGGAAGAGGAGTGCCGGTATAGCGTTGGCCGCTCTCCCTATCCCTTTGCGGCCGAAAAATGGTAGGTGGCGGGGCCATTGACCCTGACCCGTCACAAGGGGACCAAGGGTGCCATACACGGGGTCGTCTGGCACCCATGTGCTGGTTTGGTCCCTGGGGTGGTCACGGCGCACAGTGTGTTCTGGTGCGCCGGTGATGGGGGGTACTCCCCAGAGGAGGGTCCGGTGACCGTTAATTTAAAATATTGTGTAATTGATAAGCTTACTTACTTTTTGTGAACTAAAAGCCAGATAATGTAATTTAAATGACTTCCTGAATTTTTAATAACAACTCTGTGAAAGATCGACTACAAAAGGCCAACGTAAGTCATTTCATATTATAACTTTATTTCTGCTAATGGTTGTGTTGAAATTGTATATATATCATATTATGGCCTTTATTCCCAATATGTTAAATAGTTTTAAGGGCTACTCTATATTCTATGCCTTGTTATTTTGATTCTATAATATTGTAAGTACTTTATGTGATTGTAAAAGATATCGATAAATACTATGAAAGAGCTTCCGTGGAGTTGCCCTTATTCTCCTCGAGAACTAGTTTAGCGAACGGGCAGTAAGCTCAATGAGCCGTCTCGATATGAATTAATTAAAAAACCTTATTCAAATAAATACATTGTCTTGTCTTTCTGTGCTTTTATTCATAAAACCCTTTCCTTACACACTACATACATAGGAACTCTAATAAACAGTTAATAACCAACAAAATTTAAATTGACATTTAAAGCTTGCTATCTTGTTAGATATTAATACTTTTATATAGGGTTCCATTCATGATTCTTACACGTGCATGCTTGCATAAAAATTCTTTTGTGAAGTAGGTACCTACCTGATTTACTAACTTGATTTATATAAAAGTTTTTGATATTAACTTAGGAAAATGCCATTTTTTTATATCTTATTCTTTCTTTCTTTCTTATTTGATATCGATAAAAATTAGGTACTGAAGCAAAATGAATTGTCAAGCTTAACCTCAACTGCCAGCTTCTTACAATGCAATTTATAAATTGTATTGTTGTTGTGTACCTGGCAGTACACAACTTAGCTGAAACTTACCTGTAAACGTGCCACGGGTGGCGCGCGGGCTATTTAATTTTCAGTGCCACCGACCGACAGCAGGATTTTAATTTTCATGTATAATTTGTTCAAAATGTAAATGAGCAGCAGCACTGGGCAGCAGTGGTGGTCCAATGGTATCGGCCGCGACTTACAAGTTGTAGATTGTGGGTTCGAGCCCAGGCAGGCGCTTTACTTTGTGTAAATTATTTCTTCACCACTGCTCTCAAAACGGTGAAGGAAAACATCGTGAGGAAACCGGCATGTCCTTGAACCAAAAATTCGAAGACATGTGACATCCACCAACCCGCACTGGGCCCGCGTGGTACGGCCCATAAGAGGGTCTCACAGTGAGGAAGCCTGTGCCCAGCAGTGGCAACATTAATATGCTGATGATTTGATGTGATGTGAGGCTTTATTTTTTGCATGGAATAATAATTGAATATTCACGTCAAGGGCTGGTGGTTTGGTGGGGACGTATTATGCCTAATTGTGGTTGTATTCAACTGGATGGATTAGCATCACAGTAAAACATACTGAGATGATGTTATCCAGCTCTAATCGGTATACAAACAAAATTATACTGTCTTGGTTTAAAATAATATTTTAGTTACGTAAATAGTACGTACTGTTTCTTCCGTTCCAGAAAGCTATTCTCTTATACATATTAATGTTTCATACATGCATATGCATTATTTGAGAATTTCGACTTTTGTGTAAGTTTTGTCGATTTTTTACCGAATGCACTTTTTCTATTGAAATGAAAACTCTAAACCCATTCATCTCTCATTTTTTTTTGTAAAATTTTCTATAAGTGTAGCTTTAAAATGTTAAGTGCGCACAAATTGTTCATGTCATCCTCTAACGCTCGACATAGCTAAATGGAACGATTGAATAAATATAAACTATAACTAAATAACTAACTATATACTGTTCGCTTTAGGACACAAAAATAATTTTCGAGTGTAAGTACTTAACTTTAGTCGTTATATTAGTTTGTTTTTTAACACAATGGATAGACTTAAATAGAAGTATATAGATTTTTATAATCTATTGTATTTTATCTTCATGGTCGAAAAAACACAAAATAAAAAAACGGTGTAATTTTATGTTACATCTTTCAGCAAAAATAAATGGTACGTTTATGAAACGCCCAAAGCCCACACAGAGATAAAGGTACTAAAGAAACATAATTACCATCTTATTATATGAATCTGTTTCATTTCAGCAAACACAGCGTTACAGGTGAGCGATCAAAGGCCGCTCTTGGATTAATCGGGCAATCTTTTTACCAGAAACTTTAATCTAAAACGGTTCACAAAATGTGTGTAACACAACAACATTATTTATCATTGTTTCATTTCTCGTCGCAAGAGAGAGCGGTTTTATGTCCACGAAAAAGTTAAACAGTTAGATACGAGTACGATAATGTTTAAATAATTGTGTATTCGCTTACAATACCTGATTTATTCCCGAATCACTTTATTGATCCGAAAATTACTATAAGAAAAAGCTTCGTCCATTTTAAGTTTCATCCGCCAGCTGCTTACCTCACGGTTGGTAACACATCATTCACCAGTCAACTTTCGAAGATCTCGTCCACTTGACCCCTGTCACACGCAACAGTAGAAACACTGAAATGGATAGCTGAGTATGGACCATAAAATTATATCATTTGGAAACAACAATTCGGTGAAAAACCATTCCCGTATTTCATTTCAATTTGTGAGAAATTGCAGCAGTCTTTTTACCCGATTACGACGAAGCAAATAACCATCTAGGGGTTATGTTTTTGACTAGTATATGTGTATGTATTTATGTATGTTCATCAGTTCCCTCATAAATTCTAAACTACTTATCTTACGTAATTTGACAAAAAAGGTGTCGTTGGAAGCGTCTTGTTTTGTTGTTGTCCGCTGGTTATAGCAGAATATAATTGAATATAGCGCTCTCTAAGCACGAAGTCAATTACATATCGAATAGTTTGTACATTGCAATTTCAGATGAGAATATTTTGTTGTTTCATACTTTTTAGAGCGTGAGTTTTGGGTTTTAGTTTGTGTTTCTAAACAGTTTTTATACAAAAGACATAATATCTCAAAATCATAATAGTATAAATCACTTCAAGGAAAGTAGAATTGGGTTTTAGAAATTTCTTTTATTATTTTAATTTTAAGAAAAACATGAATATTACCTTACGTTAATATTAATTTTAAATTAATATTAACGTAAAAACGTAAATTTTAAATTATTAACATGCTCAAAGAAAATTGACGAAGATAACATGTATAGTTTTGAGGTATCCGTTTTATGATGTGTATTTTATGACTGAACCATAACATTTCCAACCACAAAATTAATATTCATATACTTTTGTTACATAAACATACTAATCGCCCAAGTACTTAGAATACGGCCCACTTGCACGTTCCGTTAGGTTAACGTCTCTATAGAACTGATTCTGAAAATCCTGATCTTACGTTAACCCTTTTTATTATCAATCCCCTAAATCTGGTTTAGTAAGGGTCGGATTGTGTGGTTTTAACTTTAGTTTTCACATTACTTTGAAAAGATGTGTTTGCAAACAGTTACGTTCCGAGTAAATTTTTAAACTCATTTCCTCAGGCTAACATGAAACCGAAATGCGACAGGCTATTTTCGTTTCTCACATATTGCTGTTCTTACACAAGCTCGCTTGCAACCAACAAAGCAACGTACAGGTTACAACAAAACAGTTCGCAATTAGTCGTGCGGTTTTACGTAAACAGATTTAAACCTTCAAGTGTCAATAAGCAGACACAATAGAAATTACCATTGTTTCAATCAGATTCGGCAATATGGACAGTTAAGAGGATTAACTTTAAAACTGCCGTGTTTCATAATTGAAAAATAATATATCACGGGAATTTAACGCTATGATTTTGGATCCCGGACCACGGTCGTTGCAACACGGCCGAAACGTCCGGTCACATAGGTAAATAAACAATCGTAATCATAGCGTTAAATTCCCGTGACATATTGTTTTTCAACAGATATATTGTTTCTCAATGAATAAGACATATTTATTTTGATTCGGATAGTTTCTAAGGGATAACTGTATCAAAAATGTATAATTAGTATTAAGTGAAGAAAACTTCAGTGAGTGTAGAAAACTTCTCAGTAAACCGAAAGAAAATCATGTCAAAGTAAGTGTATACCGGGTTTTGATACGCACAAAGGCTTTGCTTTACTGCAGCAAAAGAAAATCCGGCTTGAGCAGTCTTATATAAGAAGGAAACGATTTGTAACACTCTCATTGTTCGTATCACGTTGTTACAATAAATTTTACTGAGGAACTTATTTATTACATGAACGTTTGGTGCGAAATCAAGTGTTACGGCTCACTTACATTTTCTCTTTGGAATTAATATTTTATGAAACATTATTATCGTGTGGGTAGACGCAGGGTAAACACGCCTTTTTAACAGCTCTCAGTTTTTAATTAATTTTATTAGTTTTTAATTGAATTTTTAATGTTTTAACTATATTTATTTCTACTTACCACCCTACGCTCACTACTTACTATTTTCAAGTCTTTCGGTCATCGTATATTTTTCTTCACACATACCATGGACTCTAAATTAGCAACGAGTCTGGAGGATCTTGAGGTGCTGTTCAATTCACGGATGGCAGACTATGAGAAGAAGCTTAGGAATGCGTCCTCTGAAACCCGGCCTGCAGTGGAGATAAAAGCACTAGCAAGTGAGTTCGCGGACTTTAAATTGTTTGTATGGCAGGCACTCTCTAATTTTAAGAACCAAATTGAAATGTTGTCTCTGGGACTGGACAGACATGAAACCTTGATGCGGAGGAAGGTACTCCTGTTCCATGGTATCACTGAGCATCCCGGGGAAAAGTTGCCTGAGGTTGTTCACAAAGTATTATCCAACCAAATAAACTTGCCTGAAATTAAGAAGGATAGCATTCATGTTTGCCATAGGTTGGGTTCTGCACGGGGCAAAGCTAGGCCTATACTAGTAAGGCTGTATACCACTGAGCACCGACATATGATCTGGGAAAACAAGAAGTCCCTAAAAGGGACCGGCATCACTATCTCAGAATTTCTGACACACACAAGGCACCGCACTTTTATGGATGCGCGCAAGCATTTTGGGGTCCAGAGTTGCTGGTCGGTGGAGCGCAAGATCGTGATCATCACACCTGATTCCAAGCGCCACAAGATTGAAACTCCGGGGGAACTTCAAGCTCTGGTGTCGCGGTTCCCCAAAGCTACTAGCGGATCTAGTAACACTACACAGCCTGGGTAACATTTTTCATCAACGCATGTGAGCACGATTGAGACTGCTGCTACACCCTCCAGAGATCAAAGGAAGGCGCGCCGGCGTAATTAATTAGTATTGTTATACTTAAATTTGTCGTATGAACGATCACTTTTAGTTGGTTCTGTGCCGGTACTTAAACATTTGTTACTTTCCGCATCACCTTCATTCTATCACAGTATCGCTAGATAAGATGTCGGTATCATTACATATTTCTAATAAATATTATTTTAGTGATTTTAGTTTACGATTTACGATAAGTCATCCAAGCAAAATGACAAGATCCATTCTGAACTGTCATTGTCAGCTTGACAGCAGCCTTAATATTTCAATCGTCCTGTCAGTTCACAGAACCCTATGTGTCAGTTTCTGTTGCGTTTCGTTTTACGCTGATGTTTATTATTTTCTATTTTGTTACCTGCTTTTTGTGGATGACTTGTACAATTTTATCCAACTCACCAGTGAGTTAGGGTGGTTATTTTAAAATTAACCAGCCTATACATTTAGTTTTAATTTGTTTAGTTTTGTATAAATTCGTTTTTTTTTTCTGTTTATTATATTTTATATTGTATACGTATTTATCTATGCATGATCCTGTCGACTTAAATGACAGTTTTTTCTCTTGTGCTTCTTCGACTTGTAGCTTTGTTAGTGCGGGAAGTGAGTCTCCGCTTCTTACCTTGCATGACAACATCTCCACTCTTTTTTCTAAATATCCCAACAATCTACATGTAGCGCATATTAATGCTCAGAGTGTTCCTGGCCACTACTCCGATCTTCTGGCATCCTTTAGCAGTGCTCATCTTGATGCACTCGTCATATCTGAATCTTTTCTAAAGCCTTCTCTCCTTTCTATTCATTATGCACTTCCTGGCTTCGTCCTAGTCAGAAATGACAGGACTGGCAAGGGTGGTGGTGGTGTTGCGATTTACATACGTGCTGATATACCGCACAAAACTGTGAGTGCGTCTCCATCTCAGTACTCTGGTTCGGCTGAATTCCTATACCTTGAAATCACCTTAAATCATTCTAAAATATTACTCGCGGTATTCTACTCCCCTAATCTTCATATCAACTATTTTGACTCTTTAGAGACGTCACTGAATAATTTATGCCCATTGTATGAGCATGTTATTTTAATGGGTGACTTTAATTCATGTCTTATTAAAAATGATTCTCGTTCACAAAAACTTCGTTCTCTCCTATCTTCTTTTAATCTGGAAATTCTACCTCTTTCTGCGACCCATAACTTTCCGAATTGCACGCCCTCTCTTCTTGACCTAATGATTGTTTCTTCCCCTCACAATGTTGCTGAGTTCGGGCAGCTCACTGCAACCTTCTCTTACCATGACCTCATCTATCTTTCTTATCGTATCCGGCCTCCTAATCGCAAACCTCGACTTTGTTATTTGCGCAATTATAATGGAATGGATCTGGTGGCATTGAGTCGTGACGCTGATGATATCGATTGGGCTCCCGTCTTCGAAAGCACTTGTGACGATGAAAAAGTAAACTGTTTCAATGCCAAACTGTTGAGCCTTTATGACAAGCATGCACCGCGTCGGCGAATAAAAAATAAGCATGATCCTGCTCCGTGGATGACTCCTAAAATTAAAGACGCTATTGCTAGTAAGGACAAGGTGAAGAGCAGGTACAGGCGTAGACCCACGGATCAGAATCTTGCTGGCTTCAAAGATCTACGTACCCACTGCAATCGTCTGTGTCGAGATGCAAAGAGACGCTATTTCCACGAATCTCTAGTCGATCGCAAATCCTCTGACGTCTGGGGATTTCTTAAGTCTGTCGGTATCGGCAAAACTCCCACTAATACTTGTAAAGATGTCGACTTGTCGGCTCTTAATAGGCACTTTTCCCTTCCACCTGTCTCTCTGGACCTTAGTATCAAAACTTCCACTTTGACTGAACTCGCCGAGTTGCCTTTACCGAATTGCCCACTATTTAGTTTAAACTCTGTTTCTGATGACGAAGTCAAAAAATATCTTCTTGCTATTTCCTCCTCTGCTGTTGGCCATGATAATCTGTGTTCGAGAATGATAATACCTATTCTCCCAAAACTCCTTCCTATGCTTACTCATATTGTTAATTATTCTCTATTCTCTGGCATATTTCCCTCAGCCTGGAAACAGGCGCACATAATTCCACTTCCCAAAATAACCAATCCTTCTTCTTTATCTCACTTCCGACCCATCTCCATACTACCTTTCCTATCTAAAGTTCTCGAGCACATCGTTCATGGTCAAATCTCCAGATTTCTTTCGTCTAATCTAATCTGCACTTATCTGTCCTTTCCAATCTGGCTTTAGTGCGGGTCACAGTACTGTAACTGCACTTCTGAAGGTCACTGATGACATTCGCAGGGCTATGGACAATAAGTCTCTAACCGTGTTAGTCCTACTTGACTTCAGTTGTGCATTCAACTCTGTGGATTTCGACATTCTGCTTGGGATCTTGCAATCTATTAACTTCTCTTCTTCTGCATTAGCCTGGTTTGACTCATATCTTCGGGGTCGCTCTCAGTGTGTCCGCCTTGAAGAGATCTTTTCTGATTGGTGTGATCTCACTGCTGGTGTTCCTCAGGGTGGCGTTCTCTCTCCTCTTCTTTTCTCTATCTTCATAAATACTGTTACCAAGGTTATCACCTCCAACTTCCATCTCTACGCAGATGATTTGCAGCTTTATAAACACTTCCTGCTTGCAGACGCGGACTCAGCGATTAATGACATGAATCGTGACCTGGAGAGAATCAGTGAATGGGCTAAGTCTTATGGCTTACAGATTAACCCTTCCAAGTCCCAGGCAATGATCATAGGCAGTCGATGTTATCGCACTGCGCTTGACACTTCTACCTTGACGCCATTATCCCTAAACGGCTCGACGATTGCATACACCGATACAGCAAAGAATCTCGGTGTCTTATTTGACAGCAATCTTACTTGGCGAGCGCAAGTAAATGAAGTTAGTCGTAAGGTGCATTACTCCTTCCACTCTTTAAAAACTCTTCAACGTTTCCTGCCATTTAAAACTAAAATTTATTTGGCCCAAACGTTGATTCAGCCGATCATAGACTACGCCGATGCCTGCTATCTGGATGCTACTGAGGAGCTCTTAAATAAGCTTGAGCGCTTGCAAAACCTGTGTATTCGTTTTGTTTTTGGTCTTAGGAAATACGATCATGTCTCTCAGTTCCACAAGGATCACAAGTGGCTCCCTATCCGTCTTCGCAGGAACACTCGCATATTATGTCTCCTGTTCAACATCCTTTTTAACCCTGCATACCCTGGCTACCTGCGTGACCGTTTTTCGTTTGCTCGCCCTCCCGACGTCCTGTGTAGATCCCGCCTTAAACTCCATCTCAATTTCCCATCCCATAAAACTCGTTTCTATTCCCACTCCTTCTCTGTTTATGCTGTACGACTGTGGAACTCACTTCCACCTAAGATCCGTGACGCTAAAAGCATCTTTATTTTCAAAAAGCAAGTCAAAGAACACTATCTTTCTTCTATCCCGTAATCTTATATATTATAGGTATTTATTTATTTTATAGCAGTTATGTATTTTTATTATTTTTATATAATAATTTCTAGGCACTTATTGTACTTTTTTATACTGTTTGTATTAGATAAGTTTTTTTTTTTTTTTTTTCCTTGTAATTCTAAACACTGTCTATGTTTCATATCCAACTCTCCTGTCGCAGGTCTGCTGGAAGAAATTTCTCTTGAAATAAGCAGCACCTTTGTGCTCTTCTATCTTTAAATGTATTTTCTCTTTTAAGTGTTTTGTGTGTACATAGATAAATAAATAAATTATTTTTCTGGTGACGTCATCTACCATCTAACTACTTGTTATCTGACAGTGCCTGTACTATCTTATCAATTGACTGGGATTGATTAACAAGGACACTACAAATCGGTTTATTCCCATCGGCCACCCCCCAGTTGCCACCCCGGTGGCCGATGGGAATGATTTAGTGGAATTTCCTACCGTCCTTTATTCCCATCTGCCACCGGGGTGGCGGATGGCACTAACTAGTTGCGTTTGCCACCCTTGTGGTCGATGGGACTTATTTAGTGAAATCTGCCACATTACTTTATTCCCATCTGCCACCGGGGTGGTGGGCGATTCTCATGACATTTGTCACATAAAACTGAATGTTGATACTGTAACCGGTTTACTTTGTTACTTGGATCCAACTAAAGGTGCTGGCCCTGATAACTTAATAATATCATCTAAATTTCTAACTAAATGCGCGCCTTGCATTGCCCTACCTATTTCAATTTTGGTTTTTGGAACCAAAATTTTTGATTCAAGGTGTTGTCCCCATATAATAGAAATCTGTTAAAATAAAAATTATTAATAAATAAATAAATGGATAAATTGGATACATGTCAATTTTGATATTTATTTTTTATGTATTTAGACTTCATGCACAAAGATAATAAGATAATATACTAACAAGACGCACGGCTATGCACCATCGGTACATGGTGGACATCCAACCCATACGCAAAAAGCGTTTTGCGAATACTTTAATTGTGCGTACAGATAGGAAACACATTCCAAAGAAGAATGAACTGAATATAAAACTAGGAATGGACTAGTTAATATGGAAGGAAGAGTGAACAAAATCAGTAGTATGAGAAGCACAGAACAAGAAGAGATTATTAAAGGAACGCAAAAAAAATGACAAAAAATTGTTGCCAACTCAAAGAAAAATGTTGATGGTATAAAATTCTACCAAAATCCTTCAACGAAAAATAGTCAAATATGAACCTTGAAAACTTTCTTGATATTTTTTCTATTCACCCCGTTTTACGGTCATGAGAATCAACCACCCGACTAAACTTATGAAGGTGGCAGATGGGTATAAACCGGCAAACGCCACTATTTAGTGCCATCCACCACCCCGGTAGCAAATGGGAATAAAGGAAGGTAGGAAATTTCACTAAATCATTCCCATCGGCCACCGGGGTGGCAACTTGGGGGTGGCCGATGGGAATAAACCCACAAATCCAATCCATGTAATCAATGTACTTTGTTTGGTGCGTGATGTGCGAATTCGAATTGTTAAAACTGAAAAGTTTTGGATTCGATTCCGCATTGCTGTCTAGCATGTACGAGTATAATGTCACACTAGGTTGGACATATCTACGACGGTCATTGTTTGATTGATTAGCTTCGACGTGTGCCCAATGATATCTCGCCACAATCATATTATTTTTCTTTTTAACCCCCGCCGGAAAAAGAGGGGTGTTATAAGTTTCACGTGTGTTGCTGTATCTGTGTGTCTGTCTGTCGCATCATAGTTTTTTTTGTTTGAAAGGTGATTTTGTCGAGAGTGTTCTTAGCTATGTTTGAATAAAATCCATTTAGCCGTTCAAAAGTTATGGGTTTTACTGTTTGTATCAGGGTGTTTTCGCAAGATAAATGTGTCTTTGGGTTTGGGTTTTTGAAATTTTACATGTTACTCACAGTGTTTGTTTCATCCTCGTCGCCAAATGTAGAAGCTTGTATAAAATCTCTCGAAAAACGACTGTTTCCAACATTCATATTGTAATTACCAATTATACGCCGAACATTGTAATCAATGAACCACTGTGACCGCGTCCAACGAGCTATATCATTTTTAATTTTAGTTATGAATCCAGCTGTTAATACAATTATTTACAAAATAACGTTAGTTATAGTAATTTCATTAATTAGATACTCAGTGTTTGTACAGCTACACTACATGGCAACTGTAAAAAACAATTAATTATTATTAAGCTTAATCTGACTAGTTAACAATTTGATAAATTAAATTGTGATCATTATCTCTTCGCGTATAACATTAAAAACTATCGGCCAATATCCATTTTATCTGTGTTTTCTAAAGTCTTTGAATCCTTGATGTGTCCCTTTCTTACATCACATTTCAAAACAGAGCTGGCTTCTCAACAGCATGGATTTTGCACGCGAAGATCCACCACAACTAACTTAACCCTCTATGTTGATGATCTCAGCAAACTTATTGACTCTCGGACACAAGTGGACGCTATTTATACAGATTTTAGCAGCGCTTTCGACAAGGTGGACCACCAGATCCTACTACAGAAGCTTTCGAACCTCGGCATATTCGGCCAGCTTCTCCAGTGGTTCAAATCTTATCTGACTGAAAGAAAACAGAAAGTCGTAGTAAAAGGGCATCAGTCTCCCTTTTATTATTCAACTTCAGGAGTTCCACAAGGCTCTAATATGGGTCCAATACTGTTTCTGGTGTTCGTCAACGATATCGTGAACTGCATCAAACACAGTGAGTGTTCGCTCTTTGCAGACGATCTAAAGTTCTACAAACAGATAAAATCAACCAGAGATATATATTTACTGCAAGAGGACCTAAACTCAGTGCACAACTGGTGTATGCAGAACGGGATGTCTCTTAATGCTGGAAAGTGTCACTACATGACCTTCACTAAAAAACGGAATCCACTGCCATCCTCGTATTCGCTGAACGGTCTAACGCTGCAGAAGGTAACTACAACTCGCGATCTGGGAGTATGCCTCGAAAGTCAACTTACTTTTATTCCACACGTAGATAACATCGTCAAAAAGGCAACCAAAATGTTAGGCTTTCTGAAGCGTGTTTGCCAAGACTTTAAGTCCGTACGCACCCTTAAACTTCTCTACGTCTCCCTTGTCAGAAGTGTACTGGACTACGCATCGCAGGTGTGGAATCCTACCTATAGGGTCCATGTTGACCGAATTGAACGCGTCCAAAGAGGCTTTACCAGATTCCTGCGGTATAAGTCGAGCAGCTGTCCTAACACAGCTACCTATCCTGAAAGGCTAAGCCATTTGAATCTGACTACCCTAGAAAATAGAAGGAAAAACATGGACCAAATAATGTTGTTCAAAATTGTCAACGGTTTGGTCGATGTTTCTAAACTTCTGGATGACATAAATATACGTGTCCCCCGTAGTAGTCAAACCAGGCCTGACCGTAAGTTCGATTTGTTTGTGCCACCTGCAGCTCGAACCAACCTCGGGCTTTCAGCGCCATTGAACCGTTTGATGAGGACGTATAATGAGAGCCACTCTCCCATCAATAGTATTGACATCTTCTCTAACACCTTAGTTCAATTTCAAAGACATCTGTCTAAACAACTCGAGGTTGAAAAAATTAATTAATTAATTGATTTTGTTTTATTCCATCGCCCATTAATTCTGTATTTTGACATGTATCCTGTTATTCCTAATTATTATTGATTATTTCTGTTTTGTATATTTTTATTATTAGTGATTATTTATAGATTTTTTGTAATTTGCTTTTTATTATTCTCAATTATCATATTGCTATCAATTTTTTAATTCTTGTTTTGACATTTATTTTATTTGACATTATATAGTCTTTAACTGCTAGTGCTGTGCACACCTAAGTGAAAAGTTCGCTATAGTCTATTAGTCAATTGTGATTAATCTATTGTCAATGTTATTGTGAACAATTCGTTGGAGTGCCATAACAATAAATAAATAAATAAATAAATCTCTTACGTTAACTTTTTAATTTGCTAGGAACTTAATATTTTTAAGAATACACATTCTCATAAGGTATATAAAATCTCTGAAAAGAGTCCATAAATACCTACTCAACCTAAAAAAAAAATATTAATCAAAATGAAATTCGAACATCGTAATTTAGATTGTAAGTTTCTACGTTGTACACTTTGACGTTGTACACTTTGAAACCATAACACATTCACACATTCTGCCACATAACCACTACTGGTTCTCTTTATCTTGGTAAACCCTGTGGATAACGACTACCGTTCAATTATAAACGTTGTGGTCGGAGCTCAGCCTCTCAGTGTATTTCGTTTATATCGACCAACACCGAATAAATTGTTCATGTGGACGCTGAGCAGTTTAGTTCAGTTATACATTGAATATGTCAGTCTTCATTCTGAGTTAGTAACTCAGGTAAATGTTAGTCCCTGGTGATAGGTATTTTTGATGCTGGTAAACGCTAAAGTCTACGTTTAATCTACGTCAATATATAAACATTGAACGACGTATGCTCAGAAAGTGAATCAATCATTTACATTTTGAACAAGCAATAATATGTTACCGCAATAGTTAATCAGAACTTTGTGGTTGGTTCAATTGTCAGCACTCGCATTTTACACGCACACAAACGCTAAATAGACCAGGGTAGAAGCCTTTAAAAAACATAAAAAGTGAATAAATATAATAGTAGGTTGAAACCCATTGGGAAAGAAGAAGAATATTATAAAAATGAAAGGAAAAATAATTTACCGGCAATCAGAGGTTGGTAAGGGGGTGAGTTTTCAACGGTGAAAACGGTTTGTCTCGATTTCCGGCAAAACTACAAGTCCTATGGAAAAAAGTTAAATGGCAAAGTTGTAGATAGTAAAAAGATCTACTACTTTTGAATTGCAACTTTTTCCACATAACCTTAAAATGTATGTGAAAAATTCAAACAACCAAGTTTTTGGTTTTTAATTTTTATCTTTTACGCAATTGTACTGCGGACTACTGCGCAATATGAAGATAGAAACGAAACAAAATAGGATAGAACTATGTCGGTCGTCTGCCGATGCATACTATCGACACACGACTTTATTACCTAATAATCTGACCCCGCTACAATACGAATGTAACTATGATAGTGTGACTACACGTCATTTATCTCTATATTAGGGTAAGTAGGTAGGGTAGGTAAGGCGCAGGTTGGGTAAGTTGGGTAGGTAGGTAGGTTAGGTAAGGCGTAGGTTGGGTAAGTAGGGTAGGTGGGTAAGGCGTAGGTTGGGTAAGTAGGGTATGTAGGTAGGGTAGGTAAGGCGCAGGTTGGGTAAGTTGGGTAGGTAGGTAGGTTAGGTAAGGCGTAGGTTGGGTAAGTAGGGTAGGTGGGTAAGGTGTAGGTAGGGTAGGTAAGGCGTAGGTTGGGTAAGTAGGGTAGGGTAGGCAGAGTAGGTAGGGTAGTTTAGGCGTAGGTTGGTTAAGTATTATAGGTAGGTAGAGAAGGTAATGCGTAGATTGGGTAAATAGGGTAAGTAGATAGGTTAGTTAAGGCGTACGTTGGGTAAGTAGGGTAGGCAGGTAGGTAGGTAAGGCGTAGGTTGGGACGGTAAGGCGTAGGTTGATTTATAACAAAGCGAAAATAATTATTTTGATTGAGTCTACTCGGATGTTCTTAATTAAGTCTGACGAGCAGATTTTAAACTTCATGCAACATACAGGTATATAGGCGGACTTGATGAATATCTATATATATATATCACCATTATATTAATGAATATCCCAACTTAAATGTTTCTAACTACAAAGAAATACACGAATAATCAAACGAACTGTGACAAATGCGACTCGTAGGGTTTTTGTCTCACAAAATGTAATTTGAGAGCTTGCGTGATGTTTTTACCAAAAATATTGAGAGAGCTTTAATAATAATTGGGAAAAGAAAACCGTAAGAAGTATGCAAATAAGGAAGGCCAATAAAAAAAGTAAGGAAAATCAGCTACATTTTTACAAAAAGTTACCATAACCGGAGTAATAATTAACTGTGTAGACAAGCCTTGGGGAGATCTTCACAAGAAAATGTGTTTGATGACCCATTTTCATAAAGCTGTAAAACGAATTGCTATGAAAACACTCCAGATAATTAAGAAGCTATTAATTTGATAAAATGTTTTCACTTTTTGAAAGAAATATGCCTCGTCTTCACCTTTGAGTTCATTTTGATTTTTAAGCGGTATTTTTTATCTCTCAATATTTTGCTTTTAAACAACAACCTTATGACCGCGATGGCAATTATTTATTATTTTATTACATAATCTACATCTGCCGGTCGCAGTCTCCACCATTGAAGTAGCTATAAACTGCATAAATCCCGAGGAATGCCCAAATCTCGTAAAGTATTCACGTCGCGTTGGCTCAAGCACGATATTACCTTATTACGAGTTTTTAATATCCATCGCAGAAATTTGTCGAACTTTACATACGGATTTACCAAAGTGAAGAAATGTTACTTTGATCGTTTTGTACTCTACGCACAATTTCGTGTGTTACAAGTTTTCAACATTTACTGGTAAATCTGAGGTAAATCCTAAGATTTTCTTCGTCATCATCAGCCTATAGCAATCCACTGCTGGACATAGACCTCTCCAATTGCACGCTATTTGCTTCGATTTTCGGCAACTCTCATCCAGCTGCTACCAGCCACCCTGTAAAGATCGTCGCTCCACCTAGCCTAAACGATCCGTCTATCCCAACGACCATCGGTTCTACGGTGAATATGGCCGCCCCATTGTCATTTCAGCTTGGTTATTCTCTAAGTTATGTCGACAACTTTGGTCCTTTGCCGGACCAGCTCGTTCCAGATTCGATCCCTCAGAGAGACACCAAGCATAGCCCTTGAGCTGATGGACCAGCCGTACCGTGAGTATCCACGTCTCGGCCCCGTAAGTCATAACTGACAGGACGCATTGATTGATGATGAATTAAAGAAAACTGAGAAAACTTAAATTCGCGTCTTCATTGAAAATAATGAAGTGTTCACTGTCGTCCGTCACGCAGTCAAGCGCTGAAGCGGGCCGACCCAAACCGTTATGGATGATAACAAGAATATTGTAAATATCTTTTTTCAGGATTGCCTTGCTACAAACGCATGACAATTTAGTTAAGCCCTGTGAGGTTTTTGTTGTGTGGCTAAAACCAAATGTAAAATAGGTTAAGTATTTTGGAAATAAAATGATAAATGATAAAAATGATTTGTACCCGTCGTTGGCAGGAGTCGTCTTTTTGCCCGTTTCAGCGTGTTGCCCTTTCTTTCTTTCCAAAAATATGACGCATTTTAGTTTTTTTGCTATCATTGTTTATTAAATTAATAGCTAGTAAAATCAAAAAACATCGCTACATTTTTTTTATCTTATACCATGTCTTTTTAAAATAAGTTGCCATATAAAGACTGGCCAAATATTTTAATTAATAGGTGAAACAAAATTATTTCATGAGAACAACGTTTTGTTCGCAACTGAGGTCGGATTCACTTGGTACCCAACTCGTACGCGACATGATAAAGTGCCACAATACTGCATCGAATAGTTAACACGCATTCATTTTCATACAGTAAGCCAAACAGTGCATCACCCTTACTATTCTTCGCGGGTATTGACGTGAAAACCCTCGCTTTTCATTACCTGCTGTATGCTGCTTAGTATACCAGCTTCTGACCTATTTGTGTGACCTCGCTTAAGCTTTATCAGTGAGCAAATTGTCCAGTAATCTAGAAACTGATATAGTTCTGTAAACTATTTAATTGGCTTCACTAGAGAAACTCCACAAGGTGAAATTGGTTTAATTTATTTAAAGCTGACCTGCAGCGTGATGTTGGTAGTATATTTTTAAAACAGGTTGCATAAATTAAACATTTTATTCAAATTGCGGATAATAGATTTTCAATCTTCACTAAAGAAAAAATGGGGGAGCAACTTTAATAGTAGGTATTGTACCTTCGTCATAAACTTCAATATCACCCGACCTGAGTCGTCTCGCTTCACATTCTTACTGCTATTATATTAACTTAAAAGTCTTTCTTCGGCGCGACCTCTCGCTTAATTCCGCAGATTGTATGAATATCATGAGAGATGCGCTGAATAAGGCGAGAGAACAATAATACAAAAGGTTGTGTACATTGTGTTACATAAAAACTGGCATAATATTCATTAAAGCTCTCTTAATGTTTGCAAATGAAGTAAGGAGTGCATGAACGTGGAACTCGTAGCTAAATAGATGAGTTGTTGAAGTTGGCAGCGAAAATTGTTGCTTAGTGCAAATAGGAAACTAGTTATTTAGATAATTGCATGCTCTTTGGTTTTGTTGAGACAAATGTCTTCATTAAGTAAAAACTCACCAGTTGCGTAACTTCTAATAAGCAAACTTATTCAATCTGCCACATTCATCAGCAACAGCAACAAAGCATTTTACTGATTGTAACTGACAGATGAGATTTAACGCTCATCATCATTCTACAAGTTTACTTTTAAAACTACTTAGCAAATATTATCACTTCGACTATATTTTCAATTTATACGACTACGTTGAAGACTACGCGATGGAAAGAAAGAAACTGGCAAGAAAACAAATTTATTTGGCACACACAGATACACACAATGTAGGTGCAAATAAATGGGAACTTAATTATAAAACTAAATTACATAGTGTGCCCCACGGCCGCGCCAAATGGACCTATTCAGAAAAATGCCAGACCACTAAGAGTTGCCTGACGCTGGTTTTCAACTGCTGTTTGAAGTGTATGGATGTGAATCAGTTTTTACGGTGTTAAATATATAGGTATTAGATATATGTTATAAACGATATATATGTATAATAATTTAGTGTGAACCACTATGCCATGAGGAGCTAAATGAAATAGACGGATTGCAAATAGCGTTTAATATTAAAAAGTTGTTTTTACCCGGGTAGTTTGAGAGATATTGCAATCAGACTATGTACGTCACATTTACAGTTTGTCAGAGAGGTTAAACAAAGTGAAATAAGGATATTGGCAGAAGGATAGAAGGTAAGTGCAGAATCAACACAGAGTTAATTTGTTGGATTCGGTCTCCCATTAACATTATTTTTATGTATGTATGTATCTAAGTATATATTTATATATATATATATATTAAATTGTTTTATTTATATTTATTTTCTCTATTTGTTTTTTCATTAAGTTGCACCTGCCATATTTTATCTCTGCACCACCCAAAGGTCGACTGGTAGAAAATGCCCAAGGCATTAAGTCCGCCATTGTACTTGTGCATAAAGTTTTATAAATAAATAAATAAGTGTCATCCATCCATATAATTTTGGCAATAAATCACAAAACGACAAAGTTTACAAACAACATGGAAACTACTAATTCTTCCATACAATGTGTTCGGACTCGTAGTAACAAAACTTTAATGGCGTAAAATACAGTAAATTTTATCGATAAAACATCCCACATAAGGGGTGAAATCACCACACCCTTAAAGATAGAGTAATTTTAGAACCTGACTGATTTATTACGATATGCACAATTGCAGATAGTCTAACAACCATAACCTTGGATCTAGATCTCACAGAGACATTTAATGTTATTTTTACGACCACAGCATAAAAAATGTTTCTGTATTGAGCCATGAAATACTAATTTTAAAAGTAATTTCATAAATGATAAATGATAAATGATAAATGATTTTATTTCTGCAAGTTGGCTTGTACAAACACTTTTACATGTCGATCATATTTTTTAAAACTAGATGAGGTCGGCGTTTCCTATCTGACTACTCTGAGAAGAAAGGCCGAAACAAACTCAGAGGTCACAGTCTCTTTTAAAGTCTTGACAAAAACTTGGTTATATCATGTGAAGACCATGTAGACATATGTCTGAAATGGTCTTTTGAGGAAAGAACCAGCCAGATTGAGTGGACCTGTCCAGTCAGTGCACGCATTTGTCAATAACCGAGCAGCTCAACTCAGAATTTACGGAGCTCAACGATTCGACGAACAATACCAAAGAAAGGACATTCGGGTAGGCCGCATAAACTACTCAAACTGCCAGACCATGAGTAAAAACTAACTAAGTTATAATAAAAAACAAAAATCCACATAGTCTTCACATTCACAATAATAAAAAAAATAAAAAATATAATACTTTAAAAAGTAAATATTCTTGTCATTGCAAGAAAACAAAAAAAAAAAATCAAAATTAAAAACAAAATTCACGGTGCAAAATATAAAAAAATCAAAATTAATTGGAGCAGCTCAATCCCAAGCCTTTTTGTCCTCAACGTAATCTTTAATAGTATAAAACGCTTTCTGACACAACTTACGTTTAATGAATGATTTGAATTTATTAAGACTTAGATCTTGTACGTGGCTTGGAAGCTTATTATAAAAGCGTACACATTGACATCTAAACGAGCCACCTATCTTCTTGAGCCTTGTTGTAGGTACTACAAATTTGTGTTTGTTCCTAGTATTTATGTTATGGATATCACTGTATTTTTTAAACAATTTTATATTTTTATGAGCATATAAAAGATTTTCATAAATATACTGAGAGGGCACAGTCATTACATTAATCTCCTTAAATTTCTCTCTGAGAGAGTGCCTCGGGCTTAATTTATATATTGATCGAACAGCTCTTTTCTGCAAAACAAAGATATTCTGGATGTCGGCGGCATTTCCCCACAACAGAATACCGTACGACATTACACTATGAAAATAGCTAAAGTATACTAAACGGGCTGTCTCTATGTCAGTTAAATTACGAATTTTTCTAACAGCATATGCTGCGGAGCTTAGCTTCTTTGACAATTTATCTATATGTGGGCCCCACTGAAGCTTAGCATCCAAAGTTAAGCCTAAAAATACTGTGCTATTCTCAGGATTCAATTCTTCGCCCTTTATCAACACATCAGTTTTCACCTGCCTAACGTGAGGTAGGGTAAACTTAATGCATTTGGTTTTTTTTTCATTAAGGAGTAAATTGTTAACATTGAACCAGTGAACTACTTTTGAGATCGCGCTATTTACTTCGTCAGTAACCAGCTGCTGCCGTTTAAGTTTAAACAAAAGTGAAGTATCATCTGCAAACAACACTATGTCATGGTTATCCTTTATGAGGTAAGGCAAGTCATTAATATAAATAAGAAACAAGAAAGGACCAAGAATCGAGCCCTGCGGGACTCCCATTTTTACTATAGATCCGGGTGATCTTTTTCCATTAACGTCAACAGTCTGAATCCTATTACTCAAGTAAGAAGTAAGAAGATCCAGAGCGCTGTTCCGGATCCCGTAGTGGCGGAGTTTCCTGATTAGCGTTTCATGAAGAACACAATCAAATGCCTTAGACAAATCACAAAAGATTCCCAGGGCATCGCACTTATCTTCCCATGCATTATAAATATGTCCTAAAAGCTCAACACCGGCATCAGTAGTTGAACGACCCCTTGTAAAACCGAACTGTTTGCTATGTAATAATTTATGCTTATTAAAAAATCTTTGCAACTGCTCTAAAATTAATTTCTCAAATATCTTACTAAAAGTAGGTAGTACTGAAATAGGTCTATAATTTGTTGGGTCTGATGTACTACCTGATTTAAACAAAGGTATTATTTTACTATCTCTAACTATCTAAAGGTATGTTTTTTCACAAGTTATTATAACATTTGATAAAATTCTGCATTTTTTTATTAATTAACACAAATTTTTTTTGTTGGTATTTTAGTTGGTCTACAAATTGACAAAAAAAAACACAAATTTAAGCTATAAAAAAATATTATTGCCTAAAAATAACCCCTGAGCATTTTGCCTTATATTTTTTGCAGAATATTAGGAAATGCAATAATAACATGTGGGGATTATTATGTGGGGTGTTTGTACCGATAAAATTAAGTATATTTTACGGCCTTTAAGTTTTATGACTGCATGTAAGGATTTGACACGTATATAGATTATAGCCTGGAATAGCACATATATTACTTTTTATGCCAACAAGATGTACGAGTCCTGTGGGATATCCAAATTTGACACGGGAGAAGCCACTGGCAGAAAATTGTTTAAAAATGCCGCGTTGTAGGTCTCCCATATCAATTTTCCTGATAAAGTTACCCATACTTTTCACAAACATGCGTGGAATTCTGAAGACGACAACCGCTGAAAAAGTAATGGTGACAAATTGTGTTCCGCCTACGTGTTGAGAAAAGCGTCTGCGAACGTTTCCGCGTCACTAAGTTTTGATTATAAAAAGAGATATCGTTACCCAATATTTCTTTAACACCTTAACTGCCAGATGCCCGACAAACAATACATTTTCTATTGTGTCTCGTTCTCTGGCAGCCAAACTGTTAAAGAAAATTGCTTCAACGCTGCAAAATGATCCTGAACCGTTACTGTAAGTGAACAAGTATCGGAACACTGCAATGATTTTTTTTCTAATAAAATAAATTTCAGAACAATTGAGCCATATATAAACCTATACTATTGTTCCTTAGACCCAAATCGTCTGGTTCAACAGACAACAACGGCTATCACATAGAACTGCAGATAAAACGAAAACAAGGAACGAGCAATTTTCTAGGGTGCAAACGGAAATGTGCCAAAAAAAAAATAGGGGTAAAATAGAAAATTGCGGGCGAGCTAGTCTGAAATCACCTCCCTCTGGCCCAATCGCCCAGATCACCGTTCTATATGGCACCTATGCAAAAAGTCTTGTTTGAAATTAGGAATTTTGGAACCTTGTTTATTTTAGACCAACTTATTGATTTCTTAAATATATTCTGTTTTCAGCCTAAACAAAAGGAAATTAACACATAATAGTTAAATGTTATCTGATATGTAAATAAACAAAGTTTTTACACGAATCCTCTAAACATTTATCAACCTAGACAGAGTTTGTCTCCATTATGCTCAATATACTTTTATAATGTGGTCGAATTAGTAGCGCACTAAATAACATTGTGGTTCAACGTCAGACCCTTGTACCACTTAACCGCTAAAAGGGACATATGCAACTTCAAACAATTGTTTCTCACATATCTCATGTAATTTTGCGATGGCACTTTAAATGCATATCGGCTATTTCGCCAATATGTATTTAATACCTAAATCCTTAAAATATCTGCTCCAACGCGACGGTAAAGAAATATTTTAAATAGACGGATGTTGTAAACAGAACGGGGTGTTAAAATATTTTGAAGAAATAAAAAGGAAACTGTCAAATTAAATACTTATAAAATATGAAGTAGAAATCCCTTCATTTTTAAAGAATTACAAAGGAATTTGAAATCAAACCTTAATATAAATTGAGCGGAATATATTACATATTACTAGCCTCTGCCAGCGGCTTTGCCCGCGTGAATGTCGAAAATTATCTTGAGGAAACATATTCCTGGGATAAAAGTATTCTATGTAATATTCGTATCTACGTATAATCTATCTCTGTGCCAAATTTAATTCAGATCCGTTCAGCCATTTGAGCGTGAAGAAGTATCAAACATACAAACACAAACACTCACAAACTTTCGCCATTATAATATTAGTGTAATTATATTATATTTCGTATTTATTATTGAATAATTTATGTAAAGATTTTTTCTACTGGTTATACCTGATATAAATGATTTTTATTTTTATATCGCAACATTTAATATATAAAATAAGAAAAGTAATGGTCAAATTAAATCCTAATTAGCTGTCAATAGAATGTTACAATATTAAAAATAAAAACAGAAACATTAAATCGATTAACATATATAAACAGATTAACGTTGATTAAAGATTCTCAAAATCTAATGTTGTACATTTTAGATCTTTTGTGATATCAATAGACTAAATAATTTTACAACCATTAACACAATTGTAGACGTAATGAATTTCAATGAAAATACTTGTTTCGATATTACGCTGGATTTGTTTTCATCAATTCGAAAGTGCTCCGATTTAATAGTATTCAACCCGAGAAACATGAACAGTAGAACTGCCTGCGAAGCGAAATCTATTGTGAACTTAGCAATAAGTTAAGTAAAGAAACGCGTGGTAATAATTATATGCGACGGTGTTATACAACTGTATTATGAGAGCGAGGATTTTTTGCAGCGTACACCAGAATTTGTAAACCAAGATTCGTAAGGTTCACCATTGTTATTTCAGTGATTATGGCACCCGTTTTAAATGAGTTTGCATTAAATATATATAACAAATAAGTTTAGGAGTTCTTTATCGTTAAATTCATACGCAACTTACTGATCATCGTGTGTGGCGTAACAATTTCCCAGTGATCTTTGTGCCCTCTATTCTGTCCAAGTTGAACTCCACTATGGGACCAGTATGGGACTCTGTACCTGGGAACAAAATCACAGCTTTAATTCATCCACAATCATAATTATAGTAGTAGGTAGGTGTCAAAATGTGTATTCTTGAACACATTTTCAGGAAAAAGTCAGTGTTACAATTCTTACTTATTTCACAGCCCCACTTGATTTTTGATTCAACGATTCAACAACAAAGAAGATATCAAAGAATCACCCGGTTGAATTATTTATGAAGATATTCCCCAGTCACTCCCTCGCCAGTGTCTTACAAACAACGAGAATTACCAACTAGACACGATAACTTGGCTAATCTCCAGACGTAGAAAATATTTCTTTTCTCCCTTTTACAAACTTCAAGCTTGTTAATGATGTAAGAGATAAAAAGGGAAATCCTTAAACTAACTTATGAAAAGTCAGTCTTATTGAAAGCGTGATAAATTCGGCGGACGAGGATAGTTCGGCGTAAAACTTATTACTTGAATAATTGGTTTTTCCTTATTCTATCTACTGCTCTGATGCGGTTCGTGAATGTGCTTATAATTGATGAACGAATTCAACCTCTAGATACCTTTGCCAAACTTTATATTATTAAAATTACTACCGAGATTAAGTTAATATTTTTAAAAGTGTGTACACGACCGAGGAATGTCTTCAGTCTTCACATCCTATCATAAACTATTAAACAAGCAATATTTGTATATACTAAGGGATATCATTTATTTTACGCAATCCTCCTTTATTTCTTTTCTCGTACTAATTCCGATGCGAGACCTTTTTACAAGGTTTTGTTTAACTTGCGTTTTTTTTGCTTTTATTTATGCTTAAAATAATTTAATAGAATAGAAAGCTTTTTATGTTGGTATATAAGGGCCAATTCTTACAGCTGAATTTTGAAACCCGTCAACCACAACCGATACATTACAAAAATTTGGCACAAAGATAGATTATACACATTATTAATTTTTGTCCCGGGAGCATGCTCCCTTAATTTTCGACTTTCGTGCCAGTGAAGCCGCTGGCAAAATCTAGTAGTTTTGTATCTAAATATGGGTACCTAAATAGAATATTTAGGTAAAAGTTTGCAGCTAAACTACAACGTTGTCGTAGGAACACACGATGAGGTACTACGTGAAAATTGCGGGTCCATATTGGCTCACCTTAAGTTCTTTACCCGAAATTGTTCTTCCTAATGATTTGTAATCCGAATGATCACTCTTCCTAAAATTTTACATCTTAAAGTTTTCATTCTGAATACTATTTGTAGTGCTACCGGCGATGTTCATAACACTAATGTTTCCGAAAATTGTAATTAATAATATCATTAATGTAAATATATTTAAACTCCTACTGTTTTTTATCATAACGCTTTTATCCCTAAACATAATTACCATAATATTTTCACTCATATTTAGAAAGAAACATTTACCAAGTGTAATAAAAATATATGTGGGTAATTATGTCTAAAAAACCAACTGTTTAGAATAATTAAAAGTCGTGTCACTGATTTTTGTCTTAAATGAATGAAATTCAGGTCAGAGTGTCGTCTTGGGGTACTATGAAAAAAATACTTAGAAAAAATTCGCGACCAATTTCGAAGTAGCGCTCGCCGGCTGCTGCCGCGGGACCGCTCGCTTCGCTCGCTCGGCTCGCGCGTAGTTGGTCACAGTTCTAACCTAACCTAACCTATGGATATCTTTGCAGGTACACGCCGCTATAAATAAAATTAGAGTTATGTAAAAATTAAAGTAATGTGTGAAAATAAAGTTACGCAAAAGTAATGTTTTTAATACTGATTATTATGAATAAAAAGAAATCTAAACAAAAAAGATATGACTTTGAATAATAGTGTAAAAGATGGTTATTTTGAGAAAATATAGGAAAACAAATAAAAGTATACTAAATGTTTATTTCTACTGACATTATGAAGTTGAATGCTTCCGAAATATGAACATTAGAGACAGAGTAGTTAGGAATTGTGTTTGTTAGGATGAAAAATGTTAGGAAGAACATTTTCGGATTTCCAATTATAAGAGTTCAAAATTTAGTTGAGCTTTGGCGCACCCGAAAATTGCTTATTTCAAACTGTTTTTGCAACTTCTCGTGTGTTTTTTCACCATGTTATTTTGAGAATATCTGTGCCTTTTGTTGTTCAGCGCTTTGGAGTAAGAGATTATTTTCTCAAATACATTTGTAAATAAGTAGTTGCCACTAGAGTTTATAGACCGGTATTTGATGTTATTTTCAGTGTCGTTCACTCCTCACAAGTTAACGAAAAAGGCTACAATAAAACTAACAAGTCTATCACAACAATGTCTTTGAAGTTGCACAAACATTTGGTCGTGATTGACGATTGTCCCATTTCGTGGGATAGGTCTATTGGGGATTGGCTACAATTCTATTTTATTACCATTAATAATGACCGATGACCTGGTAAAGGTTGCCAGGATCCGCTGGTTGCGAGACGTACGGGACCGGTCAATGTGGCGACGCTTGGGGGAGGCCTATGTCCAGCAGTGGGCGTCTTTCGTCTGATATGATGACCATCAATAATGAAATGAAAAGTTCAAGGCATAAGTAATACCTTCTTAAACGATAATGGTGAAGTGCTGGTATAAAAACCTTTTTCATTTACGAGTCAATTATAATGAGCAGCTTACTTTAAAGTGAGTAACTCACCATTACCGCAGACCAGTTCACGTTTTATAAAGAATGCCAAAATATGCTAAACACGACAAAAAAAAGTAAATTCTACTTTTCTCTAAATTGCCCGTTCCGAATGTTCAAAACTGACAACGAAAATCATATGGCTAATATTGGTCTTCAAAAGCATTTTATATCAGCTAGAAAATAAATGTGAAACTTAACTATGCCAAGAGACTGCTAATGCCTATCTTGTAAGTTCCTAGAATTAGTATTCATGACACCAACACTACACTTAAACTCCAAACTCACACAGTTTTCTTCCTTTTTACAACGATTATAAGATTTTTCCTTGTTGTAAGACAAAACAATAAAAATACTTATTGGATTTTTCTTGTACCAGCATCGTTTTAAAGCTAGCAGGTTTTGTTCAAGAATGTATAGATTATTTTAACGTTTTCAGGACATATATTTCCATAACAGTAGCTGTTAACGTGGCGAGATATTTATCACAGGTAAAATTGTCAACAACGTGCAAGCGAAGCGAATAGCGAAGTACCTATTATTGTCCTGAGATAGGAAATTAGATAACCAAGCACCAGAGATCTCTCAGTAGTAATAACAAATAAGCTTATTACTGCTGAGTGATCATTATGAGGGCGGATTGTTTTAAAGCATGAACATGACAGCTAATATTTTCTATCGTAATCTTTCGCAACCCAAAATATGGATTCAGTATCATACTAAGTTCATTCCGCTTTTAACTTTGCGGAGATTTCCATCTAGCAAGTCAAACTTTACATTAGATTTTCTCTTAGCTGCAAACTTATTCTATTTCCGCGAAAAGTAAAAAAACAACATTCGGTCATCGTCTTTTAAAATTACATTACAATACGGTAATTCCCTTATAACGGGAAAGTATTTTAAGGAGATTAAAAATAATTAATTCAGACGTTGCTCGGGAAGGGATTCCATTAACTCACCATCTTTTGATTACCGAAGTTCCGGCTATCGTGGAAGACGATCAATGGTAATGGTACTAATTTACAAATACCAACCCGTGCCGGTTAACTCTAAGATTACTCACTCACTCTAGATATATTCAAGTCCTGCCACTGATCAGTGATATCAATTGAAAGAAGTTTAGTCTCGCAATAGATAATTTCCAAAAACTTTAGAAATCTTGTTTCACTTTTACTGCTTCAGTCTGGAAGTTTTAGAGAACTTTAAGCCCTGCATTTGAATAAAAACACCCTCTTTGATGTTGGTTCGAAAAAGTAAGATAGGAAATACAACTCTGAAATCATTTCATACTTACTATACTAAGTAGTAGATAAAACTGAAGGTCTGTTTTTACTTTTTCTAGTGTTACAACATTGCGTATTAAAGAAGCCACTCTCAACATTTTCTTCCAACCATATCAGCGTAAAAAGCGCTTTATAATGTAAACACACTATACGGTCTGTACTTTAAGAATATGATGTTATCGCCCTCGTTATATAAACTTCGTGGACGAGAAAAGAAGTAAGTGGTGGTATGCAAAGTTATATTATGTGTGTCACGTGAAACACGTAATATGTATAACTTTGCACACTAATATTGAGAATCGAACCAAGAACCAAGTCAACTGCAAAAGGCAGTAGATTTTTTCCAACGACCATTTAAGTGGTTTAAGTTCAAGCCAGGGAATTGCAGAGCATGAAATTGGGGGCAATACTTTTACGAATGATTGGTTGACTTATGGCTACGACAACTTACGAGGTTTTTTTTTCCGACCCAAAATATTAGAAATGAAATTTTGTGCAGTAAATATTATTGCAATTTTCTCAGTGCTTTTCCTACACTAAAACTGAAACTATAAAAAAATGGATGGAGAGGGAGATGCAGGCCGAAGAAAATACGGATGTATTGTGTGAGGAGTGATATGAAAGAAAAGGGAGTCAGTGATAGCGTGTCGGGTACAGGAAGGAAAACGTGTTGCACCGATCCCAAGTAATATGTGATAAGGCCAGGTATATGATGATGAAATTAAAACTTTAAATACCTCCACATACAAGTCCGTTCGTTAATTTTTCAACAAAAGGGTATATAGCATACGCAAAGCACTTGTAAACCCCTGAGTGCTGCTTCGCGAAAGTTTAAAAAATTAAAAGGTTTGGCCCCTATCAGATCCACCTTTTTTTCATATGGAGTTATCTCAAGCTCTCTCAATACTTGTAATAAATAAGTTAGTCATGAAATAATTTCAATAGCCTTAGTTTACCGTTTTGTTCGATAGATTGGGCCTCAGATCCGGTCTCTCCGGGAGGCCATGGTGGAGCGCTTGAACCTGTCCTTGCAGGCAGTCTCCGAATGGGGCGATGCCAATCTGGTCAGGTTTAATGCCGCTAAAACCCAGGCGTGTCTTTTTTCCGCTAAAAAGAGCCAATTTTACCCAGATCCATATTTCCGAGATGCGACGTTGCCAATAACTGACCATCTTGAGCTTCTTGGCGTTACGTTGACATCTACTCTCAATTTTGGCCCTTACATTGAGGCAAAGGCTCAGCTGGCTGCCAAAAAGCTGGGGATCCTTGCAAAGGTGAGACGGTACTTCACGCCGGAACAGCTCCTCAACTTGTATCAAGCGCAAGTTCGATCATGCATGGAGTACTGTTCTCATCTCTGGGACGGATCAGCCAAATACCAGCTTGACGCACTAGAGTCGATCGAAAAGCGAGCCAAGAGGCTCATCGGCGATGAGGCGCTGGTCAAGTCAAAGCTCCAGAGTCTTGAACATCGTCGCCGAGTTGCCAGCCTGTCGGTTTTTTATCGGTTACATTTCGGGGAGTGTGCGATGGAATTGCACGATATAATTCCACCTAGCCCGTTCCATCATCGGACTACCAGACGTACGGCGATGCGCCATCGATACATGGTAGACACCCCACCCATACGCCGTTTTGGGAACACTTTTATTATGCGTACAGCTAGGGAGTGGAATTCCCTGCCGGAGTCTGTGTTTCCCGATAGCTACAATCTAGGGGTCTTTAAGTCAAGAGTGAATAGGTTATTTCTAGGCAAGCGTGTTTCACCGTCGACCACATCATCGCTTACCATCAGGTGAGATTGTGGTCAAGCGCGAGCCTATAGGTTATAAAAAAAAAAAAAAAAAAAATTCGAAGACAAACCCGATTCAGTTGTGAAATCAAACGGAACTGCACAAGTCAATAGCGTGCGAGGAGGTGGAATATAAAATGGAGCGCGTTCCTGCTTTGTAGACGAAGCTTGAGCGGGTTCATATGAGTTATAAGAGGCTACATATGGTAGGTTTACCTTGGTTGCCAGTCACCATAAGTACGAGAATTTCAACGACAAAGGCAGCAAAATAAATTATGTACACATTATTTGTAATAGTTACGTAAGTTTCGTTTTAATTAAGGTAACTTTGTGGTTTCTGAAATGTATATGAATAATTTCTTGTCCTAACACCGTTTACGCCAGAGTACAAAAAAATCGTACTAACAACATCGGAAATAGTGTGATGTACCGAAAAAGAATTGGTGTGGAGCTTATAAGGAAACTGTCAATATACATTTTTATGATGCTGTTTTATGGATAAGTTGTATTCCTTTGGCGCAGATGGTGAAAATTGTTGCATTATAATGATTTTCCTTTTGCTATACTTAGCAGTATGTTCCTATAGTAAGAAGTATGTGACTGTAAATGTTGCTTTTATTGTTTGTATTTCTAAAGCCATCTCGAGCTAACCCTAGTTTTGTTAAGTGTCGCATATGCGAGAGCTCATAATTAGGCTATAAAAAGAGATGAAAAGTTTATGAACTGAACCAGCACATAATCACACAGACTGTTCCCGCACATAATCTTCATACAGTACAAATTGTGGACCATCTCGTTGATTGGAATGTATTCCATAATTTTATGTTTATCTTCAGTGTTTTGTTCCTATTTGTAATAAATCGTCTTCTGACAGAATAACTATGTAGCCTCTATACCACAGTGAATTAGTGCGGACCACTCACTTTGTACAAAAATATTGCTCAAGTAATAAACTACTTAGTTGTTTTCTCACGGTGTAAGCCGATAATGAGTCACGATTGTTCGCCTGAGGCTGAGTTTTTATATTCTTTCCAGACAGTTCTTTTTTTGTGATAGGTTAAAAAGCGGTCAACCTGTTGATGAGGCTATTTTATGGTGTTTTACCATCATCTTTGAAGACACTTTTTTGAAGATTGTGCTCCGAATTCAATACACCAACTAAAATGCCGTCCTGTTTTAATGCATCGCTCACAAACAGTAATTTATAGTTTATGCACACTGATGAAGGTAAAATATCCTGAGCCCTGCTTAGGGTATTTTAGAACGTTGCGATAAAAGAGAGTGTAAATAACAGAGTTCCAAATAAAACAAGAAGCTGTGCTCCTACAATGATGTCACGCAAAATACCTAGATCTGAACATCAAGCTCATTTTAGCAATAAATATAATAAACAGGCAAGTGCGAGTCGAACTCCATTATACCGCCATAATAAAATTGGTGTCATTTTTATTGGTGGCCAAGTTTAAATGTATGTGTGTGCGTGTGTGCTGGAATGGTTGAGTTGCTAACGTATGGTAGTACAGGGTATAAAAATCAAGGTCCTGATTCAACACGATAAAAAGATATAAGCAAATTTAGATTTTCGCGAATTTTCATATTTTTTGGTATTTTTCCTTGAAAAAAGTTGAAAATTAATGTAAATTTTGATACTTAAAAGTTATCGCGAAAATCTAAATTTGCCCATATCTTTTTATCGTGTTGACTCAGGGCCTTGATGTTTATACACCTAATAGATAATATAGACCTCAACTTGCTACGTGTACCCGTTCCTGAGAAAATTGGTGGTGACACATGGAAAGACGGACAAGAGAGTGGATCTAATAAGGGTTCCTTTTTTACCTAAAAACCACCAATTACGAATTCCTAAAAACCACCAATTAAATTAATAATGTGTCTATAGAACCCGGAGCTTTCATTATCTCTTTATTTCACGCTTCCAATGCGGGGCCCTGACCTCATCATACTGTTTTACATTTTTCTTAACTAAGTTAGAATTAGTATTCTGCGTAATGAGATGAGGCTGAATATTAGAATTTTGTGAAGCTTTCAATGTTGGTAGTGTATTTTGTGATACTATCAATGTTGGTAGTAGTAGTAGTGGACAGTAAGGCAGGCTGATTGTGATTGTATTGACGCTTTAATGATGTGATGTTGGCGAAGGATGCTTCGAATTCCGTGGACTGCGTTCTGCACCAACGAGTCTATCCTTTGACAAGTATAACCTCGAGCAGTTCATGATCACTGACTAGGTGGAAGTCAAGAGGCCGAGGGATCGCAGCCCGATTAGATGGTCTGAACAAATCCATGCAACGCTGAACACCACACGACTAAAAGGAAAAGTTGATAGTCTGAAGCGGGAATCACGATCCTCTGTAATGAGGAACACGATGCGATGTCTGATTTCAAAGATTTTTGAAGAAGAAGTAATTTATGTCATACCTTTTTCTTTTAGCTGAAATTTATACCACACTACAGTGTGTGTCACCTGGCATGGTGTATCTCACGGTTCAGTGAAGCAAGTGTAAGCGACTCTGAATCGCTCGAGGCGGCGGAGATCAAAGAGACGGCACTCGCCACGGAATAGCTTTTATAACTACATGTTTCTAACTTTGAGCCACTTCAATATGGTAACCAGAAATGCTAGTTTATAAACACTTGAGCGCGTGTTTGTGACATGATTCTGGCTATGTACAAAGCCTTTTTGCGTAGTCAGACAAGGTAAGTGTATCTCAAAGCGGCCAATACTCTTTAATGCCCTAAATAATGTAACAGATAACAACAACAACTATTAAATCGGTGGACTATAATTGAATAACAGGGGTTACTCTCCTCGAATCTCAGTAGGAATATCTCTTTGTACATGTACTTTATTATCACAATCATTGTATTGAATACTGTTTTTGTTGTACAATGAAGGATTAAGAATTATAATAGTACCTATGTATATAATTAAATAATAAGTAGGTAACGAGCCGACTGGTTGGACTGACGAGTAAATCTCCCTATGAGCTACCTTGGTGCTATGTTAATGTCTTTAATTATTCTACTGATTCTACTTTCTTTCTATTCGAGTAATTCTATTCGACTAATTCTATTCAACTCATTTTATTTGACTAATTCTATTCGACTAATTCTATTCGACTAATTCTATTCGACTAATTCTATTCGACTAATTCTATTCTATTAATAGTATCAATGCGAGAGTTTGGACGAATAAATGATTGTTACTCAATCACGGCAGAATGGTTCAACGGATCTGGATGAAATTTGCCAAAGTGATAGATTACAGCCTGAAAGAAATAGCACCTATTCTAGTGTCACTGGCATAAGCTAGTGTAGTATAAATGAGAACATACACTGGTTCTTCACATCACGTGTGTGATGACTACGCGACCGCTGCGGGAGCTACGCTGTCGTAGAACAAACAATATGATGTCTTATAGCCAAAGGCGACTTAATATCTCAACAACATTTATATTGTGACTACACGTCACAATTTATCTCTATATTTTAATATTTAAAAACTACGCATGGCCGGCCAGATGTGTTGAACACATTGAGACGCGGACCTTTGGGTTTGACAGGCTATTATTTTTATTTATTTTATTTTTATTTTATTGTAATAGGAAAACAAACAGTATTAACAACTAACAAATTTAACATCAGATTTACCAACTAGTAACCAATTACATGTTTTCGCATTTAATTTACTATAAAGAGCAAGCCTGTTAGAGAAAAAAAAATTAATTACAATGATAATATGTACTTTAAGCTATAACATACAATCACAATAATACCTCGTCTTGAGGTGCAATAAAAAACAGTTATTGAACCAATTCGAACCAATGTTTAGTAAGTATTCGAATGAATACTTGCGGTTTAGTAGTGAATAAGTCAAATTCAGAAAAGTCAACCAATTTATTGTAAGATTTAGCGCATCTTATAAAGAACGAATTCTGTCTGTAATTTGTGCAGCAGCGGGGGACGTTAAGAAAAAGAAAGGGCATTCTAGCAGATCTGGTAGGGGCGCGTAAATTAATCTTAGAGAGAAGTTGCGGGGCGTCGATTAAAGATTGCGCTAACTTAATAAGTAAGGAGATATCTGATATACTCCTTCTCTCCCTAAGTGGAAGTAAATGGTACCTTTTGCATCTCGACTCGTAATTATGATCGCGGGTGTTACACTTGTACTGCAGGTATCTTGTAAAGTTTCGCTGGACAGATTCCAATCTTGAGATATAAACAGCATACATGGGATTCCAAACTTGCGAACAATATTCAAGTGAGCTACGGACGAAGGAACAGTACAAAATCTTAACTATTTTGATATCCGTGAACTGGGAGCAAGATCTTTTTAAAAACCCCATAGCTTTGTTAGCTTTATTAACTATGTGATCTATGTGCTTCTCGTAGGTAAGTTTGGAGTCGTGTATCACACCTAAATCTCGTATGAAATCTACTCGTTTTAGATGGGCATTCTTTAGAGTGTATGTGTGGGATATGATGTTGGCCTTGCGAGTGAACGTAATTGTGTAACATTTAGATACATTGAGTTCCAGATTATTCAGCTGACAATAGTTTTCTAGTCTCTCGAGATCTTGTTGCAACGAGTCGCAATCTTCGACATTGTTTATATGTTTGAAGATTTTCATGTCATCTGCGTAAAGCAAATATAATGAATTTTGAAAGCACGTGTGAATGTCATTTATAAAAATGTTAAATAATAAGGGCCCAAGAAGCGATCCCTGGGGAACTCCTGAAGGGACTACATGCCGCTTCGACACAGCACCGTTGATCACGACAGCCTGAGAACGATTCTTTATGTAAGATGTTATCCACCGGTATAAGTTACCATGAATACCTGCATAAAAAATCTTCTGTAAAAGTATATTATGGTCAATACGGTCGAAACATTTACTGTAGTCTGTGAAAATACAGTCTACCTGACCGCCATCATCCATACAAGATGTAGTGAAGTCGACAAAAGATAGTAGGTTAGTAGTGGTCGATCGGTTTTTAAGAAAACCGTGCTGTTCAGGAATGAAGGCCGTCGAAAAAGTGCTGTAAACTTGTGTGTAGATGATACGTTCAAGTATTTTACCAAACAGGCATAATTTGGATATGGGTCTGTAATTATTAATATCACCCTTATTCCCACTTTTGTGCACCGGTGTTATGTACGCATACTTCCATATACTAGGAACAATTCCCTCTTTAAGAGAACGCGTAAAAATAATCGTAAGTGGTTTAACTAGTCCTTTGGCACACTTGACTATAAATAATGGAGGTATGTTGTCCGGACCCGCACCTTTATTGAGATCTAAGGATTCTAAGAGCCTAAGCAGGTGGTTTGGATTAATTTCAATCTCACCTATGTTTAGTGCAGAGTCAGTAGGGGGGGCATTTGTTGGACTTGGGATACTCGAATTTCGATTTGAAGTAGAAAGGAAGTTCGATTGGAAGTACGCTGCGAAAGCATCACTAATTTCTTCACTTGTATTGTAGCATCGACCTTCTAACGACATAGTAGAGGGGAGAGTGTTAGTGCCCTTTTTGTTCGCTTTTATGAAGGACCAGAACATTTTTGGGTTTTTTAATATAGCATCTTCCGTTTTGGCAATGTAACATTTGTAACAGTCTTCCTCAACAGCTTTGGCTCTAGCACGAAGTAGTACAAAAGTGTCGTAATCCGATGTGTTGCCGTAAATACGATATTTACGTAGATATTTGTACTTTTCCTTAAGTATTTTTTTTAAACTTGAGTTATACCATGGTGGGTAGTTTGAAGGGTAAATAATTTTGTGAGGTATGTAATCATTAACTAATTTCTCAAGGTAGTTATAAAAAATATCAACCGCGTCGTCTAATGAATTGCCAAGCAATTGTTCTTCCCATACATATTCGTTTAACAATGTATTAATATTATCGTAGTCCCCAGACTCATAATACCATTTCATCCTGGGATAAGGTTTTAACGGTACCTCGAGATGGTAATTCAGTACAATATCAAGAGATTTATGATGATCGTCTTCAGGAACAAGAGGGTGTACACAGGCGCTAATACATAAATCAATATTAGATAACACTAAGTCCAATATTCTTCCCTTAGATTTGTTACAACAATTATTGTACTGAATTAAGTTACACTCAGAAAGAATATCAAAAAAGTATGTTTGAGATTCGCCTGTTATACCAGAGGGTTGCAAGCAGGTGCCGACACTTGACCACTCAATATTGGGCATGTTGAAATCACCTAGTACTACAAAAGTGTCATCAGGGTTTGTGTTTATAATAAGTGAAATACTGTTAGTAAAATTACGCAACTGCGTCTCGTACGAGTTCCCCAGATTTTCCTTACAAAGGTAAAGAACGCAAATGTTAAATTTGTGTATAGTGCGATCCTTTTTTTTGTAACTAATCGCAACCCAAAGATCTTCAGCTGATGATGACCAGTCCGAACGAACTTCAGCAGATAGTTCACGTCGCACGGCCAACATCACACCGCCACCCATGGTTTGTTTTGTTTTAATGTAATCTCTGTCCCTACGCCAAACTAAGTACTCACTGCCAAAAAGTTCACTGTCGCTAATACTATCTAGCAACCAGGTTTCTGTTACTGCAATAACATCGTAAGAGTTCAGAAGTACATTACGCTTGAAAGTATGCGTCTTCGTTCGTAAACCCCGCGCATTCTGGTAATAAATGTTAAATAACGCCATTTTTATACACGGAAAAATAAAAACTATAAAATTCTAATATAAATATTAGTAAGCTAGACGCGATAAATAGATTGATAGCATTCGCCCCATGATTGAATCCACAAAAATTAAGTGCAACACCACATCCACAAATCAGAGTGAACACAAAAAACGATACGCGCAAATTATGTAGAATTGAGTAAACTTCGACACAAACTACACAAAGGTATTTAAAAAGAAAGGTAGACATTAAAATGCGTTCAAAAAATAAGCGGCTCGAGTCTGCGCTGACGCGGGCGCAAGCAAAAGTGACCCGTACGTCGCGGTACAAGTACGCGCAAGCGAGTGGTAATAGCGCACGCTGCAGTAAACAATAACGCTCAACTTGTTGTTCGACTAATCTGTTGTGACTCACACGGTACGTAAAGCATAAGTGTATATTAGGAGGTAATTTAAACTTGAATATGGTTCTCAAACTGTGAACATGTTTTTTTAATACATAAGAGATAATTAATGCTGGTGATTTGTGATTTTTAAAAGATCTTTGTCGCACTTTATAAAAAATGTAGGCGCAGTGTCCGATCTTTTCGCCATGATCTTGCAGTGTTTCACCCAAATGTATTTGAAATTATTTTCTTTCGCAAGGGCTCTTGCCTTGCTTAAAAGTGATTTGTTAGACGGAGTCAAGTGGTCGTTGACGTAGAAGTTTGCAGACGTAGAAAATCCCAAGTTGGATAAGTTGAGCTGTTTACTTTTACGCGACGAAGCTACAAACTCCTCCTTGGTATAGCGACTGTTGAAAGCAACGACAATCGGCTTATCAGCATTGGGGATACGAGTAGGTATACGCGCAATGTAACTTATGTCTTCCTTTCTTACCGTAAAGTTGCTTAGGTTAGCGATTTTCTGGGCAACATCATACAGATTCTCATTTTTCTTCTGCGGTATGCCTTTAATCTCGGCATTGTTAGCTCTAGCCCATTGGTCTCTGTCTCGCGACTCCCGGTTTATTCTGTCAATATGATCCTGAAGAATCGGTATTTGACCCGCCATCCTCTGCAGCTCAGTTACATTAGATTCGATTGTTTTTACCTTTTCGGAGAAGCCGTTTATGATGTCGTGCGCCATTTCGATGGAGTCCTTGAGTCCGGACAGCTCCGATTTGATGGATTTCACGTCAGCGACTAACATAGCCAGCGGGGCCAGGTCGAAGACAATCTTGTTGAGCTGCTCCTGCATTTTGTCTAGCTGGCTGGGCTGGGGTGACACTGCCAGAGGAGAAGGAGTTGAGCCTGACTTACATTTCGGGCAGCGCCAAGCACTCTTCCTACTGTCACCGAGTCTTCGGTATCCGGCTTCGGTGACTCCGGCACACTGATAGTCATAGTGTTGTTTGCAGCCACTACAGACAGGGCCGTCGGTATGTTCAGAACCACAACTAGCGCAGGTGAACATGATGCGAAAAGTTTGAGTAACACTGGAATTTCTCTTTAGACGAACAAGCGTGCGCTCACGGTAGGGGCCTGACGGAGAATGCAATATAATAAACAATTAAGCGATGCACAAAAAACTGAACTAAAAAGCAGATTGGTAGATGGGAGACGGGCTTGTAGAGGCGAGAGGTAGGGACACTTGACTTAACGCAGGGAGAGACGACAGTCTGGTTCTGAAGAGCGGAAGAAGACGTACGAGTGATGATATCAGAGTGTTAGAGACATAGGGTTTAGCTTTGGAAACGAATAATCTAAAGTCGAGTCGTAGTAGTTGTTGTGTAACAAAGTTAATTATTAAGTTAATTATAATTTAGTCTAATCACGTATTAATATGGTGTGAGTGAGTGCCAGTATGAATGAGGTAAGTTCTTAATCATTATATTACATAGGTAGAGACAATTCAATAATGTACTATTTATTCTAGTGTGGCGAACCCTTGTATTTACTTCCTAAATCCACCCTTTGGCAGATATTTGTGGCTAATATTTGGTTTAGGGAAACGGCGAAGCCTTTCGTCACACGTTACATGCCCTAATTCATAATTAATACACTACACAATGACTCATTTGATTATGGACTATTATTGACTTTTAACTGCCATTACATACATGGAAGGCGGAGCCGCTAATACTCTTTTCTGTATAAAATAGGCTAAACATGGCCGCTCTTAATTGAGCAAGTAGGAGAACCAAATGTTAGTTGTTAAATACTGCTTCCTATAGAAGGTCTGACTACAGTCTCATTGCATTGCCATGTTGTATGTACACTTAAACTAAAGGGGGTAGTCATCGCTGAACATCACAAACTGGGATATGATCAATTTAATGAATGTTAGTGTCGTGTCTCGTTAAATCGCACCAGGCTTTCGGGCCAATAACTGAATAAAAAAATAATATTTGCCGTGACACGATGGAAGCCCAGTGGAAGACCCCGCTGTTGACGTCGCACGGCTGTTATTTACACTGGAGCATCCTTGAAATTGGGAAGTTTAAAAAAGTGTGAAGTGACGAATTATTCCATTTCAACGTAAAACAAGGCAATTGTAGTGAACCTGTTTCAGACTGAGTCTACGGTACGCTTGCTAGTTTTGTATTGTTTTAGTAAAGGGTGTTAGGTCGAGGGTGAGCTATTTATTATAGTGCGCTTCCAGTAATTCTGGAAGCATGTCTCGCTCAATGGCAGGACACTTAGGCACAAAACCGTCCTTGTCTTAGGATTGTGTAAGACATGTTTAAGTTTAGGGAAACATGAATTGTATGGACCGCAGCAAACCCTTCCTAGGACGCACATTCGAGGTCCTGCAGTACACGTATTCGACGTGCCTGCTTCTGAAAGGCAGTCTCACGTCACTTGGGTGGGAATCTAGACTATTGCCAATTAACTCATTAACGTAATTCAAATAAACTTGTTTATCAACGCAAGCGTAGCGATCCTACCAACTCCCTTTCGTTAGGTAAATAAATAATGCACTTTGCAATCCCTTTGTCTAATTAATTTCATACTTCACTATTGTTTTACTTATTTAGCCCTTAAGGCTATCAGACAGAAATGTGTGCTGGAAGTTTGTTTTCATCATTTCTTCTTACCAGCTATTACACTACGAAATGATGGCGGGATGGGCGCTTTTGGGGCTGTCTGTAGGCGAGTTGATATTATCAACTCCAGTTACTTCCTGAGTTAAACTCTCTGCTAATTTAGTTATTTGTATTTGTATTAATCCTTGAATGTATATTCACTATCCGCGACCATTATTCGGTCTTTGATTTAAATACTCTATACATTAGTGTAAAGAGTTTCTCACACAAGCTTTAGTTAATTGTAAAAAATTAGTTTATATCCCCTTAGTTATATTTTATCCTTCTAAACCACTTCCAAGTTATAATTTTATAACTGTGAATTCCAAAACAAAACAAAAACATAATTTGGAATTCACTTGTCGGAAGAGAATTGACCAAGCCAGGTGACGAAATTCATTGTGCAGCGCGGAATGGCGCTGCTCCCCTCTTATAAAAGGGCCGACATTAACACTAAATCTAGGACATTTTAGGAAAAACGAAATTTTTATCAGCCTAGGGTCATTTAGGAACAGTCACAATATATTTAATAATAATAATAACAAATAATATTTTTTTATATCTATACTAGCTTCTGGTTGCGGTTTCGCCCGCGTGAAAGTCGAAAATTATCCGGAAAGAACATATTCCCGGGATAAAAAGTATCCTATGTGCTATTCCTGACTATAATCTATCTCTGTCCCAAATTTCATCCAGATCCGTCAAGCCGTTTGAGCGTGAAGAAAAAACGAACATACAAATACACATACATTCACTCACAAACTTTCGCCTTTATAATATTAGTATGATAAGTGTGATTAAATTATATTAAAAAAAAACATCTTACAAACACTTTTGAAAAGCTTGCCAACATTTTTCCTTTCTATCGTCGCTCGGTTGAGTGCTGCGTCGATTGTTAATTCACACAACAATATTCTCTGGAAAATTCGGATTATTAAACTCTTGGTCTTGGTCGAGTCTCAAGACATGCAATAAGTAATAACAAGTGTATTAAGTAAAACATTTAAACAAAAAAATTAGACTGTCGTCCAAAGAAAAATATTTTTCTCTTTGTAGTGCTTTACTTTAGATGAGGGTTTAATTTTTTTGTTAAAAAGTTCTTATTAGTACTTAATTCTGAATTAGGTTGTAGTCAGACAGATCACACTTTAAACATAGATGACCAAAACTGACATCACGCTTCTATTCAAAGAAGTGCCCGTCCCCGCTCCCGACTCTATCGTACATACATTTCGCCAGATATGTTTAAGTCTCATGTAATGACAAACTTGGCACAGATCCAGACTCTGGAAATACTTCTGTGTATTAAATAATATGGATTTTATGCTTACTGTTTAACTCGATGTACAGTTAACTTTCATAAGCGTTGCCGGTGGATTTTTGAAGTAAAACGAGGACTCTTTCTCGGATGGTGGTTTATTGTATGCTAAATTCTTAAAATATAATTCTTGCACTCACTTTATAGTATAGGATAATGGGCCTAATTTATAAAAACTTGTTCTCGCATGTTCTTCAGGATTGTTTTTTTCAGGTGGATCAAATATTTTAAGTTGGTTCTATACATAACAATTCTTGCTCCAACTGATTGAATTTGTTTCTTAGAACTTAGTATTTGATGTTTTCGTTTTTGATATAGTTTTGTGATCAGAGCATCGGTTTTCTACATTTTTATTTAACTTGTTTATTTTTTTATACTCATCAATCGCACAGTTTACAATATTCAAATTATAGTACATGAAAGTAAAATAAAAATTGCGGCCAGGCAACTCCGCAGTAACCTATTCGACTATCAAGACTCATTCATAAAAATCAAAAACAAATTACTTGCATATTTATGCAGTGAGACCTCATGCTATAAATAATATCACGTAGCAGCATACAAGGTTAGGATAGATGGATCTTCTTTTCCGCATTTAGACTATCATTTGGTCCGATTGTGCGTGCCAGCGTTGTGCGTCTCTGTGAGAAAGTATGGGCCCTAATCCACCCACCACACATCCAGTGAGGGTTGGTGGATGTCATATGTCTTTGAATTTTTGGTTCTAAGATATGCCGGCCGGTTACCTCACGATGTTTTTCTTTACCGTTTTGAGAGCAGTAATGATGACATAATTTACGCAAAATATCGCGACTGCCTGGGTTCGAACCCACGATCTATAACTTGTAACTCGCGGCCGTTACCAGTGTGCCACAACTGCTCTCAAAAACCACATACTATACCACGTATTAAAACGGGTACCCTCAAGAGTGTACACACATTACTAAATGCAGAAGACTTGAACTTTCAGTAACGAGCCGACAGTTTGGACTGATGAGTTACTAGCCTTACGACCCACCTTACTGCAATGTTAATGTTGTAAAATATGTAGTGTAAATGAGAACATCAACTTATGTTTTGAACAATCGCTACGGCGTAGTATGCCTACGCGACTGCTACGTGAGCTACGTCACCGTTGCAAAAATTAAATCTAAATATTAAAATTATTATTTAAGTTTTACATTGAATTTTTACAGATCTTATAAAATGTAAAATATAAAATAATACATATTTTACATTTTATGTTCTATCGACGTCCGCTCGAGTTTCGCAGCACTCGACCGGACGTCGAGAGAATGGAAAATATTCAATTTTAAAAGCTGGTTTTCTTAATTGGTTGCCCGATATTTTTTTTAACTATTTTACATTTGACGTTTGATAATTTCCAGAACACTATTCGTTTGTAAATCTGGATAAAACTCATAATCTCAAGACATGCGAATTTCTTAACTCGCTATTTCCCACTTGTTTCTATGAATTAAAGTTTTTCCTTTATGTATATTAACTTATATACTTAATACTACAGAACTTTTCAACTAGCGGAACTAAATCCGTTTGTAAGGAAACAATAACTTCAGAAACTTCTACTTATTATCTATAAGTTGAAGTTTCTGAAGTTATTTTTTTATTATTATAATTCACAAAACAACAATAGAAAAAGTGACATTGACGTCTACTCTATGTGAATCTTAGATGCACATATTTACATAATTGTAAAAACACTTAGCATTTCGGAAATCTATAAAAAAGTTAAAAGTAGTAAGTTAAAGTAGTTAAAAGCAATCAAAATTAAATCAAAGCCTAAATTTAATTAAAACAAATCAGGTTAAAATTAAATTAAAAAATGAAACGAAAATTAAAACAGATTAAAATATAAACAAAAAAAGAAAGAATTACTTATTTAAGACTGATGACGGTTTGGTATTGGGGTTTGGGAGGTTATTAACAATACCTTTATAAAAACGAAGGAGTTTTTGTCGTTAGCAATAAAAGCCATCACAAATTTCGCTTTTGCAGACATTCAAGCGCAACTAATGATACGTCATAACGTATAATGAAATTTAAAAAAATGCACAAAATGTGAGAATTATTCATGAAAACAAGAGATATTTTATGAGCAGCTGCTTGGTATAGTCGCTATGCCGAAATTGTTATTACTAAGTAGTTGAATTTAGGTTTCACATGCTTATGCAATTCTTCTAGATATTTCGATCCTTAAGCATACTTTTCGTAGTAATTTTCATATCTTATTAAATATATAAGACAAGCAATCATCTGCCTAGCCTTTTCCCAACTATGTTGGGGTCGGCTTCCAGTCTAACCGGATTTAGCTGAGTACCAGTGTTTTACATGGAGCGACTGCCTATCTGACCTCCACAACCCAGTAACTGGGTAACACGATACCTCTTGGCTAGACTGGTGTCAGATCTCAAGCGTCTGACTATTCGTAACGACTGTCAAAGATCTTCAAATGACAGCCGGGACCAACGGGCTTAACGTGCTTTCCGAGGCACGGAGGAAACTCGGTATGTTGAAATGGTCACCCATCCACGGACCGACCTCGTCAAGCGTTGCTTAACCTTAAAGATCGACCCGTGCGGCTGTTATTATTTAGCCATGAGCTCCTCAAGCCATAAGACAAGCAATGCAACTGTTAAATAAAACTGAACCAGCGTCTACAATTATATAATCAATCTGCCTGCCTTTTTCCCAACTGTGTTGAATCGGCTTCCATTTTAACAGGATGCAAATGAATCAGTACAAATTAGTATTTAACCCATTTATTAGATATAAACTCATTTATGATAACAGAAAAAAAAATAAACAAAAATTGTCTAAATGACATTCTGCGTTTTATTTCAAAACTAAAACGCTAAAATATTAGTAGTAACTTGGTGAGGAAGTGAATTTTACAGGAGAGGAGCCGGGGAGTGCTGGCGGTGAGTAATGTCTTCCTACTAACAAGTTACGTACCTGAGGAGAGTAGATTTATTCATAGCAAGTTTTATAAATGTGACGCACTTCGTCTCGTGGCTTTTTACGTTGTTTTATGATAAGTGCCACAAATGGCCATGTTTTTATTAGGACACATTTTAAAAGTGAACTTATGAACTCAAATTATAATGTTGATGACTATTGTGAGGTGTTTCTTTAAAATGATAACTTATTCCTTAACAAAGCTTTCGATCTGAGAATATGTTTTAAAACACCAAGTAACTAAAGGATTTTGACTAATACTTCGCAAGCAGAGTTTGAACAGGTGCAAACTTTTACTGTTTCTAAAGCACTTTTAGTTTCAACTTTATGTATTTCATGTTGCTGCCAATTACAACCGTTTATCAGTTTTAAGTGTAGGTACTTTCTGTGGGAGTCTTATGTGGGAAAATAGATCCCAACAGTAGTTACATTACCTGAAACAATAATATTATTTATAATTCATCATCATATCAGCCGAAAGACGTCCATTACTGGACATAGGCCTCCAAAAAGCGTCACCACATTGACCGGTCCCGTGATTCCCGCAACTAGCGGATCCCCGCAACCTTCACCAGGTCATCGGTCCACCTGGTGGGAGGCCTTCCAACGCAACGTCTTCCGGTTCGCGGTCGCCACTCCTGAACCTTTCTGCTCCATCGGCCATCTGTTCTGCGAGCAATGTACCCTGCCCGAAACGTAGCGCGCAGAATTACCAAACTTAAGTGGCAGTCACTTAAGTTTGGCAATTCTTCGCTCTATGTCGGTAACCACGATCACGCAAGGAAACTCCGAGCATAGCCGTCTCCATTGCCATTTGAGTGACTGTAAGCTTTCTGATAAGGCTCATTGTAAGCGATTGTCGGTTATTTATAATTTGTGCTATGATGGGTTCATATTGCAGTAATTATAAATAAGCGACAATCGCTAATAATGGAACTTTCAAAAGAAACACTGCAAAATACTTTCTTTCCATAAGTTGGTGTATTTGGTAAAAATTTTTTTTCATTTTCTATCGTAAGTTACGTTATTTTTCGCTTTGCAGTGTTTTATTTTGGAATTCAGTTAATATTTTTTTGTGAAAAAGATTTTTATTTCTCTCTTTTTAGTTTTGGTACTTTGGTAGTATTGCCATCAAAATACGCATTATTAAGGATAACTTAAAAACTACTCATCAGGTCTTAATCTAATTTAAATGGGTCCACATGAGAATCACCAGCTTTCAAACAAGAAAGAATCATCGAAAACAATTCATAATTAGCGGAGTAATCGCATAACAAACATACAAAAACTTACTGTCTAATTGAGAACCTCCTCCTTTTTAAAGTCGGTTGAAAGGTTCCCAATTACGTTAGTTGTAAAGACAACAACAATAAACCAGAAACTTTTACCGAAAAATATATTATGTTTTTGTTTAGTGCAACTTGAAGGTAATATAACTAACTTAGCTTACGCCGTATCGTATGGAACTTGTTTTGAGAGTGACTCGATAGTGTCGACAGCGGCGAAACCTGCTAGTTGTCAAAGTTTTGAACAAGGAGTATTTATTTGGCGACATTAAGACACGAGTAGGTACATTGAGATAATATGTATAGTACATTATTACCTCAATGAGTAGGTATTGTTTTCTCAAATAACATTCATCATTCTGTTGCAAAATCAGAATGCAAACAAACAAACGAAATAAATACAAACAAGGTAAAATAGTACGTATGTATTACATATTTTGAAAGTTCAACATTCTACATATATTTTTCCCGTTCCAAATTCAACGTATCTACTTTCGAGAATGAAAGAAAAAGCGGCTGTAATTAAAAAGTGTATGAAAGTATATGAAAAATAAACTTTTTCATATACTTTTTAATTACAGCCGCTTCGAACTCTAGCTTTGAAAAGTTGATATATTTTCGAATCTTTACCCCCGACACTTTTTATTTAATGCTACATAATCAATCTATGGAACACGTAATTATGACATATTAGATTCAAAAAATAAACACCTACAAATTTTTGAACGACTGAACCGATTGTTAACAAACATAGCTAAGAACACTCTCGATAAAGTCACCTTTCAAACAAAACCAAAATGAAATCAAAATGGTTCATCCGTTTAGGAGCTATGATACCACAGACAGATACACAAACACACATGTACACACGTCAAACTTATAACACTCCTCTTTTTCCGTCGGGGGTTAAAAATAAGTTCACTGTATACTAGAAATTTTCTAAATGTTTGACTTTGCTATCTCTAAGTTCTCTTTTCAATTCTTAAGAGTTGTCTTTCATAACAGAACACACAAACCGTAAACCTGAAATAAATAATGTCAAGTTAATTTTTAATATCAGATTATGCTAACCATAGACTTGAATACTGGCATTATTCTGATAAGGAAAAGAAAGACATTAATAACGAAATAAAATGTAGAAATTCAGAGTAGAGACTGTTACAAAAAGGCTAGAGTGGTATATAGAGAAAAATAAACTGTTGTCCCCATTCACTTTTGGATTCAGGAGAGGACAGTCGTGTCAGGACTGCCTAGTCAAATTAGTAAGCCAAATTTACCTAGGATTTTCGCGTTTTTTTTTTTCTACTATAGCGTGTTTTTTGGATATCACTAATGCCTATAATAACGTTATAATAGATGTATTAATAAATACCTTAGACGAAATAGGTGTTGGGAAAAAATTCTGCCAATATCTGTGGAACTTTCTAAGTGAACGGCACCTTGTTATGAAAGATGAAATCCATCAAAATAAGTACTTTATAAGATATACAAACCGTGGCTTAGCGCAAGGCGACCCTATTTCGCCTGTCCTATTTAACGTAATTACAATTAAATGTTTTGAGAAAATAAGAAATATAACTATGTGTCAATATGCAGATGATTTTGTACTATATGCCCCTTCCAGAAACCTAAGGGAAAGTCAAATAGAATTTCAAACAGCGCTAAATGCATTTTGTCGCATTCTGGATGAAATAGGGCTACAATTATCAGCCGATAAATCAAAGGTCTGTATTTTTAGTAGAGGTTTTAGAAGATTACAAATAGAACTTAAATTAGATACGGACAATTTAGAGATAGTAGACAATTATAAATATTTGGGTGTGTGGTTAGACAGATCGTTGCGCTGGAGTAAACACATTAACATGACTGTTGAAAAGGTACAAAGGAGTCTTAACCTACTTAAGGTTCTGGCAGGTGCTTCCTGGGGTTTACATCCTAGACACCTAAGACGTATTTATATTGCACTTATCAGAAGTCGCATAGATTATAGCTCTTATTTATATGATGCGAGCGCAAAATGCCATCTAGATAAATTAAATAAGATTCAAAATCAGGCTATGAGGATAATAGGAGGTTTTATCAAAACTTCACCGATTCACGTTATGGAAAGTGAGCTATGTGTAGTTCCGCTGTACTTACGAAGGAAATATTTAGCTTATAAATTCTGTCTAAAGTCAAAGGCTATAGAAAATAATTTAACTTGTCAGTTATTAGAGAATCTCTACGCTCTTCGACAAAATTTCTATTGGAAAAATAAAAACATGCCTTTATTAGTATCTGTTGCGAATGAGGCTAAAGAATTACAGGTAGCTTCTTCCTGTCCATTATTAATGTATACTTTACGAACATGGATAACTAATATTAATGTAAATGAAATAATTATAGTAAATTTAGAGTCAATAGAAAAATGTAAACGTTCATACGATAGTAATATATTAAAATATGAAGTTATTAGTGAATTAAATACAAAGTATAGTGGTTGGTTTTATGTATTTACAGATGGGTCGAAGAGTGTAGAAGGTTATGGGTCTGCATATTATATACCTAATATAGATATAAGCACTCAGGATAACTGTTTTAAAATCAGCGAATCTACATCCATTATGACGTTGGAGCTCATTGCAATCTCAGAGGCTTTGAGTTATGTAATTAATCATAGCGGATACAAAAATGTAGTCATTTGTACAGACAGCAAAAGTTCATTACAACATATAGCTCGATGCGCCTCTGGCCACAGAGGTGCATCCATAGCGTATGTTATTTTATCTAAAATTGATGAAATTACTGTAAGAGGCATCCAACTGAGGTTGCAGTGGGTTCCATCGCACATTGGGTTGCGGGGCAACGAACAGGCTGACACGTTGGCGAAATTAGCGGCTAGGAATGGAAAAGAAATAAATATTATATTAGATTATGCCGATTTTTTACCAAAATTTAAAAATCTATGCTATGATTATTGGAAGGAATATTTTAATAAACGGTCATTAGAGAAAGGTTTATGGTATAAAACCAAACAGTGTGAACCTCTTCGAGTGCCCTGGTTCATAAATAGTGATGCTAGTAGAAAACTTATTGTTACTGCTCTTAGACTCAGATCTGGACACATTCCATGCAAGAAATTTGCCTTCATGATGAAGAAAATCGCTTCACCCAATTGTGAGGAATGTGGAGTTGTCGAGGACCTACAACATTTATTGATGGAATGTGTGCAATATGAGTCCAGTAGAAATAATCTAGTAAGGTCCCTGAATTTGAACAGAACTGATGTAGGCATGTTCCATAAAATTCTATCCCAACCAAATGACGACGATGCGAAGGATTTGTTTAAATTCATGGCCCACGTGTTGTGAAAGTATAATTGTTTAGGATACGATGGGACTGACATACGCTATGCGTAAAAGACCCTTAAAAAAAAAGAAAAAAAAAAAAAAAAAAAAAAGAGTAGAGACGTCAAGGTGTCAAATAATAAACACATTAGTCATTTGAACATCTTGCGACGGATTCGTTGAAAAGCAAATGAAATAATAGAAAGAACTGATTGGTAATTTGAACAAGAAGCCAAAAATTATTGATTGCATTCCATTTTCAGAGGAAGAAAATTCTACCTCTGATTTCTTTCTTACTACAGTATTTTTTGATAACTCAATTTACAGCAGATTGATTCAAGAAAACAAAGTAATCTACAAACATGAAACAGAACACTGTGGTTACTCCCGCTGACTATATTTTGTAGGAAGATGTAATATAATCGAACAGTGATTTACAGCTGAAGGTTTCTCAAGATTTTATGGAGAAGGAAATGGAAAGGTAACAAAATAACTTATTTAATAACTCTCACTTTACTCAACTCTTATTTTTGCTACTTATGTTATTTGTGCCGAATTTCCAACTCATTATTTTGATGAATTCTAGGTCAACTCATTTTATGCGTGAGAGCTTTGCTCTTAACAACGCGGAGCTGTTTTAGTGAAACTCTTTTGGAATGTCTAAAGGTCAGAGGAGATTTAATGATAGCACGCTCCTTCAAATAATAAAATTGAACATGATTAATTAAATAATAAATCAAATAATGAATCAAGCGGTGTCCTCAAAATATTATTTTCATTTCTGTTCAAAATTGCCTCGAAACTCTTGACTTTGACTTGCAACTCTTTGAAGTTCAAATCATGTTACCTTTTTTCGCCTCATCAAATAAGCTTTAATTATCAAGAGACGACGAATGCTGAACCGCACGTAATACAATTTGGGAATAACGGATGTCTAGTTCCAAAATTATGTTTACGTTTTAATTATTATATTTATTCCTAGTTTTTAACTATAAGGAGAGAATTCAAGGAAAAAACTTTGAATACAAATTCTAAGAATTTCTGAATCATGCTCTTTCCTCAAATAAGCTTAATTAGTCTAAATAATAGTTAAAACTATAACGTAACTTATAGAACTCAAGACATTTGCCGCAATTTCTCGGACTTGTCAGTTTAGTGGAATCTACTATTAGTAGTTACTATAAGCTCTCTGTGAGTGCAGTGTGGAGCACTGTACAATGTACATAATTCCATTCCAAATGTAAGGAAGCTTGGGATACTGGAATATGCTACCCGCATCATCGCACTTTTACATCACCAGTTATATTCCAGGTAATTTATGAAGGGAAATTAAGTAAGGTCAAGTAACGTCTTATCAGATGAGTATGGATTTCAGTCTTTTGCGATAAAATTCTTTTCACAATATCATATTGATATGAATCTTTACCTTTTTGCGCTAGTGATTTAGATAAATGCTTGTAATGCGTAAATTATACACTTGTTCAAACAACGTTAGTTACTTTAGTAATCACGTCACCGTCTCGTTTCAAACATTCTGCAGCTTGTAAGGGTGAGTGCACACAACACAAGGGTCTCAGTCGGTGGCGGTATCAGGTACTTGTAGAAGGTAGTCTTGTCTCTTTATAGCTTGCATTGCAAGCTATTACTAAAACTGCTGTGAGCTAGGTACTAAAAGCAGTTTCGAACAGAAGTTGTGGTGTGTGGCAAGCAACTCGAATGGTTGGACGCTACTTACTAGTTTAATGAATGAGCCAAGAAGATGTGAATATTTGTCTAATGTGCATTAAATATTAAACTCCTACCTATCTATCTACATAAAACGAAGACGTCATTACGTTGGATAAGATCTTTGAACAGGCTGCCATAAGGTTATATTGCAGTGAGATTCAGTCAAATGTATGCTTTAAGTGTGACACGTAAAGTTCATTTTACGATGGGAATGCTAGTGAAGTCTATCGGGTCAGCTGAACAGTTGAAAGCATTGATGACATCTATTGAAAGAGTAGACTTATCCCAGCCGCACTAGTGATGATTGCTATCGAACAAACGTATTTCGTTGAAATTGTAGTTCTCTTCCTATAGCCCATACTTACTTCTGTGACTTTGAAAATAAATAAAACAAACTTGACAACTTTTTGAAAAAAATATACGGAAGCCATTTTCTTGACAAAAATAATAATAAAGACAAGTAAAATTTTAATGCATCTTATATTTTTTACCCCAAGTAGCCAGAATCTGCGGCATATTATTCGAAAACCAAAGAGGTTGCATCACAATTAAAAACATTAATATTATTTTTATACTTATAGTAAAGTTTGTTTTGAGATAAAAATATTTAAAATGCATAAACGTTCGTTATGTTTCATTGTTTGAACTTCGATAATAAATATCTTATTGATGCAAATTATTAAATTCAGAATAATGATTATGGTATACCTTGAGCAATATCTTATTTATAACTTTGGCTGATGGTGGTACAACTTTGGTGAAAATTATGGCACTTTAATTACATAAACTATCAAGCTCGAATGTTATATCTTTACTAAATCTCTTGTTTTTCATAAACGCTCGACTACTTTGTTAACCGTCACATTCAGGATGGTTTATGTTAATTGCCTATTTTGAACAGGGCGGCTTTCCGGATACATGACCATAACGACGGGAGGATATTGTCACTAAACCTTTGTGAATGACTTCTTTGCCCGATGTCCCAATACCAAAGCTTTTCCAACAGCGCAAAGGAATATAAAAAGGCAATATTCTGCTGCGCGGTTCGTTGTCTAAGTCCCTATAGAATGGAATAGACTACAAAAGCCTTCTCAGTATGTCCGAATAAAATCACTTCAGGAAAGAGATGTCTTTTCAAAATTGAGGACGTTTTTTGCAATGCAGAATGATACGAAGAATTGACACGAAATTATCTGCAAGCAGCTTTATGAGCGAGCGTTAAAACGCCTGATCTTTTTGTATTTAGAGATGTTTTCTCATAATGATAATTTTAGCATGGAAATAGTTTAACACAAATGAGTAGATACTAAATTCTGCTACAACATAAACACTATATTAAAGCTCAATTAATCAGCTCGTCTGTGACAACTCTGTACGACAAAATTGTTTCACAAAATTTGCGTTCAGATCACCGCGGTCAATAGTTTAAGTTCGTTTTCAAAGTTTATTGTTATAAAAATGTATTTATCCTATTTTTAGGGTTCCGTAGCCAAATGGCAAAAAACGGAACCCTTATAGATTCGTCATGTCTGTCTGTCTGTCTGTCTGTCTGTCTGTCTGTCTGTCCGTCCGTATGTCACAGCCACTTTATTCCGAAACTATAAGAACTATGCTGTTGAAACTTGGTAAGTAGATGTATTCTGTGAACCGCATTAAGATGTTCACACAAAAATAAAAATAAAACAATAAATTTTGGGGGTTCCCATACTTGAAACTAAAACTAAAAATATTTTTTTTCATCATACCCATACGTGTGGGGTATCTATGGATAGGTCTTCAAAAATGATATTGAGGTTTCTAATATCATTTTTTTCTAAACTTAATAGTATGCGCGAGAGACTCTGCCAAAGTGGTAAAATGTGTGTCCCCCCCCCTGTAACTTCTAAAATAAGAGAATGATAAAACTAAAAAAAATATATGATGTACATTACTTTGTAAACTACCAGCGAAAATTGGTTTGAACGAGATCTAGCAAGTAGTTTTTTTTTAATACGTCATAAATCGTAAACCATAATTTACCAAGTACGGAACCCTTCGTGCGCGAGTCCGACTCGCACTTGGCCGGTTTTTTTTACTTTATTTAAAAAAGGAAAATGTTTGTGAAAATGGTTTTGTATTCCTGTAAAGCATTTCATTGGACCAAATAAGCAAATTTGTATCCCACTGTACAGGAAAACTATAGTTTAATGCGCGGAGAATGAATTATTAATTTTCTTTTTATACTATTCGTGATTGTACTGTTATTAAAATCTAATTTCTTTTTAAAGAATTTGATTAGGTTAGGTGCAAATTGAAAACCTGAAAATAAGTTACAAAATGAATAAAATGTTATTAAAGTCTCTAATTTGTACACAGTCTTTAGTAGGCTGTTATAGGCCGACCGCTTAACTGAGACCATTTTGAAGTAACTACTCGGTACGGCAGGGGTGTATTGATTTATTAAAACTTCATCATCTGCCTAGCCTTTTCCCAATTGTTGTTGGGGTCGGCTGCCAGTCCTACCGGATTCAGCTGAATACCAGTGTTTTACATGGAGTGATTGCCTATCTGAGCTCCACAACCCAGTAACTGGGTAACACCATACCCCTTGGCAAGACTGGTGTCAGATCTCAAGCTTCTGACTACCCGTAACGATTGTCATAAATCTTCAAATGACAGCCGGGACCAACGGCTTAACGTGCTTTCCGAGGCACGGAGGAAACTCAGTATGTTGAAATGGTCACCCATCCACGGACCGACCCCGGCAAGCGTTGCTTAACCTTGAAGAACGACCCGTGCGCCTGCTATTATTTAGCCATGAGCTCCTCTTTTTTCATTTAATAAAACTTCATGCAACATAAAAGTACATAGGCGGACTTAGTGTCGCCGCAGGTGTCAGTCTGGTTTTGGTCTGCCAGTTCGCGAATATGTATTCGCCGACTGCACAGCCTGTTTTTCCTCTTGTTTACGTCTTTTTAGTTCGCTTCTTAAGCAATCGGGTAATTTTTTTATTTTTACAGTAAATTTTTATCACGTGATCATTGTACGTCAAACTAAAATCTCGAGTCAAATCTCATTTAAAGTATTTATTCTTCATTATTTACATAAGTGTTATATAAGTCTCTCTTAATCCGCAAATGTCAATTAAGTGCTTTCATGAATGATTAACATGAAGTAAGTCGGTTGCTGCGAACATTTGGATTTGATTTGCTGTTTAGCTAATAAGAGATTTAACTTGATTGACGTTAATTGGTTCCTGGTTGAAGTAAGTGTACCTCGCTAAATCAATGTCCAACTTGACGTACTAATCGTACGTCGTAAAGAAACAATCTTGGTGCCATAATTATATTTATTGCTTTTCCCTATAGAAATGCAAATTATTCAAACACAACATCAGTATGCATGACTTTTTACAACAGAAACAACATTCTAAATCAGTTGGGATTTGTATTTTAATATTGCCCTCAAGCTGGTTTCCGTTATATCACCCGATACATGGCATTACGAACTTACACAGAAGCGTTGTCGAGTACCTTAATGTTATTATAAATGGCTCAATGAAAATAATTTCTATAGTATTAAGGATTTTTTTGAATATAAATTATAATGTTGACCAACCCTAATTTGCATGCTTCAATTTTAAACAAAACATGTATGATCTTATATGCTATAATAACACCTCTGTATACCATGTTTTAAGCAAATAAATGATCTTATCTTATCTTATCTTATTTTGTTAATGATACGTGTATTATTAACATAATATCATATATTAATATATGATAATTTCGTTTGCTCGTTTTATTAACAAAGGAATATTAAGTGTTAATATAATTAAATTACTTTCGAATAAACGCGAGAAATTTCCGCGTAAATACAAGGATTAAAATGTACGGTAATGAGCGTGATAAAGCTTGTTTACGGTGATCACCTGAGGACAGCGTATTGTCCACTATATAGAATAGAATAGAATACTCTTTATTATGTACACCATATAAGTTACAGAAAGTATAGACGAAGAAAACATTACACTGGGTGGCGGCCTTATCGCTAAAAGCGATCTTTTCAAGACAACCTTTGGATGGATTTTAAAAAAGAAAGGAAAGACAGTACTGTAGGTTAGTTTGGTGTACTATTTATATAGACAATAAATACATATATATACATACTATATAGACAAACATATACAGTAACAAGTATGGAACAAAACTAAGAAATCAAGAAAAACAACTAATAAAGAGAGAGGTAGTGATTCTTCACCATAGTTTTAAAAATGGGCAGAGATTGAGCACGCCTTATTGAAACGGGCAAAGCATTCCACAACCGCACCGCTTGAACCGTAAAAGATTTGTCGTAAAAGCTGGTGGAATGCATCGGCATCTCTAGTCTCAAGTTTTCCGATGACCTCAGATATCTATTATGTGTGTCATGAAGGAATTTGAAACGTTCTTTGAGATAAGAGGGGGTTGTAGGATTGTATAGAATACTGTAAAGCAGAAATAAAATATGAGAATCCCGGCGAAGACGTATGGGAAGCCACTTGAGCTTTGTCCGAAATTCAGAAATGTGATCATATTTGCGCAGGCCAAATATAAATCTTATGCAAAGGTTTTGAAGACGCTCAAGTTTATCAAGTTGTGCCTGGGTGAGATCGAGATAACTGACATCAGCATAGTCAAGGATAGGAAGCAGAAGGGATATATTGATATCACATGATAATAAATGAATCAGAATACAAATAAAAGCTGGAACAAAAAAAAAGGAAACGTTGCATTGGTAATACAATATTTATTGTTTAGTTTACATTACGTATCTAATTAAGAAGTGCATAATTATAGGTACGATGCTCGACGCAAGCAGCAGTTTTTTTAATGATTTTCATCATCTTCTGAATAATGCGGGAGTGGAATCGCAAGCAAAGATTGTATTTGTAATATATACCTAATACACAAATACCGGGACCATGCACGTGTTTGAGCAATAAATTTCTAAATTTAGTTGCAGCAGTGGCTCCCTCTTGAATAAATTTCACATTTATTCCGGTCGCATCCTCGCTGGATATCCTTTTGAAATAACTGTAGAACAAACTTGACAAAGTCACGAAGAAAAGCCTTGAACAAGTTCATGAAGAAAGTACCCCATTATAACGAGGCAGATACTCCGTTACAAAGACAGCGATGTATATTTAGTTCAAGTGCACTCAACAAACACGTACCGATGAGAGACCAAAGTGTACCTAATAGTTAAGTATCCTCATATAACTTTGTAAATATATGAACAGTCTAATTACTACACCAGACGCGGCATTTACAATGGGGCACGGCTCCACAGAGGAAGATCGTATTAATGAAAACAGAGCAAGTTTAGAACTCGACGTACAGTGTTAGAAAAATGAGCAAATATTTTCCTAGAATTTAGAAGCCAAGGTTTTATAAAGCGCTATTGTCTTTTCGGTCGGTATTTTGAAGTAAACAGATTGGAAGAAAGTTAACCTACTGGTTGGTTTGTTTCAGGATTTCTTTCGTTAAGTTGGCTTGTATTACTCAGAGCCTAGAGACTGTTTTTTAACCACAGTGAATCACAGTGACTTTGCAAAAAGTTTTCATGACCGCAACAGGATTTTTAATTTAATCGCTATAGTATGGTATTAGTTGCCTGGAAGAGATCGCGAATCGCGATAAGGCCGCCTGTTGTATGTGTGTTTTGTTATAAAGAGTCCCTTGATAATTAACGTTGGTTTAGTAGAGCCATAATCCTCGCCTAACACTTTGTCCCGTGACCATAAACGGGCTGAGAATGCTATCCAGTCCTCCTTTATAAGTTAGAGCTACAAACTAAATTGGCTTACATCATTACAACACGATATAATATTCAGAGTTCTTTATCTTTATTATTATTTTCATTATTTTCCATATTGGCCTTGATTTGTCCTCATGCTGCAAACGTAAGTTATTCTTATTTTAGTAATGTCTTAGTTAGGTTTGTTACTGCAACCCAAAGTTTTATTATCTTCGCCACGATAACTTGCCAAGACCAGTCGCTTGTCAAAGCTTAGGACGGCCCTAATACTAATTAACTTTCAAACTAACGTCTCAACATAATTCAGACAGAAACAGAAGAGAATTACTTTTTTGATATTAATTGACTTTAGGCCTCTTTCTTGGTATGACACAACGTGTAAACCCTTGCTGACTTTGTCAAAAGAAATTAATACCATTAGACTAACTGACTTTGTACGCAATTATAAATTCGATAGGGCCCAGAAATGGTGGACTTTTGTCTAAATAATATCTTGCTGAAATAATATTATCTAGTTAGAGAAATAAATGAGACCTTTTTATTTGCTGATTCAGGCATAGTATTCAGTATTTGCTCTGGTATATATATAATTGCGAAACGAACCAAAATTAGCTGAACTCGTAAGCTACCTTATCTGTCACTAAATCAATAGATTATGTATCATCATCATCATCATTTCAGCCGAAAGACGTCTGCTGGACATAGGCCTCCCCCAGGCGTCGCCACATTGCCCAATCCCGTGCGTCTCGCATCCAGCGCCTTCCCGCAGAGAGGCCTTCCAACGTATCGTCTTCCGGTTCACGGTCGCCATTCCAGAACTTTTCGGCCCCATCGGCCATCCAATAGTTTATGTATACCACACATCAATGAACGGCATTTCTTTTTGAGTCAATTTTAATTTATTACCACTATTCAATCTGCTGGTGACACAATGGCGAGCTGTCCGGTCAATTATCCCCTTAATAAAGTACGGTTGTGGCTACCACGACGAGTGTACCAGAGAGAACGTTATTGGTTTATAGAGAGACGAAATGGAAAATGGGTTTAGTTACTGCAGTTTCCAAAATGTCATGTTTTTATAAATTTCTGTTAATTGAAAACAAATACCTACTCTGTTGTGTTTGTTGTAAATTTAAGAGAATAGACATTATTAAAAAATAACGTCAAATTTTTTTTTTTTTTAATTTATTAAAAAATAATTTTAAAATGCATACTTTAATAATGAGATCTGAGAGTTGTATTAATTTCAAGAATTCCAAAATTGAGTTCAGACCTTACAACCCACGCAATAACGATCTTTGTCTACGATAGTACATTATTATTATAAAATAAATCAAATATTATTACAACTCAATACTCAATACTTTATTGCATTCCATATGTATTACATAGATGGTATAGACATGGTAAAAGATCAATATGGACCCCGTCGGGCACAGCAAATATTAGGAGAGAGGAAGAGGGCTAAGTAGCATTTCAAGGCATTACATAGTATCAAAAAACTAATAAAAAATATTATAAATGTTAAATTGGATGTATAATTGAGGGATTTTTTTTATTTTGCAATTGATTTGTCATGAAAAAACTCCTCAACTGAGTAATATGACTTGGGTTCAAGAAATTGTTTCACTTTATTAATAAATATATTTGTTTTGTTTATTTCTCTAATATCATTTGGCAGTTTGTTATAAATTTTTATGGACGTTACTAAAGGGCTGCTTGAGTGCATTTTAAGTCGGGATTGAGGTATGTTTATTTTATTTTTGTTGTGTCTAAAATTGAATCTTGTTTGTGTTTCTTCGCAAGTTGTGTAAAAATCTGGATGTTTTCTGACAAATTTACATATTTCTAGGATGTATAAATAGGGAAGCGTGAGTATTTTGTGTTTTCGGAAGTGTGGTTTGCAGCTATCCATTTGATCTATGTTGGTTATTATTCGAATTAACTTTTTTTGTAAAATAAATATGATTTGTGAATCTGTACTGTTACCCCACAGCATGACCCCATAGCTGAGCCACGCCTGGGCATATGCATAGTAGGTGACAAATGCAGTCTGCAGGTTTGTAGTTTTTTTAATTTCGCGCAAGGCATATGCAAATTTTGACAGTTTGGCTCTTATTTTCTGTATATGGGATTTCCAGTTTAAGTGGGTGTCTATAGACAAACCGAGAAGGGTAAATTCATTTACTTGTTCAAGTTTTGCATTATTAAAAGTAAAATTTATTTTTAATGTGGGTTTTTGATGGGGATGAAAAGTAATTAATTTTGTTTTTGTGTAGTTCATTTCTAGGTTATGGTTATCCATCCAGTCTACAGCGGTTGAGAGAAGGGAGTTCAATTTGGTGTTTATATTAAAGTTAATTATTAACGTCTGTGAATATCATATACCATCTTGTATGAATACACTAATAGACCGCAGAGCAGAGCATAGACTTAAAAACGTGAGCAGAGCACATGTAATTGTTTACATAGAGCTTCATACGTGACGTTGTATTGTACTGTATTACAAGTACGCTAGGTGAATAAACTAATGTATATACTTTTTATGCAATCATTACAAATTATCAGGCTGCTTGTTTGTTACCTTCATTTTATGCGTAGTATTACATAGACATGATGTATCAGAAAAATCAAAACGCATAATTATAAGGACTTTTATGTATTTGTTAACAAATTAATTGGTATCATGCGTTTTCTTTGTGTTGATAAAGTAAAATATACTAAAATAAGCAAAAGTTGCGTGCAGTTTCCCAGTAAAAGATTCAATCGCTCAGAGAAGCAAAGGCCTTCTTGGATGAAAACTTTCTCCAAGTATCAAAATTTCGTATATTTGCGGTTTTAGAGGCAAATCCTTGAAATGAATGTGTCCCAAAAGTGTTACATTTCTTGTTTGTAGGTTAGGTTGTGCCGACACAAATGGTATTATGTGAAATGAAAGATTAATAATATATGATGGATATGACAAATAAAAACGATGTTTGGTTCCTGCAAACGAACCCCGAAAACCGTCCTTAATCTTCGCTTGTAAAAAGGTTTTTAAATTGAAACACTGTGTTTAGGCTATTTATTTATATGAACAAAAGAAAAAAAAACTAAATCTTTGAAATTGGCCGAAACATTTTCACCAATTTACGATCCGAATGCTGAATAAATATTCATTCAAATGATAAGGGTCAAGGTCAAACACTTATTTTACCAGCAAATAATACACATCAGCGAATACAAAATCCGAGACTTCAGTCAAGCACAAGCAGATTATATTTCTTTACTGGTAGAGTTCAAAATAATATTCAACCAAGAAACATCAGTGTACCTACAAACCACACATGCATTAAATGCATCGCATTGCCAAGTCTGACCAACACCACATTACATTTTGACGGATAGTTTTGAAACTTTGCTGGTTCAAACTGGATGCTAGACTTATTGATCGATGGCATGGTGATCTGAATGTACGTATAATACGATCCGGTAATAGATCTCAAAGTTTACAGTCGTGATAGGTTGCTGCTTTGTGTCATCTCGTTCACATATTTGTTACGTGACGATCAAAAAACGGCTCGCCAAGTAACAAAAAAAATCTGCCGAACAAATTTTGAAAAAAAAGTCTGAATATCTTTAACGGCATAAAATGGTTATAATAATGAACTATTATTTCTGAAAAGAAACAACTTCGCCCAAAATTAAACGAGTCTAAACTCCGCGAAACAACCGCTTTAACTTTCAAACAACACCCAAAATTAATTCGATTTTTTCGTTTCCCCTCTAATAGCCGTTTACAGTAAAGTTTTGTAAATAATCTTCAAAATGTTTGAGTAAAGCCATCAGCAGGAACAAGTTTAATCTTGAGACGGCCGACCATTACGAGTAATTGAAAAGTATAGGAAAACTGCCAAATAACCATTCTCCATAATATCACGATGTAAAGGAACTGTTGTAAAGGGAACTTCGTGTAATAGACTCCTTTTTTGATTATTGTCGAATTCTGTGCACAATCTCCAAGCGTTTAAAGGCTGAAATTCTCTACAAAATAAGTATGTTTGTAAATATATTTTATAAGCGTTCGTATAACTTCTTGCTGCTCTCGCTGGCTTTTTGCAGACTTATCAAATAAAAATCTTATTTCATCGACATAACGAACCAAACCGAAAGAGATTGGATTTCCGTATTGCTGCAACATCAGCTTCCAGTTTCAGTAAAGAGAAATAATGTACTTGTAGATGTTATTTGGTATGCGGGCCGCGAAGCATGCTGTTGACATAATTTATATCGATTGTGGAATGCTGATTTTATTGATACTACAAAATAAATGTACAACGAGAAGACAGTAAGCAAATCTGCATAATTTAAAGCAATACAAATCAAATCATTTATCAAGTTCATCTCCATTGTGCATGCATGTTGTTTGTACTGAGCTCACAAACGCTCGTTTCATAAACAACGTCACGTGATACGGACATGTCACAAATGTGATCACAATACACACAATGAAGTATTCGCTTGACCTATTTGAGAGGATTTGATTTTGCGGCAGTTATTGTCGGTTACATAAGGAACAGTTAGTCAAAACGTTTATTTATTTCATTTTCGATTTTAATGTTCAAAAATACCTAGTAGTCAATTTCTTGCAATTGTAAATAGGTCGAGACGGTGTTAATACTCAAACAAAAACTGTTCAAGTAACCCTATGTGTTTACTTGGACTTTGATCCACCCACATGATATTTACTGGGAATATTTTTGTAACCTTTTTTTTTTCGTTTAAATTTGCTACACGCTAGGCATTTCGCCTGTGCCATGGGTAGGTACATTTAGAACATACAAATATTTGTTGCGTGCGGAAATAGAACTCGCAACTCGCAGCGCAGCAGCCGATTGCTCAACCACTGCGCCAACCGTTTCCTCAAAATGTGTCCTATAAAGTAAAATTCTCATTTATTGAAAACTTTATTGTGTTAATAGGCATTAATTAGTTCACAAATATGTTACCAAAACCACCCTTGTTCATTTCATCCTTTTGAATATAAAATGTGAAACCTAACAGAAGCATAAATATTGAGCGGCTGGAACGGTGTAAGACAAAGACTTTTACGCCATCATCGTTTATACTAAGTGTTTATCGAAAGGCTGTCACGCACAACAACGCCTCTCCTTAACTTTAATCCTTGTCTACATACAATACTACCGCAAAATGCCATCCCTCTCTGAATTAATAGCACAATTACAGCGCTCTTTTCTTTTGCTCTCGATTTAAAGTCCACTCTTTTATTAAGTACGCAAAAGGAACCACCAACACCATAGAGATCTATAAACTTTGTATAATTATGTTTACTCCCAATCTCCCCCGACCTACATGTGAGTTAGAAATTAAAACTTATTACTTAGTGCTAAACACATTTTGGTAAATATTATCGCCTGATAAAACAAACCATCGAAATAACCTAAACCATAAATTGCAACACATGAACATAATGTTGAAATTATTTACTCTATCGTTGAAATTATTTACTCGTTATGTGTATCTCGAAATAAATTATAGTTGTGATCATTTTGACTGGCTCGTGCTCGTAACGTAGTAACTATAGACCACTCGTTGAACGACGAGGACGGCGCGGCGTAGCATGTCGTAGCACGCCGTAGCAGTTCGTAGCACGCCGTAGCAGTTCGTAGCACCTCATATCCCATTGCATACAAATCGATAACAATAAGCTTCCCGTGCGTTGATAAAAGTACATGTTTCCTCACGTAAAAAACTAGAATCTAAAATTGTCAAAAAATAAAAGGCCCGCTTTGACAGCAATAAAAATACTTAAAAGTGATTAAACTTGATGCTTGCGAATGTTACTCGTTGTTATAGTTTGGGCGCACGGATGGCGCACGGGTTGAGCGATTGACTGCTGCGCTGCGTGTTGCGGGTTCGATTCCCGCACGGAACAAATATTTGTATGACCTGCAGATAGTTGTTCGGGCTCTGGGTGTTGTGTATGTGAGTTTATATGTTTGTAAATGCACCCACGATACAGGAATACATTCCTTGTGTGGGGCAACGTTTTTTTAAAAAGAAAAAAGAAAGCATAGTGTACGGGTAACATAGTAATTAATTAGGATTATGAATTTAATTTTTCAATTTCTTACGTAGAAAGTTATCGCGGCATGTATAATAAGAAACGTCAATAGAATTATTAGATTGTGACGACTTTAAAATAATTTACTTTCAAATCTCAATATCGGAGAGCACAAGCACAGATATTTGGTTTAGAGTAAATCCGAACCTTTGCCTTTGTAGTATTGATCTGATAAGCAAACTTGACAAACATTCAACCACAACAATCCTATTAACTATTTAAGCTTAATCTGATCCCTTCCATCAAACGAACTTATCTATTTATTAACTATGATAAACATAACGTTTTGTGGTTACGGGCAGGCTAAAGTTACCTTTTTTTTATAATTCACAAAACTGTTGTACAATCGAGTAAACAAAAAAATAATGTAAACAAAAAAAGTCTGATTGACACCTACTAGATGGTTAGCAAAGATTTACTGAATATAAACAAAGAGCTGCGATTGGATCGCGTGGAAGTGGTACTAAAAGTACAAACTTAATTTTGTGCAATGTGCATTTGTCGAGAAATGTTACGTGGAATTAAGAGTAATTGAAAAGATAAACATTTATAAAAGTAAATAATGTAGATAACCGAAAAGAACAAAATTACATTTTTCAATGAGTTTATCCACGAAAACTGATATGAGATCAATTTGCACTGACACTCGTATGTGTATTACAGTTGAGCTAGGAGTGACGGTGTGGGATCAACAATATTGATGCTTCGGGGAGTTCTAGAATTTGATATCTGAATTCAATATGGATTCAGATTCAAACAAAAAAGATACAAATACAGGCGTATAAGAGCTTAAAATTTTGAAAACTTCACAAAGAAAGGGCCAATATTCAACGTGTTGTTATTAGGTAATGAGATTTTATAAAAAAATAAATTATAATATTCAGAAAGCTACTATTGGCGCATTGATAAATGTTCCAATCTTAGCTTAACTTATTTTCAACTCAAATATAATTGTATAGCTATACGGTCATAAACATAGTAAGGACGCGAAAACTTAGATTAACAACGATTCATCTTGAAAGGACTTTTAGCAAGTTTTGACGCAATAATAGTTTTAGGTTTAAACGTAATCAAGGTCTGGGGGGAGAAGCTAGGGTATGTTTTGGTGGGAATCGCTGTTGGTGAGAACAACATTACCTATAAAATGCCAAAAATAACTTCTGCTGTACTCGTGGCGGAGTACCGTATAAAGCAGAGCCCTAGCCAGTCCGAGTCATCCACGTCCCCGTCGTTCTCCCTGGGACCTGCTGCAACCGCGCCGACGCGCGTCCGCCACCCCGAGTTGCAGCTGAGCTAACGGATGCAGGGCGAAGGGCGAATATTCTGCGCCTTAAAACAGAATCGTCTCACTAGGGAGGATACCCGAAATGAAACCGAGCACTTCCGAAGGCTCTAAGGTGGCAGTCCCGCTATCGGATTAAGGCACAGTGGGCTAATCACTCGCTTGCCCGACAACTATAGATTCCTGAAACTGAAACAGTAATAAGAAACCGGACCGATTTTTTACCGACGACTTTTGGCTTGAAATTACGGACACGAATTACATTCTGGAATGTAGGAACGATGAGCGAGGTCAGTCGACTGGCCCAGGCAGAAGCAGTAATGCTCAGCTACAAGTTGCAGATTCTGGGTCTAAGCGAGGTGAGAAGAAACGGATTTGGTGAGCTGAGAACGTCCGGAGGCTTGACTTTGCTGTATTCGGGAAAAGAAAGTTAGGAGGATGTGCGCGAGTATGGCGTGGGATTCCTTATTTCTAATACAGCTGAGAAAAGTCTGGTGGACTGGAAACCGATCTCAGACCGGATCATATACGCCCGTTTTAACTCAAGAGCACGGAAGATCTCCATTGTACAGTGCTACGCCCCAACCAATGCAGCACCTGAGGATACCAAAGACGATTTCTACAACGCCCTCAACGCCACCCTTAGGAACATAAAGAAGCAAGACATCGTCATCGTCATGGGGGACCTGAATGCAAAGGTTGGGAGTGTTAACACTAACCGCGAACGGCATATGGGTACACACGGTCTCGGAATATGCAATGACAATGGGGAGCGGTTTATCGAGTTTTGTCAGAACCACGACCTGACCATCGGAGGAACATTGTTTATTCATGGTGACCACCACAAATACACCTGGAACTCACCCGACGGAGTCACCAAGAACCAGATCGACCATATTGCCATCAGCTCCAAATGGCGTTCTTCATTGCTTGATGTCCGTAACCGTAGGGGCGCCGATATAGATAGTGACCATCATTTGGTAGTTGCTGAAGTTCGGCTCAAGGTAGCGGTAACCCGTGCAACTGGAGAACCCGGCAAGGTAGGGCGAAGGTACGATGTGAGCAAACTTTTTAACTTGGACACCCGTAAGGCGTTTCTCCTTGAGCTACGCAATCGGTTCTCTGGACTGGAGGATGCTGCAGACTTAGTGGACGAGGAGTGGAGCCGCATTAGAAATGCCTATACGGAGACCAGTTCCGTGGTCCTTGGACACAAGTCAACACATGCGCGCGAGGACTGGATGTCACTTCACACGTGGGGCCTCATTGAGGATAGAAAGAAATTACACCTCAAAATGCTTGAGACCCGTGATGATGCCGAACGAGCCGACCTTAACGCTCAATACCGCCAGAAGCGCAAAGCGATTTATCGCAGTACGCGTGCAGACAGAAGGCGGTGGGCTGACGATATTGCTGATCGTGCTCAACATGCTGCGAACACCGGCAACTTGAAGGAGCTGTATAAAGCCACGAAGACCTTGGCAGGAAACAGAGGGCTTAAGAAGAAGCCGCTTAAATCCAAGGAGGGGCAGCTTATTGCGACGTCGGAAGGGCGGCTGCAACGCTGGCGCCAGCACTTTGAGGAGGTCTTCGGATCGTCGACATCTTTGACACCTGACGCGCTACGGATAGGTTCTGTGCCACCTCGACCGCTCGACATTGATACGGAACCACCGTCAGCCTCTGAAGTGACTGAAGCGATCCTCTCTTTGAAGGCTGGCAAAGCACCTGGACTCGACCTGATTACGGCGGAAATGTTACAAGCCGACTTAGCCTCCGCGGTCGACGTGCTGACGCCTTTAATTGAAAGGATATGGACCGCTGAAGAACTCCCGGACGACTGGAACAAGGGACTTTTAATTACCGTGCCCAAGAAAGGTGATCTCAGTAGTTGCGATAACTGGAGGGGCATTACGTTGCTGTCGACTCCCTCTAAGGTCTTCTGTAAAATAATCCTTGATAGGCTGTCGAGGGCCGTTGAGCCTCTTCTGCGCGGGGAGCAGGCGGGTTTCCGTTCGAGCCGCTCATGCACGGACCAGATCAACACTCTTCGTATCATTCTTGAGCAGGCATCAGAATGGCAAAGGGAAATTTATCTTACTTTTGTCGACTTCGAAAAGGCCTTTGATACGTTGAAGTGGTCCAGCATCTGGTCCCGCCTTTTGGACATTGGAGTGCCGTCAAAAATAGTCCGCCTATTGGAGAGCATTTATAAAAAATATTCCTGCAAGGTGACTCACGAAGGACTCATTTCGGAGGACATCGCAGTGCACGCTGGTGTCCGTCAGGGCTGTCTTCTTTCGCCCCTCCTTTTTATAATCGTTCTCGACGGAATCATGTTGCGCACTCACGATAGCAGGCGTCGCGGGATAGAGTGGGGATTGACCAACGTCTTGGAAGACCTGGACTATGCCGATGATCTATGCCTGCTGAGTCATACACACGCTGACATGCAAGCGAAACTGAACGACCTGCGCCAGGAGGCGGCGAAAACTGGGCTCAAAATTAACATCCGAAAGACTCAAGAGATGCGTACAGGTGTGAAGAATTCTACACCGATGTTAATCGGCACAGAGGTTGTGGAACGCGTCCACAAATTCTCATACCTCGGGAGCGTCGTGTCAGAAACTGGAGGAACTGAAGAGGATATCGCTTCTCGGATTGCCAAAGCGCGAGCTACCTTCGCGCAGCTGAGACCTGTGTGGCAATCGCGGAAACTGACTCGAAGGGTTAAACTCAAAGTCTTCGGGTCCAATGTCAAATCCGTGCTGCTCTACGGGTGCGAGACGTGGAAGGTAACAAAGGACATCTCGCGCCAAATCCAGGTCTGCGTCAACCGATGTCTTCGTCGCATCCTCGGAATTTACTGGCCCGAGATCATCTCTAATGTAGAGCTGTTGGAGAGATGCAACGAGTCCCCGATCGACCGACAGATCAAGCGGCGTAAATGGAGTTGGATTGGTCACACGCTCCGGAGGGATTCCGATCACATTCCTAAACAGGCCTTAGATTGGAATCCTCAAGGAAAAAGGAAGCGAGGCCGTCCCCGTCAATCTTGGCGACGTACCGTATTAGCTGAAGCGACAAGCATTGGAATGGCGTGGAGCGAGGTGAAGCGCGAAGCTCAAGACCGGTCTCGATGGAGGACTACTGTGGAAGCCCTCTGCCCCAGCTAGGGGACATAGGATCTTAAGTTCAAAGTTTCAAGTAATCAAGGTCTGAATGTAAGAAGTAACGACATTTATGATTGAGTGAGTTACAGTTGGCATACGTTCTACATGTTACGTGTTTTATGTACTTCGTTTTTTTTTTTTCCGATAATATTGAGAGGACTTCGAGTCGTATTGAACTATTGTAACTTTATTCCGAAATACGTTATCGAATTTGTATTCTAATACTATTATAAGAATCCAAATCATCATCATCACTATTGATGTAACACAAAACATCGTGAGTGGAATATTGTAAGACATAATGAGCAATTCAGACATTTACGTTTAAATAAAATTCCATAGTAAAAAAAAACATCCCAAAACCGGCCTTACATGTGGGTACGTAGGTATGAATGTTCATACCAACACATGTATATATTTTTCTTAAGTTTGCGCTACACTAGGTATATCTCCTATATCGTGGGTGCGTTTACAAATATTAAAATTTATTATAAATTCAAGGATCCAGGTCTGACTCTTTGTGAATGTGACATAGGCGTAGTCTATCCAACGTTAACAACTGTCAGTGAAAAGTATATTATTGTCATCTACCGTTTATAAACTTACGATTTCCTGAAAGGCTCTTGAAAAATTATTAAGTACACACACATGGTATGTTTGAATCTATCAAACATACTACATATGTTAAATGTTCTATTGCATAATACTTATTATCTTTTAATGTAGACTTTATACAAGCCTACTGTAAAATGGCCGTTTATACAAAACGCTATTGCTTGTAGCGCATTTTCACGAACCATTAGCTTAACGACAGAGTTCGATTCTAGCTAACGCTTGCCATTTTCCATTCTCCTAAATCAGGTTTATTGTGTTCTTCTCACACGAAAAAAGGTCGGATTGCGTGAGCCTTTAGTTTTTTTAACATACATACATACATACATAAACTCACGCCTTTTTCCCATGGGGGTAGGCAGAAACTACAGAACGCCACCTGCTACGATCCTTACATACTTCTTTTGCTTCACACACATTCATACATCTAGTCATACACACACGCCGGTTATGGGTACTGCGCACTTGGCCTTTCTGAAGAACATCATCTATAAGGTCTATATATGTCTTTCTAGGGCGTCCCCTCCCGGCGGCGTTTCCATTCACGTCTGCCTTGTAAATACCTTTCGTTAGTCGCCACCTTACCTTTAGTTTTTCAAATTACTTAGAAAAGTTGTGTTTGCATATAGTTGCGTTCTAAGTAAGTTTTTAAATTCATTTCCAGAGCCTCTAACAGCAAATTGACAGGCTATTCTACAAAGTTAGTAACTTTTCCCACATATTGTTGTTCTCACACAGGCTTGCATGTTACCAACAAAGCAACATAATACGTAAAGTTCACAACAGAGGAGTTCCGGAGTACGGAGGCAATTAACCGAGCGATTTGACGTTTTCCGGTAGGTATATTTTTGCAAAACATAAAAGAAAGTGGTTCTGAGGAGAGTTTCACAAACGTATCACAACTGTTATGGATTATTTTGATAGTTAAGTTAAATAGGTTATAGGGATAAAAGCGTATTAAGAATTTTCAAGTAAAATTAACATTTCTTCTAAGAAATTTATGAATGAAATCGTGTTGGTACGAGTATGAGTAAGCAAAAAGCGTTGTTACGCGACCTTTTTATGTTCAAACAAAAGCAAATCCGGCTTGAGCATTCTTATGTAAGGCTTATAAAAGGAATCGATTCGTATCACTGTCATTGTTCGTATTACAATGTTGTAATAAATATTGCTGAGGAATGTAATTTATTAGATACGTGAGGGTTTGGTCTGAAAAATACTTTACGGATCTCATTTCTAGTAGACATGGTTTTTTATGTTATAAGTGTGATCTAACTAGAAGCTTGGTCAGACTGAGCTGGCACTTTAAACACTGAAAAATGAAAGGAGTAAAATATACGTTAGTTTAGCAGTTTTGTTAATGTATGTATGTTTAATTGTTAACAAATAAGCAGAAAGCAAGGCTACTTTAGTATTAATGAGTTATGAAAGTCTGTGAAAGGTAATAACTATTCCCATCACATGTCTCAGATCTGAGCTCGTTGTAGGTAAAAAGAATGAATCTCAATAAATGAGCAGCTTCCATAAATCCTGTTGTATAGACGAAACATTGTCTATTTTTCTATAAATTTCCACGAATGCTCTTGCAATTGTGTTTCATAAAGATTTAAGGTTGGTTATTGTGACACACGGGGACTTTCCCACACACAATATTTGGTTTTAACCGACCTTTCCCGTGTCCATGTTTTTAAATAGAGTTATGTTTGGCTCGGTGAGCTCACAGGATTTCAACTGCACACGATGATACGGATTTTTCGTGTTGTGTTTGGAAAAGCAAAAATGAAGTGGATATTTTTATTGTTGTATAAAGTCAAGCTGGTTGTTTTGGTGTTAAGTTGGTAATTAATGAAAAAGTTTTGCTGGTACGTTTTAATTTAAGTGCACTATATTTTTTTAAGCCGACTAAATTAAATTACAACAAAATGGTTTTGCTATTAAAATATTTCAAACTTAACATTAATTATTGTTTTCTAAAGTGCAAATATAAAAAAATTAAAAAAAATATTTTCACAAAATTAAATGCAAGATAAAAAAAATATACAGCTTTCCTTTTGATCGCCTATGTACTCCTTAATATGGCAGCTCTTTGTAATTGTTTAATATTAATAATAATTGAAATAAGAACTCATTTTATTTTATGTTATCTTTTTGTCTAAAGATGGCCTTTCAAAATTATTGAAAGACAAGAAGATAAATAGAAAATAGATACATAGTTGGGGCTTATTTCTATAATAATCTCTTCCAGCATACCTACAAAAGGAAAAAGAAAAAACGAGATGTAGACATAGTGAGTAGAGTGGAAAAATAATAAACACAAAACGATTCATAACTAAGTAAATTTTATTGACTCTTTTCGGTTTTCTTTTTTGTCGTATAAGCTTTTAAATATAAACTTCAACTTACAAGTTTACAAAGGGATTTTCTTGTATCAAATTAATTTTGGCAACGTGACAAAGTTCAGAGGTCCGTTGGGCGATATTAGATTGCCTGAAAACGTAAAAACTCAAAGTTATGTGAGACTTTTTCTTACTTTATATCTGTTAACTTCGTTATTTCTTGGACAATATTGTGTTAGAGATTCGCGCTGAAAAATTGAATGGTTCTCTTTTGAGAGCTATCGCATGATGTCGTTTTTATAAAGGTTTTGGGAGTTACCAAATTTTATCAAAATATACTCGTAAATTTCCCTTTTTTATGAAAGTGAAATTCAATTACGTAAGATTATAAAAGTTAATATACTTAACGGAAAAAGATACTTTGAATTTATTGTCGACAGGTCTATCAACTGTTGTATCGATCAGTGTCCCGATTTGTCTTCCAGCTTGTCTCGGTAGACAAGTCGGTAGACCGGTCAGTCTTTCTTTGTTTGTCTAGCGACTTCAAGTGTGACTTGTCTGTAGAGTGGTTTGTCAAGTGGCCTATCAACTGTTCTGTCGAACAGTTTACCGATTTGTTTACCGACTTGTCTACTGACTTGACTACCGAATTGACTACCGACTTGACTACCGACTTGTCTACCGATTTTTCTGCCGACGGGTCTATCGCATGGTCTGTCGACTGATCTGACAAGTGGTCTATCGACAGTTCTGTAGACTGGTCTATCGATCAATCTGCCGACATATCTAGCGGCTGGTCTACCGACTTGTCCACCAATTTCTCTAACGGTTGGTCTGTTGAGTGGTATGTCCATTGGTCTATCGACTGTTCTGTCGATCAGTCTACCGACTTGTCCGAATGTGCAAAGAGCGCTTTTTGCACATTCTCAAACATTTTTCTTTTTTTTTTAAGGGCCGCATAGTGAAGGGTAACGTTTTGACGTTTGTACATGACGAAACGTTGTCCGATATTTGAGAGAAGAAAAATAAAAATACGACGATACAGTGTCTAAAAAGTGTTTAGAAGATTGCATAGTTGCATAATACTTAATATACAGTGTGGCGGTGTGGTGTCATGATTGCACCTACGGTTCAATTAAGGTATAAACAAATACCAAATCTCCAAGAAATTTTCATCTACCCACTTTATATAATTTTCATTCTTTTCTCGTAGGTCTATTATTAATCTGTGTTTTTCCCTCGTAGAGAAAACAATGTGAAGCAATTTATTTAAGAAGGTACCTAGTGAACAGCACTCTGTACTTAACTACAAACCTGTCGTACAAGTATAACCATAAATTTTCTGAAGTGTAGGTCCCATTAAGTTCTATAAATAAACGAAAGAGGATGTTTTAGACATCTGTCTTGTTTTTCAGTACAATTAAAACAGTTTACAGTAAAAAAGTAGTACAATACATTAGCATTGTTTGAATAAAACTTGTTTTGTTCTTCGAGCCGTACCTACATACATTACAGTTAACCCGATCTCCTTTTCTCCGTGTTCACATCCCCTGAGATATAAAGTGATCCATTCTTCTTCCATATCTGGCCATCCGTAGAAGGATTTTGTACTAGATATATATACACAGTAATAACTTTATAAACATGACATGGGAATTTAAGTTTGTTCTAGATTCTAGCATAGAATTATCAATAGAAATTACAATACTTATTCGAAACTTTTAGCGTCGATAGAACTATTGATTTCCTCAATGTGGTACCTACTATCTAATCTCTTCATACCTGCACACAAAATTTAAAAATGTATATGGTACAAGCCAGTTGTCATACTTTTTGAAATCACTCCATGTCTCATTCCAAAAAGCAAAATACTTTATTTGTAAAATTGGCCGGTACTTTGATTTTTTATGTACTCATTTATGAAAAGTAAACAATATATCCAGAACATTAGCGAGAGGTACCTTATCCATGTAAATAACATTTAAAATAGATACCCCACCGAGAAACAGGACATCTATCCCACAATAACTTTGGTCGCAATTTTCCTTGCCATGCAATCGCACAGAAACATGAGATATGGTCAACTTAGTGGTTGTTGGTGAATCTCGATTCATCCGTGAAACTAGACTAATTACAATCGTGGCAACTATATTATACCCCTGGTGCAACTGTCCTGGTTTTACCCTAATTATTGTGGACTTTAAGCTACCATTTCCTTTATTCTCTAAATTTGTCGAAAATTCCAATAAAACATTGAGTGGATCACGTCCGCGTGATTTAACTTGTCCACAATGGTCACCTTTATTGCCGAAAACCCGTACATGTGAAAGTCCACTTGGAATACATTTTTATAAGCTCTACAGAAAACATTCTTTTTGCTGTTCCTTGTAAAATATCATAGACTTTTTCAAGGCTCTGAAAGGAAAAGAATCCGCTTATTTAACGCTAGCTGACCCCCGCAGCATCGCTCCCGTCAAAATTATAGCCTATGTTACTCGGGAATAATGTAGCTTTCCATAGGTGAAAGAATTTTATAAATCGGTCCAGTAGTTTCGGAGCCTATTCGGTACAAACAAACATACAAACAAACAAAAAAATCTTTCCTCTTTATAATATTGGTATAGATTATCACATGAAAAATATAGCTCGACTTAGTGAATGTGACGGATGACGTCACACGTTGGGACGGACCATAATGAGCATTCGGCAGAGGGGTTACTGCGCTGTGGTTTTTTACATCACACAAAAGAAAAAAACTGCGTTCTATAGGAAATGCATAGAACCCGCTTTTAAAAGATCTGTGGAAATTTTATGACATTTTATATGGCTGTCGGTGGAAGCACTGACCCGGAACATAATAACTTAGTAATATCATGTTTGGAAAAACCCCAAACTCAAGAGGACGCAAACGTAGCTTATAAAACATTATAATATCTACAGATGAAAGTCAGATTCATAAGACGACAGGGCAACCTGCTGAATATTCAGATCGTATCAAGAAGCCTCGTTAATATTTATTACTGGCAGTTTCGTTCACAAATCGTCGATTGGTGCTCCGAGCTTCAATTCACGCATCAATACTTAATACTCTTATATCAACTTCTACGCATTCTGCCTTATCTTGGGCACTTGCTATTTTTTTGTAAAAAAAGTTCGTTTGTGTATTCTGTTGCTAACGAGATTGGCGGACGAGCTAGTGGTAATGACGCGGAATGATTTAGGTGAGGTTAATGATGGTATACCTCCTTTTTACCCGACTGCCGAAGGAGGGTAATGTGTTTATCAGTCTATGTATGTATGTATGTATGTATGTATGTATGTATGTTTGTTCCTATGTGGCGTTCCAGAGACCAAACGCATTGGCCGATTTTGATGATTCATACGTCAAACGATGCGTCTTAATCCTGCGAGTGTCATAGGCTACATTAAAATTGGATAAAAGAAAAATGGCGGCTTTTGGGTGCCATATTGTGGGGGCCCAAATTTTTTTTTTCTTCCAAACCCATCGTGTGGGGTATCAAAATAAAGGGTTTTAAGAGGTGATTTCAAAAATATATAACACTTATATGTTTAAATGTATCTAATTCGAAAAAAACTAACTAAAAAGTTATAAATAAAAAAACTTAATTCAAAAAATCAAAAAACCCGACTGCTTCAAAAGCGAACTAAAAAGTCGTAAACAAGGAAAAAATCATGCTGTGCAGGCGGAGGATACACCAGATTTTGGTCAGCCAGCCCGCGAATATGTATCCTCCGACTGCACAGCATGATTTTTTCCTTGTTTACGACTTTTTAGTTCGCTTTTGAAGCAGTCGGGTTTTTTGATTTTTTGAATTAAGTTTTTTTTTACAACGTGGGTGTTCGCTAAAATGTTTGGCCGTTTTTATTGATGCCGCGCTAAACCTTATGATAGCGTTTGTTTGCTTTTGTGCGTGTGAGCGATATTCAATATGTAATTGCTAAGTTGCTATAGAACGTTATTAAGCTTTTAATTAAGTTAATAATAAATCGTGATTACTGCTGCATATTAATGTCTGTAGAGTCTTGCAACATCTGCTGGAAATTTTGTCGTCGAATCGGGCTGAGCTTCTGTGATACTCATTAAAGTGAATCTGACGCTTATAATGGTAAGTGGTTTCAAGGTATTAGTGCGTACAATACGTGATTTTGAGTGGCTTATCTATCAATATCAAAAATCATCGTACACAGGTTAACAAGGTTTAACCCTTCGATCAATAATACACTAGATGACCTGGGGGTGACTATAAGCTCCTAGAGTAAGGTTATTTTGAGTGTGTGTAAGGGACAGATGTATATGACTTGTATACATCTGTCACTTACGCGATCTCTAAATAACCTTACTATAAAAGCTTATGGTCACACTCCTGTAAGCGCTTCAAAAAAGGACCGAAAAATAAGAGCTCACATAATGGTTGTAGTCTCTTTTCAAATTAGTATGGTCCAATCATAGTCAACATTAAGACGTCAAAAAGCCACTGTGTTCGTTCAAATATTGTGCAAACAATACCGAGATTTTGGAAGGAATATATCTTTTTTCGGTAAGTTTATATCATGAATTGTTTTTCATAAAGTAAAAACCAAAGTAAATATGAATCAATTACCAAATATTATGATTGTTTGACCAACTGTTGCGTCAACAACGTGCAAACTACTGAAACAAACATCCAATGTTCTGGAACTTTGTAATTCAGACTTTAAAACATGCGCGTTAGATTACATTTGTTTTGATGTATGTTGAGTAGCGAAGAAAGGTTAAAAATAATATTGCTTTTTGTACATAGTTTTGTGAATGCAACTTTATTACTATCATTTGGTGAAGTGGAACTGATGTAGAAGACCACAGGTGGCCACTGGAACTTCTCGATGTTAAGTATGTTTTGGGTATAAGATATCCCGAATAGATAAATGACTGTGATGAAGCAAATTTAGAATAATAGTTCAAATTTAAATGGTACCATCGAACTGCTCGGGTGATGAAGCTGGAATAAAATGCCTACCGCATCGGAGCTCCGTAATAAAACAATGTATCCCAGTTGTATTTAGGCGTGTTGGAATTCTTATGACAAGCCCTCTGGTTATGAATGATTTTCATAATATAAGGTACCAAAACTAAAAAGATAAAAAAAAAAAACATTTTAACAACATAGAAAATGCCTCGAACAAAGGCCTCGGGACCTCCCGTACTTTAACGCTAAATGAAAGTACTGCGTAAATAGTTACGTATTTAAGCACATGTTGCGGTAATTAACTGGAGTGATAGGTTAAAATCGTGGTAGCCAAGCGTAAATGGGGGCAATGTGATAAGCTCGCTACTTTTCACGTCGCTTTTATGCCCACAAACTTTTTATCGAGCTCATTTCATAAGCAAATGGTTACAACATTTGAGTGCGATGCGACTCTAATTAATTACAATTTGTTTATGGCCTGTAAGAAACATACAATATCACACGTCAGTAGTAAATGGTTACTTTATAATATTAAATAATACTACCCTGTTATTGTTCCACTGCATGACAAATTTCTGGTCTCATATTTTCAGACTTAACTTAATTGTAACTGATAGTAACTTTAGACACGGAGTAAAGTACATATATGCAATAATGATAATATTGTCTATCATCTAATATTGTATGGCAACTATGTAACAAAACAACTCCGCCGAGCGGGATCGTGAGAGGGACGATCGCGCTAAGAAAATAAGGCGTCGGCGTCGTGGAGGCAACCGCCTCTACGCCTATAACACTAAAACCTCATCTGCATTATAGGCAGGTGGGACTCTGGGGTCACTGGCGTTCAGATTGGGGATGGATTGGGGACTCTGTCCATCCAGCAAGTGACTCCAGGAGACGGTGGGACTGTGATCAAGTGCTGCCATGCACAGCTAGGCTCAGGGGACACGCTTTTCAGTCTCCCCACGGACATCCCATTACTAAGGGCATATGCCCTTACATGATACGGAATGGTCTTTTTCTCACTCCCTGGTCTTTTACCCAAAAGTTGAGGCGCCTTTTGAAGGTTTACCTCCGATAACGTTAAAAAGGTAACAAAACAACTGGAATTATCGCAAAGGATCACCGGCTCCATGTTTAAGAGAAATGGACGAAGTCTTTCTAAATCTGTTTTATAGTTCAGCAAAAATAAGTTTTAGGTCAGTGACCGAGTCATCCTCGTCAGCTTAGTTTCTGACTTGATATTGTTATTGGTATCATTTATCATTCGGACAAGTTTTCTGATTGCTTAATATAAGAATGGTAACGCTAACAAGAAAGAATTCAAGTAACAAAATATTGAATTATAATATAATAAAGTTATGTACTGCGTCTAAGGGATCTTTATCTATGTGTGATTATATTGGTGAAGGATTTACTGACTGTACTAGTTTTGTATTTATAATTAATATAATTCTAGCTTCCAGCTAATAATACCTACGTAAACGTAGAATAAGCACAATCACATAAATGGGGTGAAATAATACAGCCATTACATAACAAAGTACCCCAAGTACAGCTCACTCATATATTCTGATCCACAGAGCTGGAACTTAGTAGGTATTATGCAAGGATCACCTAAAATATATGTGCTTTTATAACCAATCTAGCAGAAATGCAGTTAAGTGCTTTCGTATATCATACAAACGAGGCCATTATAATAAGTTAATGTTTTAAACAGTAAATTTATTTTTCTGATGCCTGTTAGCTAAAACAGCAGTTCCACATAATGGGGTTGGTTACATCGTCAAAATTCCTAGGAATTAGATTAACATCGTTAACATTCCTAGGAATGTTTGTCAGACACTAGTGGCTCGCATCATTGCACAAGCCCAAGCGACGCTGATCGGTCCGATGAACGTGGCGACGCTTGGGGGAGGCCCCTATATCCAGCAGTGGACGTCTTTTGGCTGAAATGATTATGATGATAAATATGATCTCATCGAAATTAAAATTGTGTTCAAAAATGCCGCCATATTTGAAACACGTGTTCACGTGTACAACATTACTCTGGTCAGTGACGTTTTGTCTAGCAGAATATATTGTCAACAGTCGATGTCATTGTGTGTGTGAGTCGTCACATAAATTGATATCATTTATATGTGATAAAAATGTTTGGCTTTTGTTTTCCAGTTAAATGCATACGAGTTTTATGTATCACGAAGCTACCCAAAGCAGCTTGTAGTAGTAAAACTGTTTGTTTGAATCCATTTTATAATCGTAGCAAAACAGTTAACAATTTTATTGTGAAGTTACGCAGGCAAGTTCATAGTTTTCCCATTAACTAACCATAGGTACGATAATTATGTACCCAAATTGTAGTTTGTTAGGAACTATTATGTCAATTATAATTGACTACGAAGTAGCAAACCTTTAAATGACTAGGTACGGATTATTCTATATGTGGAACTATTTAAGTTAAATTTACAATAGGATACCTGTGGACATTTTAAACACTAAGGAACTGCCACTATTCAAATATAAATTACGTAATTTTTAATTGACAAAGCTTACTATACGATCCAAGATTTTCTTAATAATTAGTAGTTACTACAATCTGTCACCATGCATCTAAATATTATTTTGTAAGATTTGCTATAAATGTGATATGTGATACCTATGATTATTTTGCATGTTGACTTAATTACTGTATGCCTACTAGGCAGGACATAATGGAACTGAAATTTACCTAATATCTGTCTGTATAACCTTGCCCACAATAAAAAGATTTGATTTGATTTGATTTAACTAGTCGATTATTCTTCCATACAAACGTAGTCTGGTGATTACTCCACTGTTTGACGATGTACTTTTAAAATAAAAATGATAAAAAAAATTATCATCATTATCTAGACCTGTATGGAAACAAAAAGTAAAAAAATAAAATATTTTGAAAGTTATGAGCGTCGAAAGTTCCATATTTCAACAATAATTTTAACGCATCTTTGGATGAAAATAAATACCATAAGAAGAAGGAAAATTGCAAAACGGCCTCCATACAGGGATAGATTAGTAATTCAACAATGCAAATAATTTTATTTTGAAAATATACATTTCATAGTTTTTTCATGATATCTAGACTCCCAAAGGTCTGTACATAAAATTTCGCACTCTTCTTTTCGTCCTAAATCATCATCCATTTTGATAAAAATTTACAAAAGTGCTAATTTGTACACGAACTAGCTTCTTACTGCTCATCACACCATCTATCTCTTTTGCTCGTGTTGTCGGATGAGACAGCATGCATTTTAACCTCGCACACAAAATAGTTCATGCCGTCGACTAGAGGAACCTTAATAAATTGTTAGTGAATAATATACATTGATAGTTTTTTTAAAGATTAAATTTTAAAGGAAAATGTGTTCTATTTTTGATCTCGACAAAACCATGCTTTATCTTACGCCTGCCATTATTTATTTACAACATATAAGATATCTGATACTACCCTACGCTAAACTTTACCAAAACATACGTTAATATCCCGAAATTAACTACGGAAAAAAAAACAAGCGTCTAATTCCACCTAGCCATGCGCATAAAACGTTTCGGAAACACTTTTACTATGCGTAGAGCCATGAGGTGGAATTCCCTGCTAGAGCCTGTGTTTCCCGACAGCTATAATCCAGGATCCTTTAAGTCAAGAGTGAATAGGTTGGTTCTAGGCAAGCGTATTTCACCATCGACCACAACATCGCTTACCATCAGGTGGGGTAGTGGTCAAGCGAGAGCATATAAATATAAAAAACATGGTTTTTTGTTTTAATATTTTAAAGGCTTATTATTATTGTATTTTTCAACAGTTTTGTAAATAAAGTTGACCTTATTAACATTAATAAGAAAAAGGTTAGTTTTAAAAGCATCGTTCAAGTGATGTCAGAGTGTATCAAATAAAAATGCCGTGGTGGCCCAGTGGCTAAGATCTCGCCTCTCGTGCTTGAGGTCGAAGGGTTCAAATCCGGGCAAGTACCAATGTGACTTTTTCAAATTCATAGTAAGTACTAATAGTAACATATTATGTACTTTCTAAGTTTATCTTGGACATCACAGGCAACGGTGAAGGAAAACATCGCGAGGAAACCTAGACTTATATAGTTAATGTAAGTCAGGAATCACTAAGAAATAGCCAAGTTAGAGGCATGTTGGGTTCACAGAGGCGGCTTGATTAACTTTAACACCAGAGGTGGCCACATCCTCACACGAAGAGAAGAGAACTACAAATATTGTGAACATCTTTTTGTGCGGGAAGCAGTTGAGGAAAATATACGGAGATCATAGTGTTAGGATAGAAGCCGACCCCAACAATAATTAGAAAAAAGGCTAGACAGATGATGATGATAGTGTTAGGATATTGATGTCTATATATTTTTATTCGTTTTTTTACAATGGTTCAGTTAGACCCAGCCGTAGACCCAACAACAACAGCAACGCAACAGAAAAAAGTAAATAATATATTTAAAGCGAAAATAGGTTGATATAACTTTGCTTCCGTTGTAAATAATATACGAACTTAAAGATAAATCTTAAACGCACTAATCTTCCAAGAAATGGGTAAATTCACAATTTATCAAAGTGAATTCCTAGCCGACCCTTATGTTTGAAACATACATAATAGCTCGGTTCAGGCCTCAAAAATGTCCTCGAGCCCTAAAATATTCAGACATTCCCAACTGTAAAGTGTTATTCAGTTATGTACGATTATTGTGAGCGCCCTTCCGTTAGCGAGGTCTCGTTAGCTGCTGGTAAACTAAATCAAGAGATTAATAAAGGAGACAAGTTACTACTTGTTTTAATACAATACGCATTAAAATCCTTAATGAGTGAGACGATAACGACGTTTTTATGGCTTGGTTGAAATGAAATCCTTGTTGAAGAAAATGTTTACGCAAATGTAGAGCGAAGATAACAGGAAATCTTAGAGATTTTCCCTTTACATCTTCAAGAAAAGATTTCAACACTGGATGGTCTAAAGCAAATTTTCTAAAGTAACAAGTTAAATATATAGCAGGAGAAAACTTACAAGCGAATCTTTTTACAGATTCTTACGAAAACAAATAGACGGGGTCCTCACGATAAATTGTTATCTTTATTTTGTTTCCCTACACTATTCCCTACTGATACTAACACTCGTAGGTATATCACAAACCCTGCTACACTTGTCAGTACTGAACATCTAAAGGTATAGCCGTACAGGCACTTGGATTTATGGTGAGCCGTAAATCAACAAGGGCAAATCCTTCACAATAATGGTTTGTCTAGTTCACAAAACCTAATTTTATTTATTTAGGTTTTGTTGTTATCGTAGTAATTATGACAAGTTTTTATAAATCCTTACTATAGTAACATTAATATTAGAAGCGGGATATTTACCATGTACCCATGTGTCCTTACTATAGTGTTTTAACTGAAATAATAAACTACACCACCACTATTACTACTATGCTACTTCCTACTACTATATTCTTACTTGAATACCAGACGTACTATCTACCAACTTTAGCGATCTATTACATAAACGACTCTTCCCTGTCACAACTTCCAGCCTTGTTAAACTATAATGTAGTAAAATAATTAATTCCCCAGGTAATGTCTTGATTAAACACGGCATTACTTTCACAGATGGCAGCAGATACGTAACACATTCCGCATAAAAACATTCCATTTGTCACATGCTCAGGTGATATTGCACGTATTTCTCACAAATCGACGGATATGTCTCGCTTCCTCCTTCCGTTAGAGTAATCTCGTTTATATTTCCTTCGGTTAGAGTAATCTCGTTTATATGGGTAGGAAGAAAATGCCTTTTCAGCTAAAAGTCGTGAATGTGCATTTTATGTGTCATAATGTAGCTACAATCTAAACTAAGGTCATTAGTCGTTTGCCGCGACAAATCACGGCTCGGCGGACAGAGTTCCAGCAGGATCTCATGGCGACATGGAGTGGGGGATTGTCGCAACCCAGCGCTGGGCACGCTACAATTGCGGCGATAAGGCCCCTCTTTGAGGGGGGACTTGAGAGGCGTCACGGCGTCCTCACGTTCCACCTGACGCAGGTCCTCACTGGACACGGCTGTTTCGGGAGGTTCTTGTTCAGGATAAGGCGGGAGGAAACGCCCGGGTGTCACCATTGTGTGGATCGCCCGGCGGACACGGTGGAGCATAAGGTGGAGATTTGCCCCGCTTGGGCGTAGCACCACGGTATCCTTATGGAGGATCGACCTCTCACGTCCGGCCCTGGTCCAAGCCCTGGTATTGAGCGAGAGGGCAAGGGAAGCTGTCAAGGAGGAGGCGGAACGCGTGACGTAATGGAGACGCCCTCACGCCCCTAGCCACCGCAGGAGACGCCCCGGGCGTCGGGAGTCGCAAGCCGATTCCCAGCTACCGTAGGCGCGGGCTTGCTGACGGCAAGTTATGGGTAGCTTACCGTCCGATAAGGACCAAGCCCGAGTTTACGGCACGTAGTATTCCACGCGCTCCTCAAAGAGATGTTAGCAAAAGTGACGGGGCCTGATAGGGCCGATGCCTGTCTGGGTCGCCGATAAATTTGAAAGAGAGCTACCGCGGCCCTGGCACAAGCAACTGAAGGAACACGGGTGGGTTTTAGTCAGTAAAAGTCTGACACGTTTTCCCGCTTTACCCAGAGCGGGAGAATTCATTGGACGATTTCCCACCCAAAAAAAAAGGTCATTAGTCGACCTCGCTTCATCTTTGTGTGGAGTATCATGCCTGTGCTGTGAGCCGGTAAGTAATACATACACTGTGACAAATGTGTTTCGTAGAGAAATAGAACTAGTGCACTGTGTGAAATGGATTGTTGTATGGCTTACAGAAGGTAATTTGTGAGCTTGTGTAGTTAAGTGTCTTTACCAAAAATCTTCACAGAGCTATAGGCATAGCTCTGTGAAGATCAACGACAAATTAATGTTTTTTCCAAAAAAAGCAAATGTAGTTGAAATATAGAAAGGAAAAATACTAATAGTACCACGCTTAAATAAAAATAAAATATTTCAGAAAAACATGTTGAAGAAAAGAAAAACCATAAAAAGTTTGCGAAAGAGCAATGCCAATAAAAAGAGTAATGAAAACCATTAAGCTACATTTTTAAATAGAATTACCTTAACCGGAGTAATTAACCGTGTTGACAAGCCTAGGGCGGCCCTCCGCAAAAGAACGTGGTTGATGACCCATTTTCATAAAGATGTAAAATGAATTGTTATGAAAACATTTAAGTTTATTAACAAGCTATTGATAAAATGTTTTCACTTTGAGAGAAATACGGCTCGTCTGCGTCGTTTTATGTGTTTTTTTTTTCTTAATACTTTGTTTTTAATAAACAATCTTAGGACCGCAATGGCAGGTTATACAATTTATTGTTAACATGTAAACTCGTACACAAAAACAGAAATAGACCGAAGGATTACATATCTACATCAGCCGCGTAACTTAAGTAAAATCTTCTTCTCGCAGAAGTTCCTTCAATTTAATTATGCTTGTTCCGTTCAACACAATTTATTTTATTGAAAGCCCGTTTTCGAAGTATTCGCTTTTTAATGCCATTAAATTGATTAAAAGATGTTTAAACTATTGAAGAAAGCGCCTTTCTTAAACTTAGAGAATGATATCCCAGACCGAAGAGTCTTGGAGCATAATAAATCTAGACTCAAGACAAATGCTGATATCTGCAAATTCTACCACATATTCAAGTTATCAGCTCCAGTATCGCTGTTCGACAGAGTACTGTCTGTACATAAACTCCTCGCTACACAATATCACCTTTTCATGAACGCGAAAAGTATCCTCTCTACGTAAGCACTGCACTGCCACACTTGATACATGTACGTGACAGTTTATCACACGCATCTATTTACGCAGTTATTGAACAAGAGGAAGAGAATTGGTTTGATGGTCCCATGAGATCTTCTTTGTGGTGTGCGATTGTCAGATATATATATTGGTTTAGGCAGGTGATGATCTAATTTGGGTCATATTTAGTAATCGACTTTAAACACGGAAGATGTCCTTAATTCGGTTGCAATACAACTTTTATTGTTTCATGTTTGTTACCAAAGAACTCCGTCATTTATTAGATTAATAAAGCGAAAAAACACCCACACCTGAACTAACTCCTGTTACCTACTTGAATTGATTTGCTGAACCTACCTTTGCATATATTATTTTAGCTAGTGTTATATGGAGCCCAGTCATTAGCCAATTTGTTATTCATTCACTTGGTCAACATGGCGTTGACCAAATTCTCCCTCAAATTCCTCTCAAATTCCATTGAGAGGATTTTCACGGACCACTAGCGACATAAAGCAAGCGCAATCCATAGATATCACTAAAGAATTTTGATAAGTCAACCGCTCTAGCCCTATTGCGTGGGTGGTGGTTCATAAAGATCTATCCTTTATCTGACCAAAACTATGAGTCCATTACATTGTCTTGGAGTAATAATTCTAAAGCCATGACGATGGTGGTTCTAACTTGTAGAATTATGTACTTATCCCTACAGCCTCATATTGCAGCAACATGGGAGACAATGATTATTTTAAAGTGTACACGGTTAGGTATTTATTTCTTTGGGCTCTCATTTGCGGTTAAAATACGTTTTTTTTTAAGTTTTAGGCTACCGATTCTTAACAAACATTTCGAGTAAGTGGTAGACTTAGACTTGGGTCCGCAATGAATTAATGACAATGTTGTTTTTTTTTACTTTAATCGTTATAAATTATAATTTATGACGAGAAATTATACTTATAATGCCGTTTTGACTAGCATCGCTATAGTGACTAATTTAGATTACAATTAGTCACTTTTTATTCAATAGTCATATTCAATAGTTTTACTTTTAGAAATTTACTGGTAGTAAATAAATATTACAAATAGTCAGTAAAGAGAAGAGAAAATCTTCCTTTAGAATTGCCTCAATTCATAGAAGAAAAATAAGTAATCTAAAAGTCACGTCTTTATTGAAAATAATGAATCAAACAGTAGCCGTTAGTTCGTGAATCAGAAGCAACTTTAGAGTCTAGTTACGAGATTTAGGTTAAAAGTGTGAGGCTTGTTCAAACTGTGAAGTTCTCCAGGGAACATTCAGCGCCCTCTCACTGTCTGACTGCGGGTCGATGTGGTAATGAGAATGAATCAGATCAGTTGTACACTAGCTGTGGCAGTTGTCACTACTGCGTGTCTCTTTTGATATTGCTCGGTAGTTGATGACATTATATATCTATCTAACACCTTGAACTATAACTGCATCATTGGATTTTTGAAACATACATATTCCTAGCCATTAATCGAACCCGAAAATTTATTTTATAAAAAAAGGTTTTTTTAAGTTAAGCGTATGGCGTTACTTCCAAGAATTTTATCACTATCGGATGGTGTAATAATACATAATACATATAATGGAAAAACTCACCATGGCTTCCAAACACACAAAGCTTTTGAAAACTTAGCTTCATGAACACGACTCCAGCACCAATAACAGTCAATGAAAAGTTCTGTAATGCTACCCTTATCTGTAATACTGTGAGAGGAAGCAATGACGTAGATAACAACATTTTGCAGATTGCAAACACGCGTATGCAACAATTTACACTCAGTGCATTGACCGCTGTTTTGTGTCCCGAAATAGTCGTGTAAACAACTCATAAAATAAAGTAAATGATTATAATTTATAAGACTTTTTTATCGTTTAAATGTACCTTGCTGTTTGCATACTAGTCATTTTTACACATGTTAAAAGGTAATTATTTAATAGAACAGATAAGAATACATTTTTATGCTTATTTTAATAAGTGTTGTGTAGTTACCTTCATTTACCTACATAGTTACGAACTCGAATTGATCCAGAGCTAACCTAACCTTAAATGCTGCAACTTCAATGGCTCATTTAACTTTATTTAATCACTGCACTCATTAAGCAGAATGAACATTACGGAGCTAAAAACCATTCTCAGTACTTTCATAACATTAAAGTTAAGAGTGAATATCCTTTATTTTAATTCATATTATGTTGCCAAACGTTCAGTTTTTCGAAATTATACTGTTATGGTCTTAGTTCGTTTATATGTTCATGTGAATTTCAACAAACTTTCCTTTGAAGTGGTGAATTCCTTTGTATAGAAAATGTGACCCCACAATTACTTCAGATAATTCACCTCAGAATATCTGTAACAACTCTCTGGTAGAATCTTTTAGGTATTAAACAAGGTTAGGTTAGTGAAGTCTGACCTTAATTACATATTATTGACACAAGTATGTCTGGGTAAATCGTAGTTAACCTTTGTGTTCGTGAGAAAATTTCAGTTAGAGACAAGATTAGTTCGCTATGCTTATGACTGGAGAAAATAGAGGAAACCGGCGACCTAACGACCTTTGTAGATATCGAGCTTAAATGGTATTTGATAACCATGTACATTACTAAACACAGGGAATAAATTTTTGGCATTTTACTGATTTAGTAGAACTTTGTGTTACCATATTCGATTCACATTAATGATTATTTCCAAAGATAATTGTCGGATATTTTTCGTAAAAATATCACGAATACGTATTATTCTAGTGAGTTGCCCTAAATTCTTTAATGTTATAATTTATTCTCTTCAACTTCTTGAGTGCATCAATAACGACAATATTTCAAATCTTTAGTGAAACTACATTGTCATGTGGTTCTAAACCCTATATAAAGAAAACTTTATTGTTTCTCTATTTTCCAACTTAGGTACTTTACCTACATTGTTATGAAAGAATGATTTAATAAAACAACATAAATTTCAAAACATACAAAAATATATTTACTTGCCATTATATTTTTGATAAATTAAATTAATTCATAATTCGCATTTCACTTTTATTTACAATTCCTTATTTACAGTACCTTTGCACAAATTGTTCGTTGTTATTACAAAAATACATTACACAATTATAAAGTCCTATCCTAAGTTATAAGTATCTCTGTAGGTTCATTGTGCATCTATACAATCTCAAGTACAATATATTTGTACATTTATTACCTCTAAGCTTGTCATATCACATCCCTGGTTCCTTGTCGCTAGACCTACATACACTAGAACAGTGATCGCGCAGGAGCTCTACTAAGTGGGCGCTTCTTGTATTCGCTGTGAGCAGTGGTCGGCGGCTCGGCTCGGCGTCCTGTTGAGTAGGAAGTCCAAGTCATGTGATATCTTGTTCAAGACTTTGTCAGTGTGTGTGTACGTGCTGTGAGTAGTTGCTGTGTCGTGTGTGTTGACTAGTTGTATGTGTGAGTGTTTGTGCTCGGCGCTGCACTCGCGGTGGATGGACGGCAGTGAGCTGCTGCTCGACAACTGCAACGCGCGCTTCTTGAGACAACTCTTATGAGGACGCGCCGACACGTCCGGGGTGGACTTGATGCAGAGCGTGCAGGTTTTCTAGAGAGAGAAAATAATATTAGAAAACAAATTTGATATTTATTATGAAATCGCTTCTATCAGAACACTGCACAATAGGTTTACCTTGGGAGTATCGGTGTTGTTCCCAAAGAAGCGCACGCGTGTGTCTGTGTCGTGAGGCGGCAATAATCGTAGCTCCACACACATGCGCGACACACCTGCACCATCTTCTAAAATAATGACATCAGTTATAAAAGAAATTACACAAAAAAAAAACTAGACACGAGCCGTTGCAGATTTTAAAGTTGGTACGGAACCGAAAACTCATACCTGTGGGTATGAGGTCGCAGAGCGTGCGCGGTGACGTGAGCGCTTGCTCATGGGGCACGCAGCGCACTATATCCGCCACGCACGCGCCACGTGACTGGCGCCTGCACAACAACCGAACATGTCAGAGTGATGTACACATACTACCAGCTGAACAACTAAACTGTACATCGCGACTGAATACTAGTGAGATTGCACCTCAGTCCTCACCTGTACATGGTGTTCGGGCTCTCTAACGTCGGCGCTTGCCAGTAGTTGTTAGCGGGAGACGCGTGAGACGAGGAGCACTCCACCTCGCGACCTTGCTTTATGTACACTACAACAATGAGAAGACGACAGCTTACAAGTTAGTACTAAACTGATGCAATAATGAAATGCTCGAGAAATGAGAGGTTTAATCTGATGTTCAGACAACAAGGTTGTCTTTGATATATTTAATGATCGGAACAAAAAACAAAACACTTGATTGTATTAAGTGTCGAAGCCGTTAGATAAGCTTTTGAAAACTATAACTGACTGCATAGTTACACATTCGTTTAGTTGTGAATTTTCAATGTAAAAAAGATAGTTAAATATGTTTTTTTTTTATTATTAAGCTGAAAGGGTAAATCATATTTGTACCAATAATGAGAAAAGATAAAATAACTTAAAAAATACCATTCGATATATCTTCTGTATTTGAAAATAATTGCATTGCAGAAACATTTGAATTTTAAATCTCGAGGTCTGCTCGAAATCGCAGCAATATATTATGTGGCAGAAGCATCTCACTCACGAGTATGTTCAGCGTCTGCCCCCAGTGTGGGCTGCCACTCGCTGTGTGAGGAGAGCGCGAGCAGGCGCCGCGCTGCCTGCAGACACTCCGCGTCCATGATCACGTAGCACAGCAGCATCGCTATACCCTGAGCAAGCAGTGGGAGATTTGTAGTAGGCGTGTATGATAATAAAAGAAAAAAGAATAAGAAAATAAATAAGAATTAATGTGTTGGTAGTTGCGCCTCACATTAACCAGCGCGGCCACAGCTAGCAGCACGGCGCGCGTCGCGCTGCTCGCCGCGGGCTGCACGTACGCCACGCCGGCCGCTTGCGAGGCACACGTAGTGAGCAGCAGCACTAGCGTGTGACGCACTACTCGTGCTCTCGAGCGCGCGTGTTCGTGTCTCGGCTTGTGCTCGTGCTCTCGTGCTCTGGCTCTGAGAGCGAGCGCAAGTGCAATCGCGAGTGCGGCTAGTAACCCTTGGCCTGCAGCACACACAGCGTTGGCGGCCGTGCCCAACTGCAGCGGCGCACCGCCCCATAGTCGAGCTGTCAGCCAGCATAGTGTGCAAACGCCTGCAACCAGTTCACGTGAGTATAGCGCCACGTCCAGCCTTCCTGTATACAGGACTGTCTGACCCACACGTACCGCACAGTAGTCCGACAGAGGGTGCACGCGTGCGCGTGGCAGCCAACTCGGCGTGCAGCAACAGTGGCGCAGCGCACAGCGCGGCACAGGCCGCCGTCCAGCACAGCGCCGCCACCCAGCCCGCACCACCCGAGCATGCCACCTCCTGCCACCCATGTTACAAATATACCACGGGCAAGCACTGCAACAACCATTCTTATAGAACAGCAAGTTATTGGGACTCACCTGGCTCATATCACACTCCAGTAGAGCAAACATCGCTGCAGAGTGAAAGCCCGCAGTGGCTGCTTTGAGAAGCACTGATAGCTTGATCGTACTGCCAGCTACTAAGCTCAGGAATTGTACTAATGCCGCCACAAGACACATCGCAGCTCCCAGGCTCACTGTGATCTTCACTACGTCTTGTAAGTCATTCTCTGTACCAGTCTGAAGAAAACGTTTATGAGTGGTTGTCGTATTAGTAGCGTAATAAACATCACATCACTTCTCTGGTAGTACTCACGATTGCGCCTGTGTGCTGTGTGAAGAGCGCGATGGTGGCGGCGGCTGGTCCCCTACAGCGGCACGCGACATGTGTGTGCTGCGTTATGCGCAGCTCACACGCCTGCGTGCTCCACACGCGCGGCGACGAACGCAAACGACTTCCACACGCGAGCTGAGATGCTGAAGACAACATTTACATCACCTTACTAAATTCTTACTGACGACGGAACTGTATGCTGTGCGGTATCTACTCACCGATAGCGCTGTAATTCTTGAAGTGCGTGAGCAGCAGAGTGACAGTGTGAGGGAGCGTGGGATCAACTCCCGTGCCGCTGATAGACACCTGCAACTGTTGTGATGCTACTGTGTACTCTGTCGCGCGGCCAGACCTGGAACAGTTGCCGCTACAACTACCGTGTAGGAGTAAAATAAAATAATAGATAAATTAATAAAAGATAATAAAACATAAACAGAATGAAAAATAATAAAAATCAAGGAAGAAAAGTCTACAACGTTAATACTGCACTTTGTTGCTTTAAAATACTAATAATTTAGTTCAATCAAGAAGAAGGCTCTTACTTATACTCGACAAATCTCCTCAGCGACGGCAGCCTCGCTCCCAATCTATGATACAGCACGGTGACTACGGAAGCATTGCCAGTTGTATCCGCCAGCTCTACTACTGCTGACGTCACGAGCCACTCCTCGCGAGCCACAGAAGCTGGCTGAAGCGAGAAGTGTGCCGTGTTGTCCAACTGTACTGGTGCAGTTGTGACTGTAAACTCGCGGAAGTGCTTGTCAAAGCTACTCCGCAGTCCCGCTGTGTCCACTACCGCGTTTTGGAGTTCGAAGATTTTCTAGTTAGAGATCACGCGATTCATTATTATCCTTTTTTACCTAAACTATAGAAATAAATCTTGGCTAGAATGTTATTTCACCTTGACATTAATTATCACTTACCTCCTCATCAAGGAACGCATCAGGATGTGTGAGCAGGTGGTCATAGATGTGCAGCAGATGTTCCGCGCTGTTGAACCTATCCGCTGGCTGAGCTGCAGCAGACATGAGGTAGTGCAGCATGTGTACTGCATGATTGAGGGGACGCTGGCCCGCGCCTGGGTGTGTCGGCAGGGAAAGCAGCACAGCACCGTACTGCCGCAACACGCGCCACACCGAGCTCCAAGAGTAGCCCAGCGATATCAGACTGAACTGACAAACATATCAATCTTTTATCGTAGGTATGTGTAGAGAATTTCGTATCATCTCATCGTATTATTTGGTTTCACTTAACTACCTGTTCATAAATGTCTTTGAGTGAGTCTGCAACACAACCAGAGAAATCCGGTATCATCCATTTAGCACCATGTTGTCCAGTTTTGGGCTCGCAAAACCTGCAAATAAGTTACCGACATTTAACTTTTACTGTATGATGAGATGATACAAAATTAGACGTAGTATCTTTGTTTCACATTTCTACTTACCTAGTGCTCTCCCCGCTGTATTCATGTGGACAAAAGGCAGTAGCTTGCGCTCCGGGAGCGGTCTTCGGCCAGCGCAAGCCATGGGAAGCCTCACTCTCACACGCTACGTCGTCAGCTCCTAGAGCCCACATGGTCACGCCTTTAGCATTGGTGCCGGCCACTGATGATACTTGACATCGGAACTCGCTGGATTTCTGTGAAAATAATAATAATTAAAGGCATCTCGAATAGTTCGTTAATTTATGAGGAATATTCAATTCAACGGTATTAACAAACCTGTATGTTATAAAGCTTGAGCACGCTCCCCGCGGGGAACAGATCTTCCCAGACCTCTCTGCCCGGCACCATCCGTAGCAGCGTCCTCTCCCTCGCCCAACTGAACCCAAGCGCGCCGTGCACCCGCCCCGCTCCCGCCAGACATGTTATACTCACGTTGTCGCCCTGACACACATTTATATAAGTTTTTTAGGTATCTGCGCAAAACAAAGTGGTGTGTTTTTATGTATATTACGATCAGCGTACCAACGCCGGTATCGATTGACTCACCTTATTAACACTGATACTGGAAGGCACGAGTCGTATCTCGGGTGGTCTCAGCACCATCAGCCTCAGCGCTCTACATCGTCTCCTACCAGCATCGTCTGCTGCACATGACCACTTGCCGCTGTCGGGGCTCTTCGCTTCTGTTATACCTAACACTGACATGCGACGACCAAGCGCGTCTTCTGACACCGTGCGCGTCCAAATGTCTCTGAAAAAGAACACTCTTCTAGTGACAATATGTTAAAGTCTTCCAGATGCCGACGTACTAATCTCTGTCTCGACGTAAACAACTAAGTAAGCTTCTTTTTACAGCGAAAGTAAAAGGTTTTTCTATAATAAAAGTAAAAAAAGTCACTGATTAGATTTGCAGACTAGTTGTATCTAAAACCTAAACTATTAAAACCACCAGGGAGCGAGCATGTTACCGGGTAATCAGTGTGGTTTAATAACATTCGCTCATTTGATGGCGGGACTGCACAGGCGTACACTCGTCAGTCTCGACGACAGGTTATTACCTCGCGTCCAGACAGTTTACCAGTCTGGTTAGATTAATAAGGTTATTTTTTTTAGTAATCTAGAAAATACAATGTCCCTCTCGCGTACACTTGCTATTAACTTACCTCGTCGTTCCATTGAAGTTTATCTTGACACCATCCTTGTACCACGTGAAGGTGATGTCCGGAGATCCATACGCAATACATGTCAGTATGAACTCTGATCCCTCCCATATTTCTGGACGATGGTTCACAACCAGAGTCTGCAGCAGGATACCTTATTTGTATCAATATATCCTATCAAACGTTTACTAAAAGCATATTTGCATGTTAAATTTAAATGGAATTCCAACGATGAAAAAATCAGTATTAATAAGAAAGATGTGTCGCAATCGAAACATGTTTTTTTAATTTAAATGAGTGAATCATGATGTATTGAAATAGCATTATTTCAATACATCAACGCATGACGTAAATAAAAACAACTGGCTATGTGTTTGCTAAAACGATGAATCTCGTTTTGGTATGAGGCCGGATACAAGACAAGACGTACTCGAGTTTGGAGGACTCGACTTCAAGAACGTTTGTAATGTTGTCAGGAAGTTCATTCATACGTGGGACACTCAGAAAGTTTTGCGAAACTAAAAAAAATTGTTCTATACGTACATATATTTTTATTAAATCTTTTCAAAGTACTTTCCACCAGCCTCTATACAAAGATTCATGAGCCTAAACCAGTTTTCAAAACACTTTTTCCAGTCCGCCGCAGACACCTCGTTTACAGCCTGCTCGAACGCAGCCAGCGCATCTTCCGGCGACGAAAATTGTATCCCTTTGAGCTGATTTTTTATTTTTGGGAATAAAAAGAAGTCACACGGTGCTAGATCAGGGCTGTAAGGAGGGTGACCCAGGAGTTTGACTGGCGTGCTGTCCAGGAAGTCCCTCGTTTTGAGTGCGGTGTGCGCAGGTGCATTGTCGTGGTGGAGCAGTAGCCCGCGGAGCCCTGTGTTTGGTCGCTTGTTGCTTATAACAGAGAAAACTTCTGGCAAACATTTGGTAGTATACCATTCGGCATTAATGCTTCTTTGATCCCGTAAGGGAATTGATACCAAGTGGCCAGTCAAATTAAAAAAGCTAGCGATCAAAATCTTACCCCCGCTTCTAGATCGCTTCACTTTGGTAGGCGTTGGCTCATTTTGAAACACCCAAACAGTCGACTGGCGCTTGGTTTCTGGGTCGTATTGATAAATCCAGGACTCATCACCTGTAACGATGTCGTAAACACGCCGAGACGAGCCTGCTTCAAATTTGTTAAGCATATCACGGCACCATTCCACCCGGGCCTGCTTCTGAGCATCGGTGAGGTTGTGCGGCACCCAGCGTGATACTATCCTCCTCACGCGAAGATGGCTGTGTAGAATCTCGTGAACGCTTCCCGATTCAATCTTCAATATGTGTTGAATCTCCTGATATGTAATTCGCCTATTGTCTTGGATTAAATTTTTCACTGCTAGCACGTTTTCTTCGGTAACAGCCGTCAAAGGGCGACCGCTTCTTTCGTCATCCCCCAAAGTTGGTCGACCGCGCTTGAATTCGTTATACCAACGATACACGGTTGCCTTGGAAGGGCCTTCATCCATGAATGCCATTTGAAGTCTATCGTACGATTCATCCGGTTTCAGGCGACACTTGAAATCGTATAAAATCATAGCTCTAAAATGTTCCCGGCGCAGATCCATATTTCAGTGAGACACAATACTTTGAATTAACTCGAAAAAAATGTGGAGGGAAATTTTGAAATTGGAACTTACTTATTTTTACTTATAAATAATCATATTTTCGAAAAACATTATAACTGGCCAGTCTCCCTTATATAAAAACTTTTTTTCGCAATACTTTCTGAGGGGCCTGGTATGTAGGGGGAACAATAATGTTTTGGGCCTGTATTTGGATCGGTGGAAGAACCGTACTCATTTGGATCAGAGGCAACCTCAATTTAATGCTCAGATTTATGCGGAGAGGATTGTTTCAGACGTGATCATCCCTTTGCAACGTCGGTTGGGGGATTCTTTCGGTGATTCGTAACAAGCACTCTTGCCGATACTCGCCGAACGTTCTGCCGTGCCTGTTATTTTTTTGTTAAAAAGCTTTTTTTATGAATATTTTAGAAGTCATTGTATACATGAAGTAGGCTGCCTTTATAAGACGACTAAAATGTCACGGTATACAGCCACATAGCGCACGCGTTTAACAATACTTAGGAAATAATGAAACTGGGAATGTCCCATCTCCTTGAAACCCTTATGATTGCTCTTGAGTTAATTTTGTTGCGTTAAGCTTAAAGTATTCGTGGTAAATCAATTATAGAATTTAGTTAATAGGTTACGCTTTGTTACAAGTGTTTATTTGTCAATACCAGAAGATTCATCTCATTTGAAAGTGGAACCGGTGACAGTTGTGTGAAAATTGGTTGTCATGATATGAGCCCTGTGCATGTGATACAAAGGTGAATGAGGAAATAAATTGAGGAAAGTTTTGAATATCTATGAATATGGTTGGCTATACTTAAATGAGAAGAAGAAGACCAAAGAAACGATATATAGATAGACTATGTGAAAGATATGTGTGAAAATATAATTACTATTGACGACTACTAGAGAAGCATGGAAGAATATGTGCGCTGAACCCAAATTAATTAGGAAGTAGCCAAGAGAATGATGATGTTTTTTTTTACATACATACGTAAACTCACGCCTTTTTCCCATGGGGGTAGACAGAAATTACAGAACGCCACCTGCTTCGATCCTTACATACTACTTTTGCTTCACAAACATTCATACATCTAGTCATACACCCACGCCGGATATGGTTACTGCGCACTTGGCCTTTCTGAAGAACATCACCTATAAGGTCTATGTATGTCTTTCAAGGGCGTCCCATCCCGGCGTTTTCATTCACGTCTGCCTTGTAAGGAAATAAATAAAAAAAACATAATACCTAACGAAAGGTATGTCTTTTTTTTCCTTTGTTTTCGCGCTTGACCACTATCTCAACAGATGGTAAGCGATGTTGTGGTCGACGGTGAAACACGTTTGCCTAGAAAATGATTTGATGATTTGTCTCATAATCAAGATCCTACGTCATCCAGACTATGATAGATAACTTAACAACGACAGAGAAATAATAGACAGGTACTCACACGCAAGCTAAGTGCAGGTTGCATGTGGAAGTGCGTGTTATCTGCGTGCAATGTGCGCATGCGCACCAGAGCCGCGCGCAGTGCGCCTGCCTCGCGCCGCGCACCCCACACACGCACCCACAGCCCGCGCGAGCCGCCCTCCCCAGCCGCGCTGACACACACACACAATGTTCACAACACGCTCACCACTACCACCAGCACTCACTACTATAGATAAACTAACCTTGTGTTTAGAATTTCTATTTCTCCTTCTATTGTAATGTTTGACATTTTTAAATAGCTTGTTAACTGAAAGAGGTAAGATTGTTGTTATTAACATTTTTTCCATTTGAATTATTATTTATCGTAGTATCAGTTGTTACTGAGTACCTGTTTTTTGACTTCTTGTGATATGTTTACACCTGCATGTTCCACTACTTCCAGTCTTGTTTCAAATCGTGCTGATGCTGTAATATACAACGATTAGACAGGCACTATCAATTAGCAGATACTACTTGAATTCATGACCACTGAACTTTGGTTTTAAAAATACTCACAGTCGTCTGTATCCTTCGGGTTACAGTCACAAGCTGTTCCTTCTTTACAAACTTCTGCACATTCCTCTATACCGCATTCTGTAACAAAATACAATATACTTAGTAGCAGACGTTTTCGGCAACAAAATTTTAATATTTAGAAACCGCTGCCTCAGTCTCGCCATGGATAATAGAAAATAGCGGCAACAGTAAAAACCCAATGCGCTGGAATCAGTCCTGTTTATACATAGCTAGAAGAAGCAAGAGACTAAGTAATTCCTCACCTGGCGGTGCTAGCTGCGCCTCGCACATGTCCCCCGTGTAGCCCGGCGCGCAGATACAGCTGACGGCGGCCGGACCCATCTGTCTGTCAGAACATGCAGCTTTTGAATGAATAACGTCCAAAGTTTTCGTTTAATAATCTTGTAGAAAACGACCAAAGACAACATTCGTTTAATGAACCTCTGTCAACAGTAAAATTTACCCGAAGTCCTACAAAACAACATACTATTGACATCGTTGTTCGTTTTTGTGAAACAATTTACCTACGAGACAATGGAAAACAGAATGTAATGAGTTTGCTCACCTGCAGGTGCCACCGTTCTTACACATATTGGAGGTCCTCGGGCACAGCGGACCCTCTCCACAGTCCGCTCCGGAGTAACCCGGGAAACACGAACAGTAGAATTTCCTGGGAGGTGTAAAATATTCTGAAGTGATCAATAAGTTTTGTAAATAACCGCGTGGTAAAAAGCCGCGGTTCTAGAACATGCCGGTTTCCTCACGATAATTTCCTTCACCGTTAATAAAGCAGTGGTGATTAAATAATTTACACAAAGTAAAGTGCCTGCCTGAGTTCGAACCCACAACCTACGACACGTAAGTCAGGGCCGTTACCACTGGGCCACCACTGCTCTTATCGAGTTTAATTCACTGTAACTTACTGATAATCGTGTGTGGCGTAGCAGTGTCCCAGCAACCTGCACTCGACGGCGCTGCATGAAGTGGCTCTCAGTGACTGCGCTGCTCCTCGCACCTCATACGTCACGTTGAACCCGTACACGGACAGCAGCCCCAGCGCCCTGAGCTGTGTGCCCTCTAGTCTGTCCAGGGTGAGCTCCACCACCAGCACCGGACTCTGCACCTGGGAACGAAAGCACAGTTTTGATTCACCTATATTCATAATTATGAAAATAAGTAGGTATCGAGATTACTCGAACACAATTTGAGAAAAGGGTTAGCGTTACAATTCTTGCTAATTCCGCAGACGCATTTTTAGGTTTCCGTATCTCAAAATGAAAAAATCCCTACCCTTATACGATCACTTTGTTGTCCGTCTGTCCGTTCGTTTGTCTGTGTGTTTGTCGTTTGTGTCTGTTGTCCCTTTATCTCGGGATCGCGTGGAGGTATCGAGTTCAAATTAAGGCGGTACCCCGAGCAAAACGCCGCGCAAGCCGTTTTTTGTGCTGTTTTTAGGAGCTATCTACTCTTTATTTAAAAAGAAATATCAATTAATAAAAATACATTAAATTTCTACATAATATTGATTCTAAAATGGTTTTTTTTTTTTAATACTTACATACATAAACCCACGCCTTTTTCCCATGGGGGTAGGCAGAAACTACAGAACGCCACCTGCTACGATCCTTACATACTTATTTTGCTTCACACACATTTTTTCAATTTTTTTTTTTTTGTTTAATGTTGTATATATTTCACTAATCTACTTCCAAAAAAACATAAAAATGAGAAATAATTATTGATATTATGCATCTCCTCGTGAAGTGTTCATTGATTATTTTTTGTACTAACACTAATGGATAGACAATTTAATAACGAACATTTTTGTAGAATTATTTTTTTCAAAAGACCAAAATTCGATTTTATAAAGATTTTATTCGAAAATCTGGGCGTATTCACTACTGTAATTCATGCGCCACCAGTGCCGCTAGACCAATAGGAACGCTCATATCTCATGCCGATTTTTTGGTCAGGGTACCGTCTTAATATCGTATAGGTACTCAAATTTGCAACCCCTTGCAGCTGTGCAAAATCAAAGTTCTTGATTAACGCAATCAAGAGATACAGCCGTTAATGACGCATATTAAATTTATAGTCGCAAGGAAATCAAAATCTACAGGGTACTTTTCGTTGACCTAGAATCAAAGCAAAAAGCAATGTCTTACAGCACAAGTATAGGAAAAATTCGAAAACCGTAAATTTGTACCTACATCCAAAAAAACGGGAATTAACTTATTTGCAGTTATTAAACTGACCGCGACTTATGTCGATATATGGGGATTACAATTTTCCAACGGCAAAGCTAATTTTGTCGCTCAATTCTATTTATCTTATCGTTAAAGCAATGTTCGGTACAGTATAGTTTATGAACTTCAGTAATGTTATTTAATTATTTTGTTGAATGTACATGTTTGTACGGAACCCTATGTGCGCAAGTCCCACTCGCATTTGGCCAGTTTTATTCGAAGATTGGTATTTGAACTAGAAAATTATAAATTGACACATACTGATTTTTTGTCATCTATACAAAAAATCACAGCTCATGGTTACTTATCCATAAGATATAAAACAATGAGAAACCATCAACTTTACTCATGTGAAATTGAACCGAATCCACTCTTCATCATTACCTATATACTACTCAGGTAGATATTCGACAATTGTCAAAAGGATAAATAAAGTAAAACTGTCATCACATCTGTCGATAAAATCTGAAGCTCGAGCCAGCAGTTTCCGTGCAAACAGTCGTAATGGTTGAAGATTCCTTTGGTTACCCCATAAAGTACCTTCAATGTTTCTCTAGGAACCCTTACAATTTTTAGTGGCCCTTTTTCAGGAGTGAACTTAGCGTCGTCACTGTACCCTACTCAAAAAACTTTATTTTTCTCTTTTTTGGAGGTTTTATCATAAAGAGGTTGCAATCCAACGTATCAATGAGGAGGTTAGTTTTGATTAAAAAATTACATCGCCATTTAGTAAGAAAAAAAACATTCAGATTTTTTTTATGGCTTTTCAATGTTTTTTGAGAGCAAGTGGCCAATATTTTTTAATGAAAGATTTCAAATAAGTTTGCATCACATTTTTAGAGATTTAGTTACGCAATCTTCAGTGTATTTATCATTGGACATTGCATTTATAAATTATTTTTTCAGTATTATTTGATGATGATGATGCGTGATGAAGGCACTCCCTATTTTGTCTTTTTTATTTTTATTAAAAGTATTTATCTATTTCAACGTAATACATCGAATATATAAGGGAAAGTCAAACACGGAATATTCAAACTACCTTAAACCCCCAATTGTGCCTAATTCTCAGGCTACCTGGTGAGATGATTCCCGCAGATCTGAAAGCACTATCGTGTTCCGTCTTAGGATGGCATCTGCATTAATTAGTCATCGTCTGCAGTTACTGAGAATACTACCCTATTGTTTACCTGTTTCCTTGCCTTAATAAGGTAAGATTAGAATTTTACTACTTTCATCAATTAAAATTTCTATAAAAATTAAATTTAAATGCCATTAAAGGTGACCCGAATGTTATTGAATTAATTCAGAGGTTGCTCGGAAAGGAATTCAATTAACTAGCCATCTGTTTATTACCGAAGCTTCCGGACCTTCTTCAATTACTCATTGTTCGTCCTCCATGATATTCGGTATCATGGAGGACGAACAATGAGTAATTATGTACAAATACCGACCTGTGCCGATAACATGACGGAATTAAATATTGGGATTTAATGTAGAGCTCAACACCTTCACTTCTGAAATATAGGTAGGCACATACCATTTCTTTGAGTAACTAATAAATAAAATATACTTGCTCTTCTATTTAACTTGCGACATTGGCAGAATAGTTGACATAGGATTTGCTTGTCATTTAACAATATAGAATATAGGATGAAACGAATAAGTGCGATCATATTTTAAATACTGTTTCTGCCTATGTTAATGATCAATTTTCTCTAAGAAACAGTATTTAAAATATGATTGCGACTTTCCTTTACACCCTGTTTAATAGAATACAAACAATTTCTTGTGCTTACTCTGCTCATGTCATAGTACAAACATAACTAAGAACATCGGAAACAGTGAGACATACCGCAAAAATATAATGCGGTACTTTCAAGGAAACTGGCAACATATGATTAATGAAAGCTTTCATATAAGTTTACATCAAATTTTTAGAGATTTAGTTACGCAATCTTCAGTGTATTTATCATTGGACATTGCATTTATTAATTATTTTTTCAGTATTATTTGATGATGATGCGTGATGAAGGCACTCCCTATTTTGTCTTTTTATTTTTATTAAAAGTATTTATCCATTTCAACGTAATACATCGAATATATAAGGGAAAGTCAAACACGGAACATTCGAACTACCTAAATCCCCCAATTGTTCCTAAATCTCAGGCTACCATTTTTTTTTTTTTTTTTTAAACTTTGCCCCTCACTAGGAATTTCTTCCTGTATCGTGGGTGCGTTTACAAACATATAAACTCACATACACAACACCCAGAGCCGGAACAATTATCTGTAGGTCATACAAATATTAGTTCCGTGCGGGAATCGAACCCACGACACGCAGCGCAGCACTCAATCGCTCAATCACTGCGCCAACCGTGAGTCCAAAAGACCTGGTGAAATGATTCCCGCAGATCTGAAAGCACTATCGTGTTCCGTCTTAGGATGGCATCTGCATTAATTAGTCATCGTCTGCAGTTACTGAGAATACTACCCTGTTGTTTACCTGTTTCCTTGCCTTAATAAGGTAAGATTAGAATTTTACTACTTTCAACATAAACACAGCCAGGTATTTTCTTTATGAAGAACTTACTTATAGTTGTAAGCTTAGTATTTAGAAAGGTATACTTCTGACCTTTTTTATGGCGACCTTTAGTCCTAACAAACACATCTGAAAAGTATACTTAGTATTAAAAGAAAATGTTTTTTTTTAGTTATTGTCTTTATTTTTAAAAGTCTGTAACGGCCATTACATGATTGAGAAATGTCTTCGGATAAAAATATGCTGGCTGGATAGAGCGCAATGTGTGCGTGTATTCGATTTTCAAATGTTCAATATTTTTCTTTTATTTGCTTCATTCGTCGTTCATGTTGTTCTCACTACATTTTAGTTTTGTTTATTTATTTATTATTTATTTATTTAAACTTCATGTACAAAAGTGGTACATCACATCACATCATCACACATCATCAGCCTATTAATGTTCCCACTGCTGGGACACAGACCTCCTCTCTGTGAGAGGGAATGGGCCGTAAACCACCACGCGGGCCCAGTGCGGGTTGGTGGATGTCACATGTCTTAGAATTTTTGGTTCTAGGACATGCCGGTTTCCTCACGATGTTTTCCTTCACCGTTCAAAGTGATACATAGGCGGACTTAATGCCACAAGGCATTCTCTACCAGTCAACCTTTGGGTTAAAAAATGGATGGATGGTTTGTTATTGTTAGTTTATTTATATTTATAATTGCTATGCTATTAATTTACTGCAAAGTTCAGCTGGTGTGTTGCAGTGATACTAAGTATTTTAAAACGACTCCGAAAAACTGACTTTATAAAAGCAAATGTGAATAAACAGCAAAGGAGGCGGAGGAAAGAAGAGGAGGTGGAGGCGTCATAAGATTATGTAGGTATGATAAGCAATGAATTTGCATTGATATATTTTTAACGTGGTCATTACATTTATGATTATGGTTTTAACAGGTACATGGTCAATATCGTGCATCATCGGCTGATGAATGTCCCGCGAACAACGAGCTACAAATGCCTTGAGATGGGACTGAAGATTATGGCTGGTTTGTAGGTTAGTAAGTTCATTTTAGCAATTAATTGCCGTCATAATAATAAAAGTAGAAAAGTTAAGGGCCACGATCTAAAGCTAAAAGTATTTAATACCCAGGTGAATGTAAGTATAGCTCTCGACAAACTTCTTGGCCGCCCTGAAGTTGGCTACCAACGGCTGCGCAGTAGTAAATCTCATACAAAAACAGCACCGTTTCATATCTTGCGCATCGAAAATTCAACTTCAGGGTGGCCCAGAAGTTTAGCCAGCATTATAGCAGGTACGTCGCAGTGTCATCTTAGTGACAAACCAAGTCCATTCTACTTTTAACATCATCGAGTTTTCCTCCTACAAAGTCAAACTTTCCCTTAGATATTCCCTTAGCTGAGCAACAGTTTCTATTGCCGGAACAAGCAACAAAACATAATTGTCTATCGTTGGCTTTTAAAATCACATAACATAAAGGTAATTACAGGGAACGGTATTAAATTGCGTTAAAGGTGACCCGAATCTTATTGAATTAAATAAGAGGTTGCTCGGAAAGGAATTCTACTAACTCGCCATCTGTTGATTACCGAAGCTCCGGGTCGTGGAGGACGATCAATAAGTATTAATGTACAAATACCGTTCCGTGCCGATAACAAGGGGGAGTTAAATGTTGGGATATATTTGTAAAACTCAACACCTTCACTTTTGACATATACATACCATTTTCCTTCTCTTTTAGTACTAATAAATAAAATACACTCCATTTAACTCGTGATATTGGCAGAATAGTTGACATCAGATTTGCTTGTCATTTAAAAATATAGAATACAGGGTGTGAAGGATAAGTGCGATCATATTTAAATACTGCTTATGTTTAGGAACAACTTTCTGCAAGAAACAGTATTTAAAATATGATTGCACCTTTCCATTACACCCTGTATAATAGAATACATACCATTTTTGTTCTTACTCTGCTCATGTAAACATAACTAAGAACATCGGAAACAGTGGGAAAAACCGAAAATATTTTGCGGTAATTTCAAGAAAACTGTTAGTATACATGATACATTTTTATAACACACGTTTTTGGTATATTTCTGAAAATATTTCTGACATATGATTCAAAGCAGATGCTGTTTTTTAGATTACTGTTCGTTTTATAAAGATGTTTAAAAGCCTTTCTTTTGCCACGTATTCACATTTTTTATTTATTACGAGTATTTTAGAGTTGTAAAAGGATGTTTGGTTATAATCAGGTTAACTAAACTACCAGTAAATTTTATAAACGTTACCCTAGCTTTATTTAATGTCGCTTTTACAACTTATTAGAACATAAAATGAGACGAAAGTTAACAACTGACACAGTCCACGAAGTGTACCAGTAACTTAGTGGAACATATAGTTGATCAGAACGTATTTCATGATTATCTTGAGTGTTTGTTTCTCTAAGTAATAAATCGTGTTCTGACATGATAATTATGTAGCTTCTATACCGCAGTGCGGCACATTCGAGATACCATTTGTACAAAATAATGGTCAAGTTATAATAAACTCGCTATTTTCTCACGGTGTAAGCCGATAATGTTTCACAATCGCTCGCTAAGCCCGAGTTTTATATGCTTTCAGAGCAATTAGGAGGTAATGGAGCTTTGAAACAATTAAGGCGTATTACCATAACACTTAACCAAGAGCAAAAATAAGAAAAAACTTCTACTTCTCTTTCGAAGATTTATTTGCTTGTTTAATAAATTTTAAGATAAGTTGAATAAACTTGTTGATGAGATGGTTTCACGGCAAAATAACTTTGAAGATACCAATTTGAAGTTTACGTACTAAACTTAACAGACCAACTAAAATGCTTTTATGTAGTTGTTGTAAAGTCCACAGCAAGTTATTAAAAATTTCAGACCCAAGACTAGGTATTCATGGCCTTGTTTATAAACAATTTATCGTCCAAGTACACCGGCGAAGGGAACCTGAAGCTTGTTTGTTTCAGGTATATAAGAATGTAGTAGAGTGATCTGAATTTACAATCACGCGTATCAATTTAGACGAAAAACGTTTTGCGACTGTCCTTTAAAGACAGTCAGTTATTTTGGAGGAGCTTTCCTTGTGCAGTTGTGCTTCAACACCGATTATTTTAAGTATTCAATTTTGATGGTATTTATTATTTCCCAAGAGCTTTTAGCCTGATCGAAATGTTTTGTAACGAAGTACTTTAGATTTAACGTACTTATTTTAGCTGAAACTTGTACATCAATTTGTGTGTCACGAGTGTGAGCGGCTCCGAGTCGTACGAGGCGGCACGGCAGAGACCAAAGAGACCACACTCGCAGTGAAATAGCTTTTATAACTACCTACAAAATTTGATCTTTGAGCTACTTAAGTATGAAAAACATAAATACTTGAGGTCAGTGTATAGGCAAGATTAGGCAAGATAAAGCTAGTGTTTGTGACATGATTTGGTTATGAAGGTACCTATGTAGTTCTACTCGTAGTAAAGCAATTCGCCGCGCGACCAATACTACTCTTAACATATTAAATAATGTATCACACAATAACACACTACTAAAACGGTGAAACATTATAGTTTAAGAGGGGTACCTCTTGGGGAGTTCACACAGTACATAATTAAAGGGAGAGCATTAGAAACATTAAGTAACGAGCCGACAGGTTGGACTGACGAGTTAAGGCTATTCCTTACGAGCTGTCTCAGTGCTTATATTACGCTGTTGTTAATTATGAAGTTTAAATGAGAACCAGCACGTATGTTTTGAACCATTGCTACAGCGTAGTAAGCCTACGCGACCGCTATATATATGAGCTACGTCACCGTAGCACAAATCGAAAAATTATATTGTTTAAGTTTTACATTTCTTTTCTTAAGAGTTCATATATTAAATCATATATAAAAACATTTTGGAATCCCTGTAATACAATTTGTTGTAACAAACATGCGAAGATTTTTTCATTCGTTGTTTATACGTTGGTGGTTTGAAAATTCCCAGAGTACTTTCCGTTTCAAATCCGGATAAAACGCCCCGACTCTCAAAACATGCATTATGTAACAACAAGCTTATTTAGTACAACAATGTCTTCACTAGCTAATACCTTCCTGTTTCTTTAAATTAAAGCGTACGCTTTATGTAGGTAATGTTATGTTTTAGCAAGATCTTTTTTGAGAGTTAGTTTACTCATAAAATTTCATGAATGTTAAAAGTAGATTGTAATTAGTTTTTCATATTAGGTCATCGAAAGGATTAACACCCTTTTAGTTCGTAAAATTATCTTACTAATATTATAAATACGAAAGTTTGGTTGGATGTGTAGATATTTGTTTATTACTCAATCCTGCCTGAACGGCTAAACATTATTAAAATTTGGCACAGAGATAGATTTTCCAGCCGGTATAAAGCTTCCTTGGGATAAGATAACACTTTTCACGCGTGCGAAGTCGCTGGCAGAAGCTTGTTTTAAAATAAATATTTGCCATTCTTCTATAGTGGGACAGAAAATTAAAGTTCATAAAGTGATCCATTTATACACACCGAGATTACACAAAGAGTTAATCCCTGTAAACAGTCGAAACCTTTTTTAAAACCATTTGCCACAAAACGAGCCATCGAGAAGAACGAATTCCAATTGTAAGCGATTTTAACTAGAATAATAAAACTGCATCCCAGAATTAATATTTTATTACCGATTTATGGTTACTAATAACGCAGTTCGTGTCATTGGTTTTGAAAAACAAACACCGTTTGTAATACGGCTGACTAATAGATTCAAAAGCTACACTAACCTGTGGTTTGTCCTTAACTAATAAGTTTACTGTGGACTAAGAAGCAACAAAATTTAAGAAAACAGTTTTGTTGTCGTGATTATTAAAAGTGCTACATTACCTGAAATGTTGGGTTAATCACAACACTACTCTCCTAAAAGCTTACCAATTATGATGGAATAAAAAAATACCTAAAACTTTAACAACAAACTTAAATCATTGCCAGTAGTTAAAGTTTTAACAGCAACTTTGATGAAGGATTGTATTGTTATTTTCTCACATTAAAAGATAAGGCGTGCGCAAACATTAACTACATATACAAAATATGGTCAAGGAGCATTTTCTTACTCTGTAACTATTCTTCTCCTTTCTTTGTTCTATATTTTATATCTATTAGTATATTATTTTACATTGTATGTATGTATTTTATGTAATATCTTAATAATATTATATAAGATATTTTTGTACACCGACAGCCCTATGTAGATCTCCTCTCGTTCAGTGCATCCAAAGGTTGTCTGCAAGATATTGCCCAGTGCGATAAGACCGGCCATTGTACACTTATCTTTATTCGCTCTCCTAATAATATTGCTAATGACGGCCATATTCAACGCTGCATTAAGCAAAAATATCTTCTCACAAGCATGGAAACAGGCCACTGTGATAGGCATCACTAAACCGGATAAACCCAAATCAGAGACTACCAGTTATTGTCCCAACAGTCTGGTAAACTCCCTCCTAAAAGTCTATGAACGGCTTATTTATAAGCGGCTCAAAGACTTTGTCGAGCGAAAGAGCCTTATCCCTGACGAACAATTCTGCTTTCGTTTCAAAAACTCTTGCGTTCAACAAGTTCACCGTAACGTTGAATACACTAGTGCTGGCTCCCAGCGTAGTCTTTTGACGGGTGCCTTGTTTTTCGACATAGCGAAAGCGTTAGACAAAGTCTGGCACAGTGGTTTAATTTATAAGCTATATAGACTTGGCGTGCCAGATCGTCTCGTGCTCATCTGACGAAACTGATTGTCGGACCGAACTTTTCGTTATCGTGTCGAGGGAGAACTCTCCTCCCCTAACCCCATACGAGCTGGAGTCCCCCAAGGCTGCGTATTATCCCCTTTAGCTTTCACGCTGTACACCAGCGATATCCCAAAAACTAAAGAGGGCCAGTTGGCACTATTCGCTGACGACACGGCAATGTACTACTCTGGCCTAGTACCCAATGCCATCGCCCAAAAACTACAGAGAGTCGCCAAAGCTTTGGCCAAGTGGTTGGCCTGTGGGGTCGAACCTCGGCTCAGGGCGTCGCTGGGGGGATAAATAAGGCTGGATCTTAATAAAATGAGTCTACCATCCATTCGGAAAAAGCCTACGTGGAGAAGAACGGACAAGAAACTCCAATTATATCTTCTTGCTTGTATATCTTGGCGGGGACGTCGCAGCGGGCCTCGGCGGCGAGGACGGAACGAAGGCGATCTGTGTTTGCGAATTGTGCTGGCCTTTTTCCTGCTCTCTTGGAACAGGGTAATAGAGTCATCGGGGATGGAGACAGTGAGCCTTGATCGGCGAACTTTTGAGATAAGAGAGAGTTCATAGCGGGAGGCCGCTTGAATTAGGGGGTTTTTATGGTTGACAGCAGCGTCTAAAAAACGCTTGGAAATGCGTTTCATGAATTGCTGGATTGTGGGGATTCTAAGATCGACATGGAGCTTCTGATTACAAATGAACCAGGGGCTCCCATGATCTTTCGGAGGAATCGGTTTTGTATAACCTGAAGCTTGTGAATGTGGTGGGGTTTTGCGTGCGCAAAGACAGTGCAAGCATAGGTCATGGTGGGACGGATAACCGCAGTGAAAATGCACAGCATGCACCTAAGTGACAAGCTGCTGCTTGCGTTCACCATCCCATAAAGTCTGCCCATAGCGAAGGCGGCTCGCGAGCGCGCCGCCTTAATGTGTTTGGTGAAAGTGAGGTGATTATCAAGGGTGACACCAAGGTACTCGGCATGCTCCTCACAGGGGATCGGCTTGCCGTACATTGTGGTGGGTTTGGGGGGACGGGAGTTTTTAAAACGATAGTTATATTTACGGTCAGGCCTCGAGAAGAGGACAGCCTGGCTTTTATCGGGATTGACTTTTATTGTCCAGAGGCGGAACCACTTGGCCAAAGCGTTGGCGACTCTCTGTAGTTTTTCGGCGATGGCATTGGGTACTAGGCCAGAGTAGTACATTGCCGTGTCGTCAGCAAACTGAGATCAATAACACAACAAACAATATTCAGTCATATCAAAGAATCATTGGCTTAAAGAATTTGAAGTTACCAATTCCTTTTGATGTTTAATTTAGTTTTTGAGCTTGTGTTGCAAGATTTTCATGGCTCTTTACCACAAACTGTTAGTGTAATCTAATGGGAATAATTAAGACCACCGGCTGGGTAATTGTGATGCTCATTATTTAAAGTGCCTGTTATTTGAAAATAAAGACCGTTATTATTATGCCACGCTTTTATTGTTGCCGATCAGGATAACGAAAAACAAAATGAAAAAATATATACATTTTAGAGACCATAAATTGCGAGATTGAAACAAAAATGAGTTCATTATATACCTAAAAGTTTGTCTTTCATAACAAACAAACCGTAAACCTGAACAAACAAATATTTAATATCAAATAATTCAAAGCATAAATTTAAAAGCTGGCATCATCCCAACAAGGAAAATAAAAGCAGAAGTTCATGACAAAATAACGAAATAAAAATGTTACAGTCAGAATAACGAGGGAAGACGTCGAGGTGACAAAAATAAAGACATCAGATATTCATTTAAACGTCTCGCGACAGATTTTTTAAAGAGCAAATGAAATTATAGAACAAACAGGTGACTGGTTATTAGATCACAAAGCCATAAACTGTTGATTTGTGCACAAACAATAACTAGTCCACCATCTTGTGCGGTCCACCACATTGGATTTAGAATTTAACCATGCATTGTCATCCAAACAAACGCGTATGCAAAATTTCATCTTAATCGGTGGCGGCTTAATAACTAGCTGCTTTAAAATTCAGTTACAAGATTTAACCCGAACACACTTAGGTACATACATACATACATTTCAGGTTAAAAACAGCTTTTAATAAAGAGCTTTTAAAATGGAAACGATTTATATTTAAATAACTTGTTTATAGATTGGATTAATTTAGCAGAGCTAATGGAGTTGGCTAGTAAGGAAAACTATTTTTAACAGGATAAACGACGTGTATTATATTTTACAAAGATATATGAAGAGCAGTGACAGATATAACGTAAGAAAAGAATAGCTGTCAAAACAGTAATGGCCAGGGTGTACTTATTAGATTAAAAAAAGGTTTTAACACCTCCCCGTAATACGGACACCCTGTATATGGAATAAAATTTACAGAGAGTTTACAAAAAAAAACATATCAAAGTTCACTGTACACTTAACACTAACACACAAATAAAAACATTCTGTATTCATTTACAAGAAAAAAGAACATCCTGTACACACCTACCTATTACTCACTATATAATACACAACTATATACATACCAACAAATTTAAAACACTGTACAAAACCTACACTAAAGTAAACCTAAGAGATTTGCACATCTAGCATGCTTAATCCTTGGTAAAGGTTTTGTGAGAATATCGGCAATGTTATCATTACTTGGTACATATTTCAGGGTTAGGTTGTGATGTGCAAGTGAGTCTCGAATGAAATGGTGTTTGATGTCTATGTGTTTAGTGCGTGCGTGATATGTGTTGTTGTGGGCCAGTTTAATTGAACTTTGATTGTCCGAATGAATGACGATAGTATGAATGATGGCGAATATTTCTGAAATGAGCGATTTTAGGTATATTGCCTCTTTGCAAGCTTCCCCGAGAGCCATATACTCAGCTTCTGTCGTGGAAAGAGCGACTGTGCGTTGCTTGCGCGCTTCCCATGAGATGGGAGCTCCACTCATTAAAAATATGAATCCTGTGAAGGATCGCCTATCTATTAAGTTATTCCCATAGTCCGCATCGGCATATCCTGTTGGATAGGACTGACCTGGTTTGTATAACAGTTTGAGGTGTATAGTCTCCTTTAGGTATCGAAGAACTCTCTTAGCGGCTCTCCAGTGCACCTCCCCGTAATGTACGTTGAATTGAGACAAGTACGAGACAGCATGTGCAATGTCTGGTCGTGTACATATGGAAACGTACATTAATGAGCCGATAAGCTCCTGATAGGGGACTTCAATATTTTCCTCTTCTTTGTCAGGTAACGCAAGTTTAAGGCCAGGTTCCAATGGTGTAGTCACGGGAATAGCGTCATTCATGCCAAACTTGTGTAACAGTTTTTGTATATACTTGGTCTGATCTAGAGTTATGAAACCTTCCTTTTGGATAACTCTCATTCCGAGACAATCCTTAAGGGGACCTAGATCTTTGACAGAGAACATTTTCTTGAGAACATTCTTGAAATTCTCTTTCAATTTAGCATTATTGCTCAGCAAAAAAAAGTCATCAACAAAAACTGCGACAACGAGGAAGTCATTGCCTTCTCTTTTATAGTAGAGGCAGTGTTCTGTCGTGGCTTGAGTTAGAGACAATGTTTCCATTGCTTCACACACCTTTTTGTTCCATTGGCGTGGAGCTTGTTTAAGGCCATAAATGGACTTCTTGAGAAGACATACTTTGCCCGTTGGGTCTGTTGAGAAACCTTCAGGTTGTTCCATATAAATCTCCTCCTCTAAGTCTCCATTTAAAAAGGCAGTCTCCACATCAAGGTGTTCTACTTGCAAGTTGTTTTGGACAGCAACTGCTATCAATAGCCGTACTGAAGACAGTCTAGCAACAGGAGAAAAAGTTTCGCCGTAGTCCACACCTGCTACTTGGGTGAATCCTTTTGCTACTAGCCTGGCTTTGTATTTAGTTATCTGTCCACTTGTGTCCTTTTTAATTTTAAATACCCATTTACTCTTTGTAGTTTTCCTATCGGAGGGTCGGTCAACTAGGATCCATGTTCCATGCTTCATTAATGAATCATATTCAGCCTTCATTGCTTCGAGCCATATTTCTTTTTGGGGGTGATCTGTAATTTCTTTATATGTCTCCGGTTCGAGGTCTGAAGTCATGAAGAGGCCACACTGACTATATCGTTTAGGAGGATGTCGTTCCCTAATAGGATATCTTCTTTCGATGGTTGGCTCTTCACTGGGTTCAGCTTCGGGAGCGCCTGGTAATACTTCAGGCATTACAGGATCATGTAAGGCTGTCGGCTGATCAGAAGATGACATTTCAGGTAGTGTCTCTGGCTGTGAATGATGCTGCGTTTGTGGAACTAGTTGCTCCTCATCTTGAATGGGTACAAGGGTTTCTTGCGACTGTGGCGAGGGTAGCGTCTCGCTGGAAGAAGAATTTTGTGAATCTACCCTACTAGTCTTGTCCTCTATGAAGACAATATCTCTAGCGACTATTATCACTCGAGGATTTTCGGGATTTATAAGACGGTATCCTTTGCTTTCTGTAGCATAGCCAACGAAAACACACTTTTGTGTCTTAGAATCCAGTTTGGTACGTTTTTCTTTAGGTACAAGAACGTGAGCTTCGCAACCAAAAACTCTTAAGTGAGATAAGTTGACTTTGATGCCACTCCACAGTTCTTCTGGTATTTTGTTGTTCAAAGCTTGCGTTGGTATACGGTTCTTGAGATAGATGGCCGTATTTACCGCTTCTCCCCAATACGCCAAGGATAGTTTTGAGTCTTGGAGCATTGATCGAGCTTTTTCGATTATTGTCCGGTTTACTCGTTCAGAAACCCCATTCTGTTGAGGTGTGTACGGTATCGTGGTTTGATGCACGATGCCATTTTCCTTAAGAAAGGTACACATATCGTTATTTAAATATTCACGACCATTGTCCGAACGTAGGACTTTTATTCTCTCTCCGGTTTGATTCTCTACTAAATGTTTAAACTCTACAAACTTTGCATAAACTTCGGCTTTTGTTTTCAAAAGATATCCAAAAGTTTTGCGACTAAAATCATCGGTAAAAGTCAATAAGTACAAAGCTCCGCCCCATGAGTGCGTACTCATAGGTCCACATAAGTCCGAATGGATTAACTGTAGGACTTTGCTTGATTTAATTTTAGATTTCTTAAACGGCTTTTTAGCTAATTTACCTTGTAGGCAGGGAACACACTTTTCAGTGTAGCTACCGTTGTAATCTAAACCGATTGATTTATTTCTAAGTATATCCATACTTTTTGCATTTAGATGGCCAAGGCGCCTATGCCACAGCATTGCAGACTCTTTGGTCGAAGAATACAACGCTTGTGAACTACTCAGATCCAACCTATATATTCCGTTATGGTTTGATCCTGTAGCAATGACAGATCCTGTCACTTGACATCCGCCTTTTTGGATGATGCTTGCGCCTCTCGATGTAAATAAAACATCGAAGCCTTTTTTAACAAAACTGCTTACAGATAAAAGATTTGTAGCAAGGTCAGGGATATAAAGAACATCACTAATTTTATTTACACTATCGGAAATATGAATATTTACAGTACCTTTACCATGGCTTAGTAATTGCTCCTTGTTAGCAACTGTAATAGGGGTGACATGGGGTGACATGGTTGCATACCAATCTCTCCTGTTACTCATATGGGAAGTTGCGCCAGAGTCAATATACCAGTCTTGAGAACCTGAGGGAGGAATGTTAGAAAAACAGGATGAAAGTGTGAATTCGGATGTATAATGTGTAGAAGTGTTAGCCGAAACATTTTTGCCTTTCTTCTGTCTAAGCTTTCTACATTGCGATACAACGTGCCCTAGCTTTTTACAATAGGTACAGAACTTTTTCTTCTCTTCTTTCGTTTGTAGCGCTGCGTTGTCAGGTCCTCTGGTGGTAGTAGCTGTTGCGGTGCGCACATCCTCTTTGAGAAGTGCTGTCACCACATTTTCCGATGAAATCTTCGTGTTGGAATGTTCAAGAGCCATGACGAGTGGATGAAATTTTTCTGGAAGTCCAGCAAGCATAATAATGCCAAGAAATTTGTCATCTACTGCTGCTCCTATTCCCTGAAGTTCTTGCTGCGTTGATAACGCCTTGTTCACATACTCTTGTATGTTTCCTGTGTAAGTATTTCCTAGGAGACTCTTCATTAAAGCTAATCTCCTTGTAAGCCCGCTGTCAGCGTAAGCCTTTTTTATACAATTAAAGGTTTCGTATGCGGTTTTCGCTGACCTGATTATTGGAAACACCGACTCGTCACACGTGAGGCAAATCTTAGCTCGTGCCTTCGCGTCTCTGCGCGTGGCGATGGGATCAGCGGGATCGACCGCTTGAATCACAACGTCCCATAAGTCGACGTCCGTCAGATAGCACTCCAAACTAAATGCCCAAGTATTGAAATTGTGACCATTTAGCTTACTAATACTTATTGCATTTGTCATATTGGAAGAATTTGTTACCGCTTTACTGGAATCCGCTCTTGACTGCTGCACTGTGGTGGACGTTGGAGGGACCATAACCACTTGTTTATAGATTGGATTAATTTAGCAGAGCTAATGGAGTTGGCTAGTAAGGAAAACTATTTTTAACAGGATAAACGACGTGTATTATATTTTACAAAGATATATGAAGAGCAGTGACAGATATAACGTAAGAAAAGAATAGCTGTCAAAACAGTAATGGCCAGGGTGTACTTATTAGATTAAAAAAAGGTTTTAACAAAATACTTTCGGGAAATAATAATATTATTATTATATTTCAATATATTTTAAACTCACGAAACTTGCCCTTATTTCCAAGTACTGTAAACTTGTGTGTCCGTCAATATTAAAGTCGTTTGAACATTTTATTTAGAATAAAATTCTGCTCTGATGTTCGTTGGATATGTCCCGGGCGAATGTTATATAGCTTGTTTATTATATCTATGGTGTATACTATAAAAGCCTACTAAGTATGTTCAAATATAATAGTTTCAGAAAAGAAATGTTTATTTTCAAATTGAGGACGTTAATTGCAATGCAGACCGATACAATGAATTTAATCAAATCGTCTGGAATCTTGGTATAGTGCCTTTTGTATTTTGAGATTATACCTTAGATGTTAATTTTGATAGGGTTATACTTAAATTCAAATGATTCGAGGAGATACTGACATCCTATAATTTATAGTCTGCAGTAAATTTCTCCATAAATCAACTCCTCTGTGACAACTCTGTACGACAATTTTGTATAATTTGCGTTCAGTCTGCAACGGTTACTTGATTAAATTCGAGTCCAAAGTTAAATGTTCCATCCAACACCTTTATTGATTGCAAGTTATCAGGACCGAGCTTTGATATAGGCAACGTAAATTCAATGATATTTAAGCATAATAAAATAAAATCAAATGTTGGTTGGTATATCTGCGACAAATTTTAAAACACGTACACACAGAACATGTTAGCAAGAAATATTAATTACATAAGTTAATGGAATCCATAGGTTTGCACGAAAAAAATAATTAACTTTATTTAACCCATTTTATACAAATACGAAACGAATCGACGAATCGGTCTACTAATTGTTTACTATTGCTGAAAAGCTTTATATTTGTCAAAATAAAATGAATTTGTATTCCTCTGCACAAGAAAATTGTTCTGTAATGCGCGGAAATGAATCATTAAGTTTCTTACTTATTTTCCTCTTGTTGTGATTGTGGAAAAGTTTTATTTTAATACATAATAAAAGAGAACAATATACAAAGCTTAAAAATCCTTTGTTGTCAAACAAAGATATGGCCTGTGCAAAAGAAGCGAGATAATTTAATTAGGTTAGTTGCTTGCTGTAATTTTTATGTCCCAATTGGATTTGACGTCCGAAAATGAGTTACGAAGCAACTAAAATGTCATTTACTTCGCAAATTTGACACAGCTCTCACTCAACACTGCAAGCTTTTTCTTTATCTTAAGGCTCTTAACCTCTCCTTGCGTGTACTTAGAGAGTTGCAAAGTAGAAATGGAAAGCAGACTTTAGTGCCTAAATAAAAGTCAGCCGTGATAATGGGCATCACAAGAAGTAAGTGTTGGACCGCTCGCATAACTCTGACCTAGATAAACTTCCCTCACCGTAAATTAGTTTCCTATAAACGATTTTCCACTAAGTTAGCTTTCCTAGCCACAACAATGTTACAACTAATTATTGCATGTTAGTGCTATGCTACCTACACCGCCAGATAAACTGATTTTACTCTATGTATACTCCTAATATGGACTTTAATAAACAGTTTACAAGTAAACCACTGCTTATTAGTTTCACATACAGAGTTTCTTGACTTAAGAAGTTCAGCTCAAAAAATCAAGGTCTTTGCTTTGTCAGTTGCCTGATTTAGATATTAATTATTTATGGGTAATGTTCATGTTATTAAAAAGGTAATTTTGGAAGTAAAAAGTACGAAAAGTAGTTAGCATATATAACCATTGGTTATGTTTACTACGGATCAAAAAACTGGGGATTAGCCGTGAAGCGCGAAAGACAGTTTTATTCGTCTGGCAATGTTTAAAAAGAGCTGTTAATCAAAAATTGAGGACCGCGTTTACTATTATGTTTTATGTGTTAGAAACACTTTGAAGATAGACGGTGGTCCCAAGTATCTACTGACTTGGCTATTAAGCTAATGACACAATATAAAATGATCATGAGAACAACATTGCATGGCTGCCCCTTAACTGAAAAAAATACCTGCAATTCAAATAATTTGTATTGTGAAAACAAAATTTACAGTAAATCATAATAACGAATGAATGGAACGAGTGGAACTGGCGAGTTTATATAAAAAACATGAATAATAGATTATGCGACAATGGGTACACACGTATTTGTTGTTTTTCACGGAAATAAATTTCTTCTACATTCACTTTTCCCTTGGTTGCATCTGCAGTTTATAATTCACAAACATTTTCAGTAAAAATGGATTATCCAACTAATAAAGTCATACGCTCGTAATAAGCAGCATGGCGCCGACATTTGTATGACGTCACAATGATGTGTGACGTTCACTGAAACGCTCCAGACAGCCGCTTAGTATTATTTTTAAACAACGCTACGCTTGTCGTTTGTTACTATTCCTTTTTAACCCCTGACGGAAAAAGAGGGGTTTTTAACCCCTGACGGAAAAAGAAAGGTTTTATAATAAGTTTCACGTGTGTTGCTGTGTGTCTGTGTATTTGTCTGTATGTGGCATCATAGCTACTAAACGGATGAACCTGTTTTGATTTAGTTTTGTAGTTTGAAAGGTCACTTTGTCGAGAGTGTTCTTAGCTATGTTTAATTGAAATCGGTTCAACCGTACAAAATAAATTTGCATTTTACTCTTTGAATCCAAGTTTTTCCGCAAGATATCATTTCACAATTACGTGTTTCGATAGATTGTCGAATAAAGCGTGTGAATATAAATTGAAAAAAAACCTCTAAAAAGCAAAAAATAAGCTTCGCACTCGCGTCGGGAAACCGCCAATGTTTACAGCAGTTTATTTTAGTTACTTAGTGGCTCCTCGCCGCGAGGATGAGGCTTATTTTTTTATTTTTAGAAGTTTTTATATCGGTATTTTTTTAATTTTTAATTTAATTTTTTCCTTATTTTTTCCAGCAGTGAGTTTCTGTCTTCTGTCTCAAAGAAACAGAATCACAATGAAAAGTCGTATTTATCTAAAACGAGACAAAGAAATTATAATCACAAGCTTATATTTTGCACAACTTTACGCTTATGATCTGACACTAGATTTGATAGTTTGCTACGAGAGAGGGCATGAGTCTAGAATGTCGAATAAATTTTCTGTTAAATTTACAAAGTACATACCTAAGAGTCTAAAGTAATGTAAAATTTATACCTATTGTGGATAAAATGAACTGAATTATTTATTTAACTGATCTATAAAGAGTTCTTTAAAATATTAGAGGAAAAAAAAACTTGTGATAATATTTCAAAGTTTCAACCGTAAATTAATATGTTTATGAAAACCAACAAATTCCATTATTATTTCAACATCTCTGTTTCTGATTTCATCCTCCATTGACTTGAAACAGTCCATTCGCGCTGAAATGCTCTTGAATACTAATTCTGTCAAACTTTATAATCAACATTCAGTCTCGGACTTCCGAGATATTTAATTACACAATGCTAACTCGAGGTATTCACATTTTGCTTTTCGTTTTCTCAAACACTTACTGAAGAACGAACGCGAAATAAATAAATGAGGAATTAATTATTCAGCGGGTGGGTGAAGGGGAGGGAGAAACTTTAACAATTTGCGTTTGTGTGGTTCGTTGTGGTCTCGCTCATTCCAAGTTGGATCAGTGTTGTGTATATTGTTCAGTTGTTTCAATTGCTTTTGCTATCGATTTAACGTTTCTAAATGCTTATAATTAGTTTAACAATGAAACAAACACATTGTGGCGATGTATTGTGACGTCAGACATCGTGATTCATTCAAAAGGCTAGAGCATTATCATGCTTATGATGATTGTAATGAAAACCAACTGGAAAACCAACTTGCGAGTATAGGTACGAAAAGAATAAGGTGCTCAAAGTTAAGAATTTTGTTTTGGTCGTAAAAATACACAACAATAATGGTAACCTCAATACAATATGCGATTGAAACCCAATTATACCTCCTTTCCCTGAAGCGATATTTTTTTAATTTAAAGTAAGGAACCTTTGGAACAGGCTGTTACAATTTGATGCATATTAAATTGACCCTGAAATACTACAAGAATGATTTGCTTCCAGATATTTTTTTTCAAACGAGATGATTTCTTATTAGTTAGCTATATATTCTGTTGTTATGTGTGTGTGTCTGCTGAATCCGGTAAGAGTGGAAGCCGACCCCAACAATAATTGGAAAAGCGACTAGACAGATGTGCGTGTGATATGGTGCGAGCGGCCGCGACTTTCCTCTTCTGACTGCGTAAGGAGCCAACCGTGAGGAAAGAAAGCTATTGGTAGATATAAGTCAGGTCAGACTTAAAATGGTTGATTTTATATGGTTGAGTTTGAAAATTCCTCAATATGCGGCAGTTTTTGCAAAATTAATATTTTTGTGTCTCAAACACAGCTGGTTAAACTCTATAAATAAAAATTAAATTACTTTATTTCAGACCTATATCAGTCCATTACTTGGTAATTAACTATAGAACGGTAAGATTTGATATAAAAAGTTCAATTCAAAACTGTAGTTACTTATTTATTCTTGACCCAGATCAGATGAAGGGCTTTTAAAAATAGATAGAATTCACTATTTGATCTATTTGCGAGTAAATGAATCCAGTGAATTGAATGCATAATTGATTGTGATGCGATTCGAATCTGTTGCTGAAGTCATGTTTTTAAGTCAATAAAGTGATTCTGAAATAAATTCGGTATTGTAAGCGACTGAGCTTTATAACTATATACCAAGAAATACAGGATCTTTATATTATTATAACAGAGGCAAGAAAAATATCAATAGTCTGTTGGATATGACATACTAATAAAAAATCTATAGAGTTTTCTTGTTTGTTGTATGTTTTGACTCTAACGCATTTCAACTTAAAAACAAGTAGGTACATTTTTTTCGTGGATAGGTAAAATTTAAAAAAAAACCATTACTTTGCAAAATTTTCCTTCGATTTTCAAACAACTGCATCAAAAAATAACTTTTTTAATTTTTATTACACTTACTTTTTAATTTATTAGTGTGTATGGGCTTCTTTAATTGATGTAGAAAACACTACAAAGTGAAAAATAACTTCAATTTCTTAAGTCGGTTTTCTTGTTTTCGTTTCTTTGTTTTTTGACACCGACTGCCGAAATTGAAGTAATTTTATACTTTGTAGTGTTTTTATTTGGTAGTCGGTTGAATTTTTTGTAAAAAGTTTATTTGTATTTTCACTTTTTAGTTGTGGTACATAATGGACCAGTTATATAGGCTAGGTACTAATAATGCCCAAAGTGAAGACCGAATAGATTAACCCAATAACATGAAACTTAAACAAAATTGGTGGAATAAGAGTACACCAAGGTGAACTGTTTACACCTGCGTACCCCTTGAGAGCATACTAGTGTGATGATATGTTATGAAATGGTGGGATCACATGACAAGCACCAGCTTTCAAATAAATAAAAAAAGAATCATCAAAGTCGTTTCACCCAGTAACAAGTTCTGAGGTAACACACAGTCGAATTGATAAGCTCCTCCTTTTTGGGAAGTCGGTTAAAAATTGTGTCATTGTCGATGATGTGCGCGCTGCGCAGTCATGCGCAATGAGTTATGAGTGTGACTAAGTTGCCCGCCATACCACATATATTTTTCGAAGCCACAAACCCACACTCATATTTTAATAACCCCTATAATTATATGGCCGTTGCATAAACTACTATTACATAAATATCAACTTTGTACAAAGAAACCTACCTGTAGCCACTTGACCCTGGTGATGTTGTCTTCGGTGACGGTGAGCGCTCTCCTCTCGCCCAACTTGTAAGACTCGTCATAATACATGTACTCTGTGAACGTCAAGCCACTGGTAGTGTACTGCTGAGTAAAGTATATCGATATAGTCCCATTCACTATGTCGTGTTCTATTATCCATTTACACTTGATCGGGACGGGGAAAGGGTTTGGGAAGTTTGGCGTCGAGATCGTGCCCACGTGTCGCTTCAAGTGTCCACCGCAGGTTTGTGGTCCCTGGTGCTCCCTGTGCTCGGCGGCCACGCTGAGCAGCGTGAGCGTGAGCAGACTCCAAACCAGCCTGGAACAAAGAAATTTAAAGTTTAACATTATCAAATATTTCTGTCATTACGCAGTGACCAAACTCATTATTTTTTCAAGTTAATCTAAACTGAAATTTTTCAACCACTCCGAGTACTTTTGATTACTCTTCACTTATCTTCAATTGAAATCTTTTTGAACCGCCTCGATGTTTATTTAGAAATTCTAGCTAATGAACAATTTCGATTAAAAAACTATCATTTCTCTTATGGAAAAAAATATATAATATATTAAATGGAAAGAGAACATAGACTTTATTACTTTAACTGGCCACTTCGTAATTAATGTTCGTCTCATTTTTCGTTTTGGAATCCTTTAATCCTAATCATTAACCCTCGTCATTGCTCCGGCGGTAAGTTTAATAGGCTCATTTTGATTCGTCTTTTTATCTTATAAACTTTTAAATAAGCTTCAACTTACAAGTTAACAAAGGGAAATGTTTGTATCAAATTAATTTGGCAACGATGTGACAAAGTTCAGAAGTACATGGAGGGATTTTATATTGGCTGACAAAGTTATAACAGCGCAAGTTTTATGAGCTTTTTCTTAATTTTAAACTTTATTATTTCTTGGACAATATTGTTTTAGAGGTTTGTTAAAAGACCTCAAGGTTGTAGCTATCAGGGAACAAAGACTCCGAACCTAGAGTTTTTGTTCCCTGATAGCTACAACCTTGGGGTCTTAAGTCAATAGTGAATAGGTTACTACTAGGCAAGCGTGCTTCACTGTAGGCCACATCATTGCTTACCATCAGAAAAGGTAGTGGTCGAACGGCTCGCGCTATCGATAACAAAAAAACAGAAAAGATGTTCCCTTTTGAGAACTTATGCCTTATATTGTTAACAAATTGTTACAAAAAATATAATGCTGTTCTGTTGTTTTTTTTTAAAGCCTTCAATTACACGGGTATAAAAACTTACCATTGATATTATAAGGATTTAAAAAATCAACTTGGCTGTTGTTCAATTCCAATGTTCTATTTTTGAACAATACATGTCATTTAAACACATTTCGTATGAGTACGTGTAAAAGAACGCAGTTTGCGAAACACGTCAGTGAAAGGTTTGATATATTGCAGCGTTACGTTGGCTCGAGCACTGCGGTGATTGTAAAATATTTTCATCTATAATGACAGACGTAGAATTTGATTCCAGTTCCAAGAATGAACGAAGCCGTGTTTCGATGTTACGTTTTCCTAGATTAGACAGTACGGTTTCTTGTAAGCCACTGACATAGTATTGGGTTATATCTAGATAGATCAGCATTTTTAGCACTCTTAAAAGTATTGTGTATATCATCTCTTCCTGTGACATAAAAAAAACACAGGAATATACGTTTTAATTGAAATATCTAACAGAGATAAGACCAAATTAAGTACCAACGAAAAGTGAAAAAGGACAAGCAAAATGCTAAAAACTTTGATAAATTGAAGCAAAAGAACAATCAAAACTTTGAAGGACAGGCTTATGAGGCAGACCCTTTCGTTATTAGGGTTTTTTGTATTTTATCAACATTCAGAAACAGTTTTTGTGCTGTACAGCCGCATTCAGTGACATTTTGATGTGAAACTTGAGCACATTTGTCTCAGCTGCGTTACCCGAATAAACTCGCACTGTGAAGTAAATGGAACATAAAATCTGTTTGTAGAATATAATTCTTTTAGTGAAGCTATGCGCAGTTATACTCATAAATATTATAAATATTGTCAAACTCCTGAGCATTTTTATATAAGTTTTCTCGAGAATTGTTTTTCTTGAGTTTGTTTTTGAAAGTTGTTATATGTATTGATATAATATTCTATTCTATAGAGGAAAACTTTACAACGCAAAAATACGATATAGCAAATTATCTAGTACGAATAATTCATATTTAGATCAGAATTGTAACTGAGAGCTAACACAATTTTTTTACCTTGGCAAGTCATGACGTGTCTAAATAAATAACGTGTCTTCATGAAAATTGCAGATAAGTAACATTGGAAAAATCTGAAACGGTTTAAAAGAGTTAAGAGTTAGATTACCTTGGAGTATAAATAAGAAATTACTAAGTAGCACTCGTAGTCATGGTATAGTCAACAGCACGTCGCATCGGTGGTAAACACTATGAATGCTCTGTTCCACCGCAGTAGGGAGTATCAATAGAATAACCCGATAATCAAATTATATTATTATTCCATTCGTCCCTAAATAAAAATTGACTTCCAATGAACCTAGCGAGCCAAAAATAAATGCTACCAAATTGATTTCAGGAAATTCTTAAATTATTTTCTCCCTCTTCTTGATTTTCGGCACGAGGCAAATTATTCAAAATTGTTCAATAGTTATTAAATTAAATTATTTTTTATATATTACGCTCCCTGCTTCTTTTATAACTCGATAATATTTACAAAGCCAGAAGTAATCAGTCTGAATTAGAACATGACTTCTTATAATATATTATGTTATTACTGGAGAACTTTGTAGTCCAAGTTAGGATAGACCTTATAAGGTTCTTTGCCAATGTTATCAAAATTTTAATTGAAGACATTTTGAAGTTTGCTTTTTTCACAGCTCAAAGGCGTAGCAGACCTGAGAATTATGATTTTAATTTCTAATTGATACTGGCAGGCATTCCAGAGAAAAAGATCTTGTCACACGGACAGACAACGAAGTTATCCTATAAGGGTTCGGTTTTTCAGCTTTTGAGGAACGAAACCCTAAAAATGAAAAACTCTAATCGTTACTTCACTTCCCAAAGGGAAATGTAAATTCACGTCGATATTCAACTTTTTCGCTAAATTCGTTCTCACGTGAGCGCGAGACGTTACATTTTATCATATCTAACATTTTCACGCGTCCTTGTTCGTATCATCTGCAGTAAGAATTTGAGTGAATATGTAAATGTGGATGCGCCACTTAACTGTGACGTCATCCCGCAGTTTATGTGATATCTCGTATTTGTATGTGACAGACTCATTTGTTGTATTGTTTAACGACACAAATTTATAATGAAAGTTTTTCAACATTAAAATGTAGATTACTGTAGTGAAACATTAATATCTTGATCCTTTTATGCTATTCCAATATGTTTAAGTTTAACATTAAATTGGTATAACTCACACTGGCTGTTATGTTATTTAATGGAACTACACATTTTTATATTATTCCAGTTAATAACGCCGTGTCACTTCTTAAGACCCACCCAAATGATATGTATGACTTAGGGAATACTTTAACTATAACTCTGACAAAGAAAAGAAAAACAAAAACATCGCACGATATTATTTCCAACCACAAACAAGAATCTGGCAACTTAATTTATCTTCTGCTCGTATTGCATACAAGAACAATAAAAAAGTAACTAAACAGGGGTTAGTTAAAATAAATGATTTGTTGTAATATAGAAAACAAAAGCTATTATAGTCAGATGTAGTCGAAAACATAAGTTTAAGAAACTTATCTCAGATACCAAGGAAAACAGTGGGCATGTACTTAACTATTTTTGGATAAAGAAAACGGAAAAATGTACCGAAATTAGAAATAAAAACTTAGTTATCTAATTGATAAGCAGCTGAAACAAGCAACCATTTTATAAAAGCAACGTGCATGCTTTACAAAGGATAAACTTCTAGATTTCCCATAATCTTATTTGTTCTGAGCACTGAAACTAAACTAAAGCCACAACAACAAAACACTTCAAAACGCTTTGAAGCTAAAACATTACTGTAACCATATTTGTTCAAGCGCGCTGTTTCCAGCAGTAAATATTGAAATTCGACGAGAGTTGTGAATTTTATGATCAAAACGAAAATTTACCGGGTCCGTCAAAAGGTATGAATTTTCGATATCCTTATTCAAAATTCGTGTCATTCATTCATCATAGTTAATGGGAAATATGGGTTTTCCTTTAACATCTATACGTGCACAACAAATACTATTACTTAATATCGACCACTTCACACACAAACACAATTGATTGTGAAACCCATTTTGCCTAAGGCAATAAAAATATACGATTCCCCTCGGATTCCATCTTTAACATAAGTCGAGATGATGAGCAAACTGAATCAATAAGTTATTTCAGAAGTCGATTTTTGAATTTAAATTATAAGCTTTAAAAGCGTTTGTTATTCTTATGTAACTACTTAGTGTATTACATAACAATAGGCCTCCCACTAGGAGGACCGATGACCTGGTTAAGGTTGCGGTAATGCGCTGGATGCGAGACGCACGGGGTCGGTCAATGTGGCGACGCGCGACGCCTGAGGGAGTCATATGTCCAGCAGTGGACGTCTTTCGGCTGAATGATGTTGATGATGTGACTCAGTGTATTTCATTCTCAATTCCTAGCTATATTATTATTAACTTGTTATTTTCTTACGTAGAGAAAATTATATGAAGCTTAATTTAACAAAACCGCGTATAGTTTTTTTTGTTCGATAAACATCAATTTCGCAAAATTAATGTGCTTCATGTTCATTGAAAGACTTAAAACGGATACTTAAGACAGATGTCTTTCAACACAGTAAATTGAAAACGGGTTTCTGACAGAAGTTGAGCAGACACAACACGTGCATTGTTTTGTTTGAAGTTTATCTTACATTTCCTAGTTATAGTACCTATATCTGATAATTTTGTAGTAATAACAAATAATTTCAGTAAGTGTACCGTTGCATTTAGTTTGACTACCTGATTTTGAAAATGGGAAATAAAATAGTGGTCAAGTGCGAGCAAAAATAAAACAAAAAAATAAGAATTTCTCCTTTCATACAACACAAAGGAATTATTTGAAAAAGAAATACTCATTTAACTAACATTAAACTAACAACGTTCGTAACATACCTACCTATTTAACTAGATAAATTAGTTAACCCGATATCTTTTCTCTGTATTCTCATCACGCAACATACGCTGAGACTTAAATCAATCTATTCTAAATAAATAAATTAGCCTTTTATTGGTTCTCATTTACATGCACTTTTAACAATAATATTATTTACATGCAATAAACTTAAAACAAAAGAATTTACATTAATTACTATAATCATTATTTAGCCATAATTCTTATATTGCGGCATTTCATATAATTTAAGTACCGTTGATTTCGTTGATTTTAATCAGTTTTTGCGTAATTATTTAATATTTTGGTTTGGTATTAATCATAAGTTACATATTTATTTATACTATTATTATTTAAATAAATTTATTATAGCGTAAAAAAATTAATTATTTGAATGAGAACCCCTCTGTAGGGTAAAGGCCTCCTCCATTTTTATCCATTTCTTTCTATCTCTCGCCTTTGCTTGCCATTCGACGCCTGCTATATCTCTAATGTCATCAATCCATCTTCTAGATGGTCTTCCTCGTTTTCTTTTTCCCATTGGTCCTTTCCATACCACGACACGTCTCGTCCACCGGGCATCTTCCAGTCTAGCTAGGTGTCCTGCCCATTTCCACTTCAATTTCAAAGAGTGTAGTAAGAAATCGATATGTTTTGTTCTCTCTCTTATCTTGGTGTGGCGTACCTTATCTCTCTTTCGGAGTCCTAGAATGGATCGTTCCATGGCTGCTTGACATATTCTTATTTTTTCTCTCACCTTTTTTGTGTACGTCCAGGTTTGTGAGCCATACGTTAGACAGGGGAGGATACCACTATCCATTACTTTCTTTTTCACAGACAGCGGCATGTCTCCTTTCATTACTTCTCTGTGAGCCCAGTATTTTTGCCATGATATATTTATTCTTCTAGTTATTTCTTCAAAGTTGTTGTTTTGGTGGAAAGATACTTGTTTTCCGAGGTATACATAAGTCTCCACATATTCTAATTTATCGTTTCCTATTTTGATTGCTTTTTTTGAAGAATTTGTCATTAGTTTCGTTTTTTTCAGGTTCATTTCCAATCCCACACGTGCGCTTTCTGTCTGTAGATCTTGTATCATGCGTTCTAGTTGCGAGCTATGTTCTGAGAACAATATTATATCATCAGCAAATCGTAAATGACTGAGATATTTCTTGTTTACTATAATACCAAGATTCCTCCAGTCGAGTTTTTTGAATATCGCCTCCAGTACGGCGATAAAGAGCTTGGGTGATAAGGGGTCACCTTGCTTTACGCCTCTTTTAATTCTTATTTCCGGGCCCTTTGTTTCCAAGCTAACTCTACTAGTGCTTCTATCGTAAATGTCTTTTATTATGTTACAATAGGTTTCGTCTATGTTGTTCATCTTCAGTGCCTCCCATATTGAGATGTGTGAGATAGAGTCGAATGCTTTTTGGTAATCTATGAAGGCCAGGTAGAGAGGCCTTTGGAATTCTTTATATTTCTCTATTATGCTCTCCAAGGTTTGAATGTGGTCGACGGTCGAGTATCCTCTGCGAAAACCTGCTTGTTCCACCGGTTGGTTTTCTTCAATTTTCTCAGATATTCGGCTTAGGATACATTGTGAGAATAGTTTGTAGAGGCTAGGTAATAGGTTGATAGGTCGGTAGTTGCCTATATCTTTTGGATCTCCTTTCTTATACAGTAAGATAATATTTGATTTGGTCCACTGCTCGGGGACTTTTCGCTCTTTGTTTATAATGTAAAATAAACAGGTTATTATAGGAGTTAGGAGGGTTCTTGCCAATTTCAGTGCCTCATTTGGGATACCGTCTGGTCCTGGACTCTTGTCTGGTTTTAGCCTTTTTATTTTTTGATCTATTTCTTCTTCATTCCAGTCTATGGTGTTTGTATTTTGAGAGTCAAAAGTTGTGGTTTCACAGTTCCCAAGATCTTTCTGGTCGTAGAGGTTTGCGTAGAAATCAGTCGCTATTTTGAGGATGTTTTCTCTGTTGGTAGATGAAATAGAGTTTTCTTGTAGGCTTGGTATCCAGGTTTTATGTGTTTGAAGTTCTTTAAACGCGCGTTTGCAGCTTCCACTAGTTATTAAATGTTTTTCTATTGTTTTTGATCTATGGTTCTGGTAGTCTCTTCTAATGTTTTTATTTGTTAGTTTATAGATACTGCTGAGTTTCATCTTATCTTCGCGGCTTTTAGGCTTGAGATTTTGTAGTAGGTGGCGTTGTTTAATTAAGTTTAAGGTTTCCTCGGTGAGAATTTTGTATGATTTGGGTTTTTCTTTTTGACTATCTGTTTTCATACTTTCTAGTAAACAATTTTCTAGTTTATTGTATAAGACTTGACCCGTATATATTTCTTCCTGTTTTACAAATTGTATATTTTCTTTTAGTTTTCCAAGGTAAAGACTTGCTTCATTAGGGTTTTTTAGCGTGTAGATAGGGTTTTTATATTTTAGACGACTTTGTTTCATTCGTGTAAATGATATTTTTGATCTAACCATTCTGTGGTCGGTTGTAAACATGATATTATTTAAAACTTGCACATCTTGGAATCGGTTTGGAAAATTCGTTAGTATATAATCTATTTCATTCATGGTTGTCTGGTCAGGAGACTTCCACGTCCATTTTCGACTATACTTTTTCTTAAAAAAAGTGTTCATAATGGATAAATTGTATTCCTGGGCGTGATGTATTAATCGTTGTCCTCTGGTGCTTCTTTTTCCATACCCAAACTTTCCAAGCTGTTTGTTTTCTTCGAATTGCCCGTTCCCTACTTTCGCGTTAAAATCACCCATAGTTATTACGTATTTCCTTGAGATTTCATGGGCTTTATGTAAGGTATTATAAAATGTCTCGATCTCCGATTCTTCAGATTCTTCAGTAGGTGCGTTTATTTGAATAATAGTGATTGGTAAGTCATTTATGTCGACATCTAAAAGTGCTACTCGATCGGACAACCCTCTAAAGCTTTTGATGCAGGTTTTAAGATGTTTTTTTTATAATAAAGCCGACTCCATATCTTCCCTTTGTTTCTCCGTTGTAACACAGAATAAAATCGTCGTATTCGTCTATACCGTAGCCTAGTCTTCTCATTTCTGACAGCCCGATAATATCAAATTTAATAAGGCTAAGCGCGTGCATAAGTTCAATGAGTTTGCCGGGGCTTGCCAGCGTTCTCACGTTATATGTTCCAATGTAGAGGTTGTATTTATTTTTCTTAATGTTTGTTGAGGTTTTCTGTTTTCTTGGAGGGTTGTAGTCAAGAGAAAAACTGATTTCATTTTTCTCCCCCGCGGTGACCAGCCGTGTTGGGTTTTGTGGTGGTAGAGGGGTCTCCGTTAGTTGCTAGATGTTGGATTTTGGAGTTCCATTCTTTGTGGTATGTTCGGAGTCTTTTCTTTGTCTCATAAAATCTGTGATTTTGTTTTTCTTTAAAGCTTGGCTTTCAAACCTATCTTGGTTTGGAGAAATATGTAGGTTTCGTTTCTTAGAATGTTGTTCACTGATCTGGTTTTTGTTAGGTTTATGTTTGTTCAAAATTATTAGTTTGTCGTACTTTAATCTCGCTTTTATGCCTTCTGCTTTATATTTTAACTAGCTGGCCCGGGCAAACTTTGTTTTGCCATAAAAACACCAAACATTTATCTACCCTACCTACCGTACCTTACACTACCTACACTACCCTACCCTACCCTACCCTACCCGACCCTACACTACCCTACACTACCCTACACTACCCTACACTACCCTACCCTACACTACACTACCCTACCCTACCCGACCCTACACTACCCTACCCGACCCTACACTACCCTACCCGACCCTACACTACCCTACCCTACCCTACCCTACCCTACCCTACACTACCCTACCCTACCCAACCCTACACTACCCTACACTACCCTACCCTACACTACCCTACCCTACACTACCCTACCCTACCCTACCTACCCTACCCTAACTACCCTACCCTATCTACCTACCAACTTGTTGAACTATTTATTTGAATAAGAAATAATATATATACTACTATACGAATGCAACCAACTTTTGTTTCTACCGGCAGCGTTGATCTAATTAAAATTTAGAACATAAAATTTGCTATTGTGAGTCCACCTTAAAAGATAGACATATGGTGTCACGGACTTTTTTTTAGAACTTTTAAAGAGAAACAATTCCATCATACATGATATTTGCGTAACTTAAACCATTTACGCAGCGCACGCAATGGAAGCTCTCAAAAGGAATATTTTTTCCCGTTTTTGTAACATTTTTCATTTATGCTCCGCTCCTATTGGTGGTAGCGTGATGTTATATAGCCTATAACCTTCCTCGATAAATGGACTATCCAACAGTGAAAGAATTTTTCAAATCTGCCAAGTAGTTTCGGAGCCTATTCAATTCATACAAACAAACAAAAAATCAAACCTTTCCTCTTTATAATATTAGTATAGATAATTCCGTTTGTAGTTGTTTTCTTTTTTCTATAATTTTGGGTGGATAATCTTCTTTGTAGTATATAGCACTATTTTTAATTTTTTTCTTGTTTTGCAGTAATGCTATCTTTTTCCCCACAGTTGTGAAAGTAACTACAATCGGTCTAGGCTTCTCCTGTTTTTTTCCTAGTCGGTTTACTGATTCGATTTCGCTTCGCTCACAATGCATATTAATTTTGCCAATGAATGACAGAATTTTACTTTCCAACTCCTGATATGATTTTTCTCCTTCCTCAATGCCGAAAAACACCAAGTTTTTCTTCCTGATGTGTCTCTCTATACGATCCAAAATGTTTTGTTGATTTTGAACTTGTTCGTTTAATTTACCATATTTCTGTTCAATTTGCTTGAAACTTTCGCTGATATTATTGTTTATACTATGTGTAATATTAACTTCCATTTCCTTCATTTCTCTCTTTTGCTCGGATATATCAAATTTTATTGATTTTAAAATGTTTGCTAAGTCTTCCATTTTGTTTGCTATTTACCGATAGATGTCGCTACTTCCGCGATCCGGTATAGATTATTGATGGTTTGAGTCTTGGTTGTATGTTGTTGCCACTCGATACTAGATGGCGCTGACTCTAATATCGTAAAAGTGACTTTGTTGGATGGAAATTTTGATATTATCGGCACTAATTTCTTCTTTTCTTGCTAATTCGTATTCACTTTGGTGTTTTTCTTGTATAGTTCTCACTGTTCTTATATTTTTGTTATTTTTCACTGGTCTGTCACTGTCAAACTGTACGTTTTAAGCTCTTTGTTTTTGTTGTTTTTTGCCAATTATTACTTGAATTTCGCTCGTTACAATATATTCACAATAGCTTCTGGCACACTTCTGTATGGTTGTTAATGTTTTAAAGTCCTATTAGCACTCTATCACACAATCTATTCTATTACCAGATTATTTTTACAATTTTCGAGATGAGAATGAGACACATCACTGCATTTTCATAAAACAGAGATTTCAGCGTGATACTCAATGCGCGCTTTACACAATGCTATGATGACACGTTTTCCTCATTTGTATTTAATCACGATTTGTGGTAGGTGCCGTATGTGGCATACCTCAGGTGCCATTCACACAGGTACCGTTAAAGAGGATGCCCAATGTGGAATACGTCTGATTGGTGATACAGGGCGAGTAGGCTCTGCCACTAAGTCCAGTGTGATTTTCTTACATGAATATCTCGTTTTACTTCTCTTTACTATAGCTGAGCTGATTAAGCTGATCTGTGGCACCCAGAAAGATACAATAAATTAAATGTATTTTTTATAGTACTACATTAATTCGTTTCCAAAGAACATTAGTGAAACCTCAGACAAAACAACCCAGTTTAGTACTATAATCATTTTCATATAGAATAGAATAGAATAGAATAGAATAGAATAGAATATACTTTATTGTACACCAAAAAAAGAAATAACACATATTATACAGCAACTTAATACTATGGGTATAAAGGCGGTCTTATCGCTGACAGCGATATCTACCAGACAACCTTTGGATGGACTAAAGAACTTAAGATAAAAATAGGGGGTAGGGTGTACTGTTATATTAAAAAAAATATATATATTAATACATTCAAATTATATAGCTATATAAAATACTATACACAAACTTACAAATATATATACATACATAATATTACATTTAAAAAATAATAATTAAAGAATGGTTGAACAAAGATTGGAAATAAAAAAAAAAAAAATAGAAGAAACAGAAAAGCATTAAAGACAAAGGAAATGATTCTTGACAAGATATAATGCTTACTAAAACATAATCTTACATTAAATATCAACCGGTGTTTAAGCATCCATCCATTGCCCATTTGAAATCCGTCGAGAGATTCAATAAAACATCGTTCTGTTCGCGTCCGCTTGATTTAACTAATCTACAAAGGTCGCCTTTGTGTATTGGACGTATGGAAATCCCCTCTGAATACATTTAAGCACTATAGAATTCTTGATATTTTTCTATTTCAGAGAAAATATGTTTTTCTCATTGTATTTTCTGCTACAAGCTCAAAGGAAGAAAATCTACTTATTTAACATTCTTGCGACATCCACATTAACGTTTCTACATAAAAGTACCTCTGCATGTACCACAATGATAATGCGTCTGTGGAAACTAAACTTTTTTATACTTCAAACAAAAGGAAAAAATGCAATCCATAGAGAAAAGCCATACAGCCTGCTTTTAAAAGGTTCCTTATATTCCAGATGTAAACTGATAAAAGAGACTGTTGTATAAATCTTGACCTCCGTTTAAAACTTCGTTGTTTTTGATAGTACATTGTGTCTATCAATATTTTTTTCTTTTAAAGAAAAAATAAAAAAAGAATCCGTGTTATTACAATAAAACCATTGTCAAAGTGAATCTAATACATCCCTACACTCTAGAACTTAATGAGACGAAATATAAAACTTGTGTAAAACGCACACTATGCAAGCAGGTATATTTTATGTTGGAGATTACATCGCTGATAAATTGCTTGGCTCAGTGCTGGTCCTGCTCCGCAGCCACTAGGGCGCAAGAACAATGGGCAGAAAAGTTTTGAAGCATTGTTGGATCTGCTGAAGACTGTATATTGATTGTATTATTGTAAGACTGTATATTTGTATTGTATGAACTCAATTTCTTTTATTATTATATAACTGCACAGCATATTTGTAAGTACTATGTTTCAACTTTAAATCTACCATTTACTTACCTATATGACGTTAGTAGACTTGTGTGTGCCCTGGCAGTTGAGTGTATCATTCTCTCTCAAATGGCTCTCTGATGGTGGCACTTGTGTTGGATCATTCGGTTCAATCCATGCGTCATGTTCGTGAACGGGCGCTATTAGTTGGGTTGGGTCATAACTGGTTGCCTCGGCCAGTTTATAATTAATCATTGTATTTTGAGTTTGTTTATTTTACTGTAGACGTTTATCCGTGCACGTCTTTTTACGTGTGTATGACTAGATGTATGAATGTGTGTGAAGCAAAATAAGTATGAAAGGATCGTAGCAGGTGGCGTTCAGTAGTTTCTGCCTACCCCCATGGGAAAAAGGCGTGAGTTTAAGATGTATGTATGTATGTCTTTTTACATCATACTCACATATGTGTACTTTTCCAACAAGAATGATTTAACCAAATACTTTTAATTGAAACTTATTGATGGAAAAGATTGTCTGTGGAGTTTATTGCACATTCTTCTCCATAGAGACCTACTGACGGTTGCTAATCTTCAACTAGATTCTTCATTTTCTTTTTGTTTGTCAATTCAAAAGTACCTTTAAGGTTTATTTATAATAAAAAAAAACGATTAAAAGAACTAGTCAAAAACATTAAATGTTAAAACTATTCATCCTCTAATATTAGATAAACCCCAAATTGTGTCTATTACGTTACTTATTTTCATTCGTGAAAAATTGTAGTCAATAGACCGGACGGTGACCGCGATTTCCATCAATGTCTGACCGAAGAAATGGGTCACACGCATAAAAATTCGAAGACTAACCTTATTCTAGATTCCGTAGCTCACAAAGGATTCATGAATTTGGATGAAAGCACTGATTTTATGTCCTTTCGTTGATTTTCATCCTAAAACTTTCAGCTAATTTTTTGAGTGCTTTATTGAATAGCTAGAATAATCTTCTATCGTAAAATCAAATATGTTAGGTTGGTATACGAGTATACAGGGTGGAATTTTGTAATGCCACCTGAAGGGAAAGTACTCTTAATACTGTAGATAGAAAATTTTACTCAAAGAAAACATTCCTTTATTTTTGAAAAGAAGGAAAAGTGCATTCAAAGATTTTCGAAAATTCGATTACCACACCCGGAAATCGAACTGACTAAAATCTTTAAAAATTACATCCTGTAAGGATAATAAGGATAAAATCTCTCTAACAAACTTGATAAATCAAATGAAAGGAAAACCATGAAACATACGTATTCACGGCTCTTTTATTTTATTTCTTGCATTAAATAGTTTGATATGTGATACTTAGTTCATAAAATTGAATACCGAAGTTGTGAAGCTAGATGCCACGGCTGCCACTTGCCAGTAATACCGTTTGAACAATTGGCGCAGCTGTATGCGCCTATACACCACAATAGCAACATGTGATCCTGCAAGTCGCGGCACATGGAAACTTAGAAGGCGTCTGCCGTTTTTATTCTTCATCTACCGACCGCGATTTATATTTTTACTTGTACGTCCACCGCCCACAGTGGTCATTGCAAGCATTTTGTATTCTCAATTCTCTTTTGTCAAGTATACACGTATTACCACTCGGACTCGCAAAACTCTAGAATCATCTGTGTATTACATTACCATAGTTCTTTGATACTATTGTTTGTCATGTTTGGTTGTAATGAAGGTCAACTCGGTTGTGTGTACTACTATTGCTTCGGCAGTATTTACAGCAGTGTTCCAAACAATAATTTTAGGATTCCACATCCACAGGAAGCCGCTGGCAGAAGCTAGTTAAGAAAATAAATTTGATAATTCAATATAGCAAGATTCAATATGGCAAGACCACGGGACTTATACCATGACATGTTAAAACTATCATAGTGTGACTGTGAAAAAGGGACAGAGATATTTATTTATTATTTATTTATTTATTTTTTATTTATTTATTCATTAACACATACATTTGTTTTAACAGGTAAGACCCAAGCTAACAAAAGTAGTCATAAATTGTTAATTATACAATCCCAAACTATATATACTAAATATAGAGGCACCAGTTACACAGTGGACAACACACTAAGTGCCACCCTCTGGAATTCCATCAAAGAACACGAAAATAAGTCTAAACGCAGAGAGATGCTATTAAGTATTCCTACTGCACGAATCACTGGTGCAAACTTTAATAAATTTGTACGGGTTGCCGGGACTTTAAAAAGCCCCTCCCTAGGTCTTAACCGTAGCCTCCTGTTTGGAACGAGCAATTCCAATGATTCTAATATTTGTGGATTATTCAGCATGCCACGAAAAACCATAAAAACATATTTTGCAAGAGCGAGGTTGCGCCTTACCTCCAACTTATAGTACCCAACCATCCCTATAACAAAAAGAGTTGGATACATAAGAGGGTAGAAGGGATATACACCAAATTGCTTCATATATAGGTATCGGGTAAATTTGTTCTGCATCTTTTCCAGCATCAGAGAATACTTCACTTCATAAGGATTCCAAATGATAGCACTAGTTTCCAAGTTGCTTCGTACCAACGCATTATAAAGTGATTTCACTGCCGCCATGTTAGTGAAGTCCCGGGTTTCACGCATGACAAAACCAAGATTTTTAAACGCTTTTTTGCACACCTGCACTACATGCGCACGAAACGAAAGATCCCCAGTAAAAGTAACACCGAGATCTCTCACTAACGCAACCCGCGGTATGATATGACCGGCCATGCAATAATCGTGACGTCGGGGTACCACGGCCCGCGTGAAGGACATTATGTTACACTTCGAAACATTGAAGAGTAGTTTATTCTCTTCACTCCACGCTACCACCCGATCGATGTCTCGCTGGAGCATTCCGCAGTGTGACTCGTCTGTGATCCGTAGGAATAGCTTGAGATCGTCAGTAAATAATAAACAGCCAGCGTCTTTAATGACATCTGGAAGATCATTTATCATAATAATAAATTCTAAAGGTCCTAAATTTGTGCCCTGACTTACCCCCGTAAGGGTGAAATACGAGTTCGAGGTGTAACCTGCATATTCTACCATTTGCCTGCGGTTGCCTAAGTAGCTAGCAAAGAACTCGAGGAGGGCTGGGGTAAAACCGACACTCGCAAATTCACTTAAAAGTATGTCATTATCCACACTATCAAATGCCTTCCTGAAGTCGAAGTAAGCGACGTCTAGTTGTGCACCAGGCTCCGAGTCCAGCACTGTGGTGGCCTGATTTGTCCTGCTCAAGTTCCTATGATCCTATTTATGTGCAAATGTCAAAAAATCTTTTATTAATGACGAAATTATGATTCATATGTTTATATTACACTATCATATGAATAATTATGACTCATAGATCTGTGGTGGTAGATATATGATGTTGTAATACTACACGTCAACTATGGCAATGGGCGAAATGCCAAAAGGTAAGGGATTGATCAAGTAACATTTTGATAGCGTTTGACATTCCCATAATGAGGAAGACTCAGAGTGTTGTGTGTGAGCGTGATAATTTATTATATTCCGAAGATTCCAAAATATATTTCTATTTGAAGATAAGTGAAAAGTTCGTTTGCTGCAGATAGCTGCCACAGAGTCTAGTAAGAGAGGTACTTACGTAGTTACTTAATAATATTATTAAAATAATAACTGGGGGGTGACCATAAGCTCTAAGAGCAAGGTTATTTTGAGTGTGCGTAAGGGACAGAATGTATACATCTGTCCCTTTTTTAGAGTCGTTTAATGATAATTATGACACGTCTTGGTTCGGGGACTGGAAAAATATTCTTAACAGTCAGAATAGTAAAATTCTATTTTAAAATTTTTAAAACGACTTCAAAAAAAGGAGGAGGGTTTAAATTCTTCAGAATCATTTTTTATTTAGGTATTTTCACCGATTACTCAAAGGCGCCTGGACCGAATTGGAAATTTCTTCTTTTGTTTGAAAGGTATACCCTGCCCAGGTGGTTCTATGGTTATCAGGTCTGGCTCTGATGATGGAAGCCTGGAGAAATCAAAATAACTCTTCAAATTTTGTAGGCATATGATTGATACACATAGCGATTTCGGTATTTTCATCAACATGGCAAGCATTTGCATTCAGAAAGTATCCTTTGGTGAATTGGAACTAAGAATACCACACAGTGGAACTTCTCAATGATAAGTACGTTTTGGGTAGGTATAAGATGATGAATAGTTAAATAACTGTGATGAAGCAAATTTAAATAAATGAAAATGGAATCATTGAACTGATCTGGTGATGAAGCCGGAAGGTAGGCACCGGAACTCCGTAATAAAACAATTTAGGAATCCCAATCTTGTTTAGGATTATTGGTATTTTTATGAGAAGCCCTCTGGCTATAAATGATTTTTCATGGTAATACGAGTATAGGGTACCAAAACTAAAAAACGAAAAATGTAAACATTTTAACAAAAATATTAAACCGATTTCCAAAACAAAACACTACTTTTTGGAAGTCGGTGCAAAAACCAAAAAGAAATAAGTAGTTACTAAAGACACCGACGAAAAGAAAGTTATTTTTCATTTCGAGTGTTTAAAATTAACCGACTGCATAAATGCAGTCAGTTAATTTATCTTGTCAAAAAGTTTTTTCTGGTTTATTTTCCATTCTCTTTTGCATGTTCTCAAATGTGATCTGCGAGAAATGTAGACCATTTTCAGCGAAACACAATATTAATTTGAGAAATAATAAAAAATAAAAAAAGTAATTTAAGCGTTTTTTTATAAAAAACAATAGTATACCTACTTTAGTTGCCATTGATACATTATATACCTAAAGATAATAATTCCCAAGTGAAATATAAACAAATCATCAGTAGGTAGGTATATTTATTACAGAAGAAATCAGTAGGAAACCTTGTAGTATCGCCAGTGAACGACATGAATACCAGGCCCCTCAGAAAGTATTGCGAAAAAAAGTTTTTATATATGGGAGACTGGCCAGTTATAATGTTTTTCGAAAATATGATTATTTATAAGTAAAAATAAGTAAGTTCCAATTTCAAAATTTCCCTCCACATTTTTTGCGAGTTAATTCAAAGTATTGTGTCTCACTGAAATATGGATCTGCGCCGGGAACATTTTAGAGCTATGATTTTATACGATTTCAAGTGTCGCCTGAAACCGGATGAATCGTACGATAGACTTCAAATGGCATTCATGGATGAAGGCCCTTCCAAGGCAACCGTGTATCGTTGGTATAACGAATTCAAGCGCGGTCGACCAACTTTGGGGGATGACGAAAGAAGCGGTCGCCCTTTGACGGCTGTTACCGAAGAAAACGTGCTAGCAGTGAAAAATTTAATCCAAGACAATAGGCGAATTACATATCAGGAGATTCAACACATATTGAAGATTGGATCGGGAAGCGTTCACGAGATTCTACACAGCCATCTTCGCGTGAGAAGGATAGTATCACGCTGGGTGCCGCACAACCTCACCGATGCTCAGAAGCAGGCCCGGGTGGAATGGTGCCGTGATATGCTTAACAAATTTGAAGCAGGCTCGTCTCGGCGTGTTTACGACATCGTTACAGGTGATGAGTCCTGGATTTATCAATACGACCCAGAAACCAAGCGCCAGTCGACTGTTTGGGTGTTTCAAAATGAGCCAACGCCTACCAAAGTGAAGCGATCTAGAAGCGGGGGTAAGATTTTGATCGCTAGCTTTTTTAATTTGACTGGCCACTTGGTATCAATTCCCTTACGGGATCAAAGAAGCATTAATGCCGAATGGTATACTACCAAATGTTTGCCAGAAGTTTTCTCTGTTATAAGCAACAAGCGACCAAACACAGGGCTCCGCGGGCTACTGCTCCACCACGACAATGCACCGCACTCAAAACGAGGGACTTCCTGGACAGCACGCCAGTCAAACTCCTGGGTCACCCTCCTTACAGCCCTGATCTAGCACCGTGTGACTTCTTTTTATTCCCAAAAATAAAAAATCAGCTCAAAGGGATACAATTTTCGTCGCCGGAAGATGCGCTGGCTGCGTTCGAGCAGGCTGTAAACGAGGTGTCTGCGGCGGACTGGAAAAAGTGTTTTGAAAACTGGTTTAGGCGCATGAATCTTTGTATAGAGGCTGGTGGAAAGTACTTTGAAAAGATTTAATAAAAATATATGTACGTATAGAACAATTTTTTTTAGTTTCGCAAAACTTTCTGAGTGTCCCACGTAATTAACATCACAATTTCGTTTACGAGTAGAAGCCAGGCTAGTGGCTGGCTCTTGATTCTAGCTGAAGCAATAAGTCAGTCTGTAGCAAATCAATATAAAATCGGAGGCAAATCTAGAATTATGGAGAAGCTATGATGTGATATTTTTTCGTAAGAGACGTTTTGTAACAAAGATCGAAACAACGTTGCCGTGTTTCATTCCCGTGATGTGTAAACCTAAGGTCACTCATGAATAAAACTGCCTTTTTAATGTGCTTACAAATTACTCGCATAGTCAATCGATCGACAGCTGAACCGTTTTGCAATGCACAATGCTACGTCCGCGCCATACGGCTAGAAAGGTTTTTTAACCCTTAGCGCTATTCAAGTTATTGAGATTCTTATTTTATTCGTGAATTTTGTTGTGCAGAGGTGCAACTTCGTTTAAAAGCCAGATATTGTAACAGAGATAAATTACTAGCTGCTATTAATACGAACCACTCATAAAACATCCATGTGGAACAAAAACAGTAAAAACAACGACTAAGGTTCGGCCGGCCGCAGACGCGCAAATGCGCAATTATTCGTTCTATGTTTTAAACAGAATCTCATAAATCCATGGTATACTGCGATGGAAGAATGAATTACATGGAAATATTTTAATTAACGTTGGCTTCAGATCCCTTAATATTTTGCCGCTTCTAGAGGCGGATCAGGCATCTAAGCTGCAGATTATTTTGTTAGGGTAGGTATGTAAGGTGTAAGGCAATGGCTAGATCAAAAAAAACTCCCAGTACTTATGTTTTTAGGATTACAAAGTAATAAAAAAATCGCTCTGAAATAAGTACACAATATCTTATATGTAAATCTATGCGTTATTGTGCTCGTTTACTCTCAGTAGAAACTCAAACACAAAGTAAAGTAACTAAAACGGCTCCGGGTCGAAGTTGATAAAGTTCTCGTTGATAAACTTTCAAAGGAACACTGACGTATAATTGCTCCTTGATTTAGATAATTAATTCTAGTCTTTACTGAAATATAATTTACAATGCATGTCCTCGAAAAGCGCGGTTTTCCAAGCAGCCAAACTGTGCGGAAAGTGTCACTTTTTTTCACTAGTGCTTTTTACTTTCCTGTACTTTTTTAATTTTTAACTTCAACGTCAGCCCGACGCATAGAGTTTTTATTATTTGAGAAAAGTTTTAAAAATTAGTTATGTACAGATTATCATTCATATTCTTTTTTTTTTTTTTAATATGAAATAGGCTTGCGTTTGACCACTATCTCACCTGATGGTAAGCGATGATGTGGTCGACGATGGAGCACGCTTGCCTAGAAGTAACCTATTCACTCTTGACTTAAAGACTCCCAGGTTGTAGCTATCGGGAAACACAGACTCAGGCAGGGAATTCCACTCTTTTGCTGTTCGTATAATAAAAGTGTTCCCAAAACGTTTGGTGCGTATGGGTGGGATGTCTACCATGTATCGATGACGCATCGCTGTACGTCTTGTAGTCCGATGATGGAACGGGCTAGGAGGAATCAGTTCATGCAATTCCAACGCACACTCCCCGAAATGTAACCGATAAAAAACCGACAGGCTGGCAACTCGGCGCCGATGTTCAAGGCTCTGGAGCCTAGACTCGACCAGTATCTCATTGCCGATAAGCCTCTTGGCTCGTTTTTCGATCGACTCGAGTGCATCCAGCTGGTATTTGGCAGATCCGTCCCAGAGATGAGAACAGTACTCCATGCATGATCTAATTTGCGCTTGATACAAGTTAAGCAACTGCTCTGGGGTGAAGTACCGTCTCACCTTCGCAAGAATCCCCAACTTTTTGGCAGCCAGCTAAGCTTTTGCCTCAATGAATGGACCAAAATTGAGGGTCGATGTCAACGTAACGCCAAGAAGCTCAAGTCGGTCCGTTATCGGCACGGTCACATCCCGGAAAGAAGGAGCCGGGTGGAACTGGCTCCTTTTAGCGGAAAAAAGACACGCCTGGGTCTTAGCGGCATTGAAACTGACCAGATTGGCATCACCCCATTCGGAGACTGCCTTCAAGGACAGATTCAAGCGCCCAACCATGGCCTCTCGCAGAGACTGGACTTGACGCCCAGTAGCGCGCGCGTCGGAGACGTATCTCTCAGCAGCAGTGCTGTCGTCCGCATACCCAAAGGTGCCGGGTTTTAGCAGATCGTTTATGTGAAGCAAGAACAATGTTGCTGAGAGCACCGATCCCTGAGGAACCCCGGCATTAATATCCAGTTGGTCAAACGAGCGGCCATCAATAACTACTCGGATGGACCGGTCCCTCAGGAAATCTGCAATCCAATCGCACAGACCACTGGGCAGACCGAATGAAGGAAGCTTACCAATAAGGCTTTCATGCCAGACCCTGTCAAAAGCCTTCGAGATGTCCAGGGACACGGCAAGCGCTTCCCCATGCCTCTCGATGGCCTCACTCCAGATGTGAATGGCATACGCTAGAAGATCCCCAGTTGACCGATTTTGGCGGAAGCCATATTGGCGGTCACTGAGGATGTCATTAGCTTCTAGGTATGCCAGGAGTTTAGAGTTGAGTACCCGTTCCATACTCTTGCAGAGGATGGACGTAATCGAAATGGGTCTGTAGTTGGCCGGGTCAGCTCGACTGCCCTTCTTGGGCACAGGCTGAACGTTAGCTTGCCTCCAAGCATTCGGCACTTTTCGAGTCTCATACGAAAGGCGAAACAGGCGTGTAAGGATCGGAGACAGTTCAGGCGCACAGGTTCTCAGAACAATTGCTGGAATCCCGTCAGGGCCACTAGCTTTGTTCACGTCAAGGTTGCGCAGTACCCTACGAACGTCCTTTTGATGGATTCGAATGTCCGACATACTCGTCTCGCATCCATCAGGAGAAGGAGGGGGCCGCGCATCACCAGAATCCAGACGTGAAGATTCCGCAAAAAGCGAGGCAAACAAGTTTGCTTTCTCCTCTGCGGTGTGGGCCAGTGACCCGTCGGGTTTCAGCAGTGGTGGTAGTGAGGGACGGCAGAAGTTCGATTCAACCGACTTAGCCAGGGACCAAAACGCTTTACTACCAGCCGTGTGTGAGGCAAGTTTGGTCCCAATACGGCTTATGTGGTCAAACCGGGCTCTTCGCATCACCTTCTTGCAGGACTTGGCAGCCCTATTGAAGGCTCTCTTCAGCTGACTCACGTCGCTTGCTTTGCGCGTCCGAGCGTCGACCCATGCCAGGTACGCCTCATGTTTAAGCGAGTCAGCGCGTTTACACTCGGCGCCAAACCATGGCCGGTCAGCGCTAGACATTGCTACGTCAGAGAACGGAATGTAGTACTCCATTCCCTGACGCAACACATCCGTCACGGCGTCCGCGCACGACGAAGCATCAGCCGAAGCGAAGCAAGTGGGCTGCCAAGGATAAGATGCGAAGAAAGAACGCATCCCATCCCAATCTGCTGACTTGTACCTCCAAACCCGCCGTGCGCCTCTTGGGCTGGGATCGGGCGGGGAGTGGACGGATACAGACTTCACCAGACAATGGTCGGAACTACCCAAAGGTGAAGATACCGACACCGAGTATCGGTCTGGATCTGTTGTCAGCAGAAGGTCCAAGCAATTGGCTGTGTGCGAATCAACATCCGGCACCCTCGTTGCCCCCTGGACCAGCTGGGCGAGATTCAAAGCAAGCGCAAGCTTTCTCATCTCCCGCCCAGCGTGATCAGTGCTCTGTTACGGTAAGAGCCACTCCTGATGGTGGGCATTGAAGTCCCCCAGTAACACCAATTGGGCGGAAGGATACCGTTGCTGCGCTATATCAGCCGCCTCACCAAGGTACTCTGTGAGCCTGGTTGTCTCCTGATCACCGTTGTGCGAACGGTAGACACAGGCGTAGATAATTTTATCGTGGCCTGTGTCCACCAAAGCCTACAGCACAGAAAACCTAGAGTCCTCAAGGTTTCGGAGACGCCGATAACAGATGTCGTCTCGGGCGTACATGCATACACCAGCGCGAAGCTTAAAATTGTGCTCCAGGGTAAACCCTGGGTATGTAAGGTACGATATGTCTGACGGACATCTGATCTGCGTCTCCGAAAGGAAAAAAAGAGCCGGCTTATCGGTCTCGAGATGATGATGGACTGCTACGAGATTGGAGTGCAGTCCTCTGATATTTGTAAGGTGCACTTTGATTGGGAGGGGGTGCAGCCGCTGTTGAACTCTAGTTTGATTTTTCCTTGTCATGTATGTATAAGAGTGAAGGGTGAGATGAGGAGAAGGAAGTGAGACGAGGTTCCACGCTGTTAACCTACAGACACGCACTGATAGGACGCCATCATTGGGCCACTAGTCTGGAGACTGCGGGGACGCCCGAGCCCCCCCGAAATGTCCATCGGGCCCTCCCATCTGGTCGCCAACCAGCACGATGGTGCATTCCGGGATTTTTCGACAGTTGGCGGGGCAGCCTTTCGTATGTGGCTGGCACACTACTTGGGCCCCCAACTACCTGCGGTCGGCCAGCGGCGCACCGTGCTTCGGATCCCGCTACCCTCCGCGACCAGTCTCCCGACACATCCATACCAGTGCGCGTCAGGCTGGTCTGCATGCATTGAAACAGCTGTCTCGACACAACTCCTCTAATTGGCTACACCGAGCATCGTACCGGAACACGGCTAGGCCGCTTGGCGGTACGTCTTTGCCCGGTGGGTGGTCGCAAGCCCTCGGCCGAAGCCTACCACCAGTTGGTGTCACCTGATTTGCACCACCCGGGGACCACGTGTAAGTAAGTAAGTAAGTAAGTAATTCTTTATTTTGCAAATATGGGTACAGTACATGGTGATAAATAGATAAAAAGTAGGTTCGGCCATATTTTACCAAGAGGCATGCAAAAGTTATAATTTGACACTAAAAATATAAACAAATAACAGACACACTGAATAGTTTTAAATCACAACTTACTATAACTAGGTCACCCGCAACACAATTTATGTTGATTACAATTAACTATATATCTCATTTAATTTATTTATGCCCAAACAATTAACATTGTGTAGAATATTGCGTACATAATTACAGGCATTGGTGGAGCATAGTTGCAGCAAGATTTGTAGTTAGTTAGTTGTAGGGAATCGAATGGGGTATACTCCTACGGACGTGGGTGACTCAGTCCCCAAAAAAGGTAAAATAAAACTAATACTTTATTTTAGGCGTTTTTAATTACTCTAGATTTAGATTTTGATCAATAAATTAATTTAAAATATTAATTAAATATGTTTGGCAGAACGTATATTTTGCTCGTGCCTTATTGCGTTACGATGTGACAGCTATTCGGACATGCGCAGTAGATATGCCCGAGGAACTTTAGTTAATCTGTGGATATGCTGAACGCGCTTGAATAAGCCCGCCATTTTATTAATTTCATTTTATTAATTTCCTCGCACAATGCATAGTAAAATGTTGTATGATACACGTACGTAAGATGATTTCCGACTTGTGTCGATTTATCCACTCACTCGCTTCGCTCGCTCGTGAATAAAAATGCCACTCATCGGAAATCCCCTACCTTCCGCACTTGTAGCATAAATAACTATTTCATTAAAGCATTGTAAAAACTCCATCCAATCAGGATGGAGTTTTTACAATGCTTTACATCAACCATTCATTTTTATACTCCAACTAGCTTTCCGCCCGCAGCTTCGCCTTCGTGGACTACACGATATTGGCTGTTTCGTATTTTTCCAGTTCGCGTGGGATATTGCAAATTATTATCAAAACATAGTTTTCCACCCGCGTCTTTGTTCACCTAGACCACAAAATTTGCGCAACTTTATTATTATATCAAATTATAAAAATTACGTGTAAATTGATATAAAATGAGCATAAACTGCACTGCCTGCCTGTTCTACGAGTAATAGCTAGACGGGTATGAACAGACTTTCATTCCGCAGGTCTCTTGGGATCGATTTTCACGGGGAGATACAAATAGTGGAAGACCACTTTGCTTTCTGAATCCTACTACCGACACGATAGAATATTAATACAGGGTGGCGCAAAAGTTATCACCCGCTTTGACTGTTATTTGTTGTTATGGATTAAAAACTTTGTTTCTGCTTTTGGAAAATATTTATTTGGTGTCTTAATTTATTTTCCATGTAGTCGAGAAAATGATACGCCTAAGTGGCCGTCGCTTCGCCGGAATTGATATTTATTCGGGCCCTTTTTAGGCATTTGCCATCATTCTTGCCAGAACTTCCAGCGGATATTATCTTTGAAGGTTTCTTAAGTCTGAGGCTTGATGACAAAAAAAAATCCACAGAAAGAAGTCTGGAACAGTTACATCAGGCGATCTTACCGGCCAGTGCAAGTCCGGATAACACCACCCTCAGAATTTTGGTTTCGGCTCGTGCAGTAAACGCCGTTGCATTATCTTGTTGGAACCAATATATACTCTAGTTCAAATATATTCCTTTTAAGGATAGAGAAATATGTTGATCATGGATCTGTGACCTCGTCGACCACAGTAGTGGTTTGGCGGCCCGACGACGCCTCCAGCGTAAATAACACACCATGCAGTAACTTTGAGTGGGTGTAATGACTCTGTCTGGATAATACGCGGCTTTTCGGTGCCACAGTGGTTATAATTTTGCTTATTCACATATTAACAGAGCTTGCTCATGATGATTGATGATGAAAAGTTGTCTTCCTCGTGGTTGCGATTTAGAATGGCTTGACTTACGTTACACCAGCTTGGAGGTTACCAGCTATATTTTGTATCTGTTTACTTCATAAATGTCGAAGCAGAATTCATATTTGCCGCCATTTGCAAAAAATAAAGCATCTTCAAGAAGTTAGAATTTAATTAACCACTTCTTTGTGCCAAAATGACCCGATTGCTAGTGCTGATTCTGGGACAGGCAACTTTAAATTGCCCGTGTCGGAAGCAAAAGCTAAATGACTGACCTTGAGATTTATTTAAGGTCATTGCAAAGCAGACTTTAAGAGGAATTGAATCGGTTAAACTCAAAGATATAGTCAGAGGGTATCAGTGGTACTCGAGTTATGAAAACTGTTTCCCGCCGAGCACATCCAGTAATCATTCACATAAACTTTAAAACCCCGTTTTACCCCTTTATGTTATACAATTCAAATAATCCTTAAATGATTGTTTGTTTTATTGTATTAAAGAGCAGAATTACTTAACTTTAAGTAATTTTGATAATAAACAATTTAATTTTCATTCAATTTTAACACCCCTTTTTTTACCTCTTTAAGGGATGAAATTCAAAAAATCTTTAGATATGTGTTTCTTTGATTGTATTGAAGAGCATAAATACTAAATTCCAAGTAATTTTGACAATGAAGAATTTAGTTTTCATACAATTATTAACAACCCCTTTTTACCCTTTTAAGAGATGAAATTCAAAAATAGCTTAGAGACGTATTTTGTTATTTTATATTTAGAGGCTAAATACCATATTTCATTCATTTCAAATTAAACATGAGTGATTTCACCCCTTTAGAGGATGAATTTCCAAAAATCCTTTCTTAAATGACGCCTACAGTATAAAATCAACATCCTTTATAAATTTCAAACTTCTATCAATAGTGGTTTAGGCTGGGCGTTGATATGTCAGTCGGGACATTTCCTTACATATATATATATAGATTTAATTTCAAAAGAGTACATGTCTGAAACAAGTAAATTATTACATTTATTTTTATATTGTAATAAAAGATTTATCAAATTCACGATCCGTTTTCTAAAGACGTAAGAAATAGATATGACAAGAATTGAGATTAATTTTGGTTAAACGGATCAAAATTTCAAAGAAAACAGTTTAAAGAGACTTATTCTGTCAAAGCAAAACAATTTAAAAGATTTTCGAAACATAACGTTATAGAAATAGCACTGGTAGACGTAAACTTTGTTAATAGCTGAAGTTTTAAGAATACTTTTTCACAAAGTACCTATTCCTGTTGGTGTCTTTGTTATGAAATTTTAACGTCCTTGGTTGCAATGCACTTAGCAACGTATGTATTCTATTAAAGTGTTCCAGTAAACTATGTGGAAGCGTGTAGTTCTGTAACTCGGTACAACATTATTGAGGCAGTTTCATATGCGTTTGTGTCAGGATTGTGTTTTTAATTATTATTTGGGATCAATGTGCTAAAGTTAAGTAGTTTGTTTCAACCAAACAGTCCAATATTTCGTGTTACAAAAGTATATATATATCTATCTAATTAAAACACGCTATACCCAACTAAAAATAAATTATAGCTAAAAATATCTAGCGATATAGGGGCGATTTAGAACAACTCGCACCAATACTGTCTTCCTGTGTAGACACCGACTCCCCAAACTTGTCGAAGTTGAAATTCAGCTACGTTTTCTACCCTTACTCAAGAAGTTTTCTGTTGATCTAATTTAATCGGATTCTGGTAATTAGATTACCAGTGGGATAAAGGTTGTCCTCATGTTACCGGCTCTATGTTTCGTGCATTGTATTAATTTCCTGCGGGAACCGAAAGTTCAAACTTTGTATGAGGATAAAATAAGTGTTCATGTTTGATTTAAATAAGCCTTATCTTTTTGCTATCAATCGCGCAATAAAAATGAGGCTACACCGATTACTAATGAATTTAATAATTAAATGATAAATGATTTTATTTCTGTAAGTTGGTTTGTACAAACGCTTTTACATGTCTAACATATTTTTTTTTTAAATCACAAAATCAAAATAAATTTTGCAAAAACTTTATAATCTTTTTTTGATTTATCTACATTATTATCATCGGTTGTTTCAAGAAAGGTTTAAGAATTGAAAGATTATTAAAGTGTTATAAAATAGATAAAAAGAATTAAAGTACTAAGTGACCTTCGTGAGGGTGCAAAGCAATTTATATTCCGTCGATTCTGATATCGATATGGACGATATCGTACGAGTATTTTCTTAGAAAATTTCAAGTGCAAATCAGTCGAATTGAATTGCATTGCGTCCATGTAAACGTACTTGCAATTTTGCTTAAAAAAATTGCTTATCAGTAATATATAAATCGAATCGCGTCGAGCCATCACGAAGGTCAAATACTACATCTAAAAAGATTCTGTTATATTTATAAGCTTGTATGTAACTTGCCTTGTTAATTAGTTAGTATGTGTGGGTTAAATCTTGCAATTGAATAGTAAAAGAGTTATCTTTGGGGATGATCGGTCAGCCAATAGAGCTGAAGTTTCGCAAATACGCTTAGTTAGCTTAAAGCTTGATATTACAAACTTTTTAAATCAATTATTGATTTAGTTATCAAAAAAAATGTATTTTATGAAATAAAGTCTTGTTATGTAGATCCCAACATGCTTTTAGCGCATACTACGCCGTAGCACAGCGTATATGCTACGACGTAGCACAGTGTATATGCTACGCCTAAACACAGCGGTCATGCTACGCCGTAGTGCAGCGTTCATGCTACGCCGTAGCGCAGCGTTCATGCTACGCCGTAGCACAGCTACATCTATCTATCTACACACGTATCGCGTATTGCACTTTGGGGGGTATGTGGAACAGGATGTAAAGTTCCACAAACCTCCATAGAAAAGGGAGGATCCTCCGACCAGACGGGTGTTGTGTCTGG